>CM018694.1:8657534-9071671 GCA_009363875.1 Mikania micrantha | reverse complement strand
AATCACATTAAAGCTACATTTATTTAATTACAATACTAATTATTAAAGTGCAACTGTCCAAAAGTGCATCCTCACCGGCTACTATGGTTTCCTGCAAAAAGGTTTGAGTTTGAAACGTCAGCACAAAGCTGGTGAGATCGACAGTTTAATTTAAAACAATCTATATGATAAGCACGTTCTCAAAAGTTCAGTTCTGGATAACCAGGGACCTGTATCTAGTTCCTTTCGGACGTCTAGTTCAGTTCTCAAGATATTACCCGTCGGTACATATCTTAGTGCCTCATTATCTTAATGTCATCACACCATTAAAAGTTCAGAAACAGATAACAAACATTCACCAAGGGGAGATGCAATCCTCCCAGCGAATGGGGTCAACCAATAGTACTATCAATGTTTTCTGCTTCGGCCACACATGGGTTCACTAGATACAGTTCAAAAATGAGGACTTTCAGTGCATGATAGAGTTCAGTCTACAGGCAAAATCCCATGAAATCCCACAAAGTCTAATAAATCACACAGATATCTTGATCATATCATATATTCAGTCAACAGTTTGCAGTGTTACCCCCCAGATGTTTATAAAAGATTAAAATAAAAAGGGGTTGTACGAAACTCACCTGATAGATATTGGTAGCAGTGTATCACCAAACTGATAGTACAGAGATGATTCTGCATTTAGTTATCTTTAATAAGTTATTTATGTTCTAGTTTACTGATTAGATTCCTTCTGAACGTTCAATGTCAAAGACATTGCTTAGTAAATCATCAACACTCGATATTAATTATATAATTAATTAATTTAATGTCATATCATACAATGTATGATAATGTAGGAACCTACATTGCATTAGATTCCTAACACAAAGCTGATGACACTCTAGATTAATCAGGATAATCTCTGATTATCCGATAGTTAATGTTGTTTGATTGTAATGCTAAAACAGTTTCTAGATAATTTAATGGCTTAGAATGATTAATCCTTCTTATTGATTACCCAAATATCATGAAGATATATCACATGTAGCATTAGAATAGTTTAATAACCGATTTAACATACTAATCTGACTGTTATCACAAACATCAGATATCATTCCAATGAGTATGTTAATGATTATGATTAGTTTGAAATACTTGGATTTAACCTTTGCATTTCAAAGATTAATCAAACTAATCACCTACATTGTTATAATCAAATGGTTTAAACCATTATAATCATGGGTATGATTTCATGCAAACCGGGCATCACAACGGATCAAACAAGGATTTAACCGTTAGACTTCGTGTTCTTCGTTTATAATCAATCCTAGCCATCATCTAGGCAATAATCAACAATCCTAACTATGTCATTTACGTTCAAAATCAAGATCTAATCAATCAAAATCAAACTAGAAGGTTTAAACGGATCATTACCTAATCAGACGGATTTCTGACTTCAAAACGATGATCAGAACTTGTTATGATGATTCCTGGTGCGATCCTTGCGTTCAAAAGCTTGAAATTGAAGATCAGTGTGGTTTATGTGTTGTGTTTTCGTCTGGTTTGCGAAGCAAGCAAGAAGAAGAAATAAAAATTTTTTCTTGCATGAAATCTGATGAAGTAGATCAGATTTCTGCACCGCCACATCCGTCGCGTACCGCGACCAGAAGCCCAAAAAGGCTTCGCGTACCGCGAAGAAATCCGAGAAATCTCAGATATTTGCCAGCATCGCGTACCGCGGAGAACCCTCAAGCCCACCTCCGCGTACCGCGATGAGTCCAATCGACCAACACTTAGTGATTTTTCTTCGTTTTTCGATTCCGGACAATCCAGGACTCCGTTTTGAACACGGTTTTCACCCACGTTCATCATTTCTCACCTACTATCAACCTGTAATAATTACAATTATTAAATCAACATGGATTTCTATAACGATCAAATGTGCTCACATCATTGATGACGTAAATTCTCGTATGCAACTGTCACAGTCTCCTCCTGTTAGAGAAATTTCGTCCCGAAATTTAGTGAAGACTTACATTATGACAGTCGTTTATGAGAATAGATGTGGGTACTTTAACTTCATTTGATCTTCACGTTCCCACGTATATTCGGGTCCACGTTGCGAGTTCCATCGTACTTTAACGATTGGTATACGACCACGTTTCAACACTTTCATTTCTCGATCCATTACCTCTACTGGTTCTTCACTGAACTGAAGTTTTTCATCAATATGAATCTCTTCTAGAGGTACGATCAATGATTCATCAATTAAACACTTTTTCAGATTGGATACATGAAAGACATCGTGAATGTTACCGAGTTCAGGAGGTAATTCAAGTCTGTAGGCTACTGACCCAATTCGTTCAAGAATTTTGAATGGTCCTACAAATCTTGGTGAAAGTTTACCTCTTTTCCCAAATCTGAAAATGCCTTTCCAAGGTGACACTTTCAACATTACTCGATCACCTACTTGGAATTCGAGTGGTCTACGGCGATTATCAGCATAACTCTTTTGACGATCGCGAGCAGTTTTGATTCGTTCCTGAATGAGTGCGATCTTATCTGTTGTTTCCTGAATGAGTTCTGGGCCTATGATTTGACTTTCACCTACCTCTGACCAACAGATAGGTGATCTACACTTGCGTCCATAAAGTGCTTCGAATGGAGCGCATTGAATACTAGTATGGTAGCTGTTATTGTATGAGAATTCAACAAGTGGAAGATGAATATCCCAGCTACCTCCAAAATCAATCACACAACTTCTAAGCATATCCTCAAGAGTTTGATTTGTTCGTTCATCTCTGCCCGTCAGTTTGAGGATGATAAGCTGTGCTCATATTGATTTGAGTGCCCAAAGCATTCTGAAGAGTTTGCCAAAATCGTGACATAAATCGACTATCTCTGTCAGAAATGATAGAGATCGGTACTCCATGTCGAGATACAATCTCATTAACATAAAGTTTAGCGAGTCGATCCATAGAATAATCTTCTCGGATGGGTAAGAAATGCGCAGATTTAGTAAGGCGATCAACGATAACCCATATAGAGTCATGATTACGTGATGTTCTGGGTAATTTAGTAATGAAATCCATAGAGATCTGATCCCATTTCCACATGGGAATCTCAGGTTGTTGCAATACCCCAGAAGGTCGTTGATGTTCAGCCTTAACTTTGAGACATGTTAGACATCGGTCCACGTATTCAGCTATTTGTTTCTTCATTCCAGGCCACCAATAAAAGTCTTTAAGATCTTTATACATTTTTCAGCAGCACCTGGATGAATAGAATACCTGGATTTGTGCGCCTCATCCAAGATAATGTTCGAGAGTTACCGAATAGAGGAACCCACATTCGGTCTTTAAAATACAACAGTCCATCGCCCTTGTCCAGTTTCTTATCTAATCCCCTTAATCCCTCAGCAAAATAGTTTATGGCTTGTAAAGCTTGTTGCTGAGCGTCTTTAATTTGAGGAATTAGACTATTTTGAACAGTCATACCTAATGCTTTCACACGTAAAGGCTTGACTCGTTCCTTGCGACTTAAAGCATCAGCTACAACATTTGCTTTGCCTGGGTGATAACGAATTTCACAGTCATAGTCGTTTAAAAGTTCAACCCATCGCCTCTGTCGCATGTTCAACATTTTCTGATCTAGAATGTGTTGGAGGCTTTTGTGATCAGTGTATATAATACACCTAGTTCCGTACAAATAGTGTCTCCAAATCTTGAGTGCAAACACTACTGCACCAAGTTCTAGATCATGAGTGGTATAGTTCTTCTCATGTACTTTCAGTTGTCGAGAAGCGTAAGCAATTACTTTGTCGTTCTGCATTAAAACACACCCAAGACCTTGACGAGAAGCATCACAATACACTGTGAAGTTATCAGTACCTTCCGGTAGTGTCAAGATAGGTGCATTACAGAGTTTATGTTTCAACAGTTGGAACGCCTCCTCCTGTTGAGAACTCCATATAAACGGTTGATTTTTCTGTGTCAATGTAGTCAGTGGCAAGGCTATCTTTGAAAAGTTCTTGATAAACCGACGATAATAACTGCCAACCCCAAGAATTGACGTATTTCAGTCGGGGTTCGTGGTGTCTCCCATTGTTTCACCGCCTGAATCTTACTGGGATCCACTTGAATACCGTTTTGATTTACTACATGACCAAGAAATTGAACTTCTCGTAACCAGAACTCACACTTGGAGAACTTGGCATATAATTTTTCACGTGCCAAAAGTTCTAAAATTAATTTCAAGTGTTGAGCATGTTCTTGTTGATTTCGAGAATAAATAAGAATATCATCAATAAACACAATCACAAATTTATCCAGATAAGGTCTACATACTCGATTCATCAGATCCATGAAAACTGCTGGTGCATTTGTTAAACCAAACGGCATTACTAGAAATTCGTAATGTCCGTATCGAGTTCTGAAAGCAGTTTTAGGAATGTCATCATCATGAATACGTAACTGATGATATCCAGATCTCAAATCGATTTTTGAAAATAAGTAGCACCTTGTAGTTGATCAAACAGATCATCGATACGAGGTAGTGGATAACGGTTCTTGATTGTCAGTTTATTGAGTTCCCTGTAGTCAATACACATTCTGAATGAACCATCCTTCTTTTTCACAAAAAGAATAGGTGCTCCCCAGGGTGAGAAACTAGGTCTGATAAAACCTTTGTCTAACAGTTCTTGCAATTGACCTGAAAGTTCTTGCATTTCGGATGGTGCAAGCCGATACGGGGCTTTAGCAACAGGTGCTGCACCTGGAATCAAGTCGATTCGAAATTCAACTTGTCTCACTGGGGGTAATCCTGATATGTCCTCAGGAAAGACTTCAGGAAAATCCTTGACTACTGGGATATCTGTGATTTGTTTGGTGAAGAATTGTGCTCAGTCACATGTGCTAGGAAGCATAACAACCTTTCCTTAAGAACTTCTGAGCTCGCATACAAGATATGATACCAAGTTTTCTACCAGCTCGTTCTCCTTGAACTATCAGTGTATTACCGTTAGGTAATGGAATGCGGATCACCTTGTTTTGACAGACAACTTCCGCTTGGTTATTAGAAAGCCAGTCCATACCAACAACAACATCAAAGCTCCCAAGCTCAATAGGAAGTAAATCAATTTTGAAAAGATGATCATTCAAATTCAAGGAACATCCTTGAATAACACTGTTAGTTTTGATCAACTTGCCGTTAGCAAGTTCAATAACATAAGGAGTTTCTAGATCTACCGTAGGCAATGAAATTAATGATGCAAATTCAGGAGAGATAAAGCTCTTATCCGCTCCTGTGTCAAACAAAACTGATGCGTATAGATTATTAAGAAGAAACGTACCAGTAACAATATTTGCGTCATGTCTCGCCTCGGTCGCACCAATCTGAAAAGCTCTCCCCCTAGCTTCAGTTCCCGGATTGGTGTTATTGTTCGGACAGTTTCGTATGAGATGATCAGGGCTTCCACATTTGTAACATGACCGGTTGGTTTGAGTGGTTTGTCGTGGTGCTTGGTTTGGTGTCTGAGCAGGAAAATTGCAATATTTAGCATAATGTCCAACTCGGTTACAGTTCAAACAAACAGGACATGGTCCTGTGTGATGTAGTGGACACTTATTGCATTTGGGCGCCTGCCCAGTATAAGTTTTCCTCTCAGGAACATTTGCACCATAGTTCTTCACAGTTGGCTTGCTCTGGGTGATCTCAGCCGGAGCCTTCGCCTTGGTTTTGCCAAACCACTTTCGTTTGGTACCTTTTGACACATTCGAGGTACGGACATCACTACGACTATGAACCGTCTGAGGTTTCAAAGACAGAGTACCACTCCTTACCGCCTCATTGGTAAGCTTAGTGGTCAAAAGAATCGTATGTTTCAGGGTTGAAGGTTCAGCAGCAGTCACCATTCCTCGTATCTGAGGAATCAGACCCTTAATGTACTTCTCGATTAAAGCGGCTTCCGTAGGAAACATATCGGGAAGTAGACAAGTGAGTTCATGAAACCGATCGGTGTAAGCAAGACAATCAGCACCGATCATAGAGTGATTCCAGAATTCCTCCTGGAGTTTTTGAATTTCAGTGATTGGGCAGTACTCTGATCTAATCAGAGTTTTGAAATCGTTCCAGCCCATCGAGTCAACTGTGGCTGAACCCAAAGTCTTGGCCTGGGTATTCCACCAGGTCAAAGCAGAGTCTTTCAAAGAACAGGCAGCATAAGACACCTTATGCTCCTCCAAACACTGACTGATTTTGAGCTTAGTTTCCATTTCCTCAATCCACCTTATTAGACCAGCCGCTCCTTCTTTGCCAGTAAAAGTAGGAGGGTTACAGGAAGCAAAATACTTGTAAGTACATCCCTGTCGAGGTGGATCAGGAACAATAGTAGTTGTACCGGTAGTGGTATGAGTTTCAACGTGACCACCAGTAGCATTATGTTCAACATGATCGTGTTCCCCACCAGAACCTGCAGTGATATGTGGTTGGTGTTGTGTCAGAACACCACAAGCAGATAGTTGTTCACGCACAATGCGAGCTATCATAGCCTCATTTGTTTCAGGTCCGCTTGTACCAGCAGGTGGAACAATGCCTGCTCCAGGGTTCACTGGTGGAGTAGTATGCGTTTCCAAGTTCCCAGGTGGAACTACGTTCGCTTCTGGATTAACATGCGGATCCGGATTTGAGTCAACATTCAGAGATGGAATTTGATTCGGTTCAGGGTTTGTAATGTTCTGAGTAGCTCTCTTAGCTGGTCGACCTCGTTTAGGAGCCATTATTCTGCTCACAAGCAGACAAAAACTCAGGTCAGTTCAAGAACATTAAAAATATAACCCGTTCTATCACATAAATACAATCCCATTCAGTTACACTGAAAAGTTGTATTAAAAGGTGATTATAAGAATACAGTATAACTACATAAATTCAGTCCAGACATGTTCACATTACACACAGATCACACAATTGTTCGTAGTTATACTTAGTCCTGTTATTTCAAAAACATGTTAGAGTCTTACCCAGCTCATTGCATTGCAACACATGTTTTTAAAGATATGTTCATACAGGACTAGGACATGTTCTCAAACAAGTTCTCTAATATGTTCTCAGTTCATACATTAAGTTCTCATACAGACTATAGATATGTTCTCGTACAGTATGGCTCTCGTACTGTACTTTAGTTCCAGACACATTCACAATTCAGGCACGTTCTCAATTTAGACATGTTCTCGTACAGTATGGCTCTCGTACTGTACTTAAGTTACAGACACATTCACAATTAGATACGTTCACAATTCAGACATGTTTTCGTACAGTATGGCTCTCGTACTGTACTTAAGTTACAGACACATTCACAATTAGATACATTCACAATTCAGACATGTTTTCGTACAGTATGGCTCTCGTACTGTACTTAAGTTACAGACACATTCACAATTAGATACGTTCACAATTCAGACATGTTCTCGTACAGTATGGCTCTCGTACTGTACTTAAGTTACAGATATATTTGCATACAGTATTGCTCCGTACTGTATTCCAGCAAAATATATATTTTATTTCAATATATTCGCATACAGTATTGTTCCCGTACTGTATTTCAGCGAAATATATATATTAGTTCAATATATTCGCATACAGTATTGTTCCCGTACTGTATTTCAGCGAAATATATATATTAGTTTGACATGTTCTCATATTAATTCGTTCGCATACTGTTATGTTTTCACACAGAAAAATTAATTATAGTTTACACACAAAGTTCATTGTACAACATATATACAAAAACACCCATATATTACAGTACCATAGTTTTATACATACCAAAAGTCATAATACTCTAAACCAACAACATCATACACTACATCTCACAACTCAGGATCTGTCCATACCAAAATATCCCACTCTCACAACTACTGATCACACTATATCACATCATATGTACAATAAAGTCACAATTGTTCCGCCTCCAATCAACCCTCACCGCAGAAAATACCATAATCCGTCCAACACCATGGCTATAATGACCAACCCTATAGCCACACATAATAACCTAGCCTCTAAGCTCATACCCCCTAGCACTCCCATCATCACTCCTCTCATCACTATCACTCGCTGCCAAAATGCAGCTATCATCCCCTGAATCACGGTTCTCCTCATCCTCTCCTCGATCATAGCCCGCCAAGCTTGCGAGCCAGCATCCAGTGCATTCATCTGTTCCATCAACAACAGATGAGATGTGAGTATCTCGAACACAGTGGTACGTGTATCTTCCCCAATAGCACGAGACTCCTGTAACTCTAGTCGAGTCCCCTGAAGATCTAAGGTCACCTGGCGAAGCTGTGCCCTAAACTCCGCCTGCTGTGAGGACTCTCCTACCTCATGTACAGCGTGAAACTCATCCCTGAAAGCCAACTGCTTCCGGGGAGGTAATCCTGTGGTCTTGCGGGCCTGACCCCGCATACGTCGCAACCCGTCCCAAACGGGTACCCTAGGAGGTGATATACTCTGCATCCGATCCGCAACGGGATCAACCGGAGGTATGTGAGGTGGACTAGGTATAATAGGAAGTGCTGGTGGTGGTGGTGTAACTGGTCTAGGCTCTAATGGTGAATGTGGTAATGCTGGTTGTGCCTGTGGCACTACAGATGGAGCCCGTGAGGCTGCAGTCGATGCCTCTGAAGGATCTGAATCCGGTGCTGAGCTAGAGCTCGGAGTATCATCCCTCATCACATGTGGGACTCGCTGATGAACATGCTGTTCTCCTCGATCAGCCATCACTAGTATAATAAAAAAAAATTCTAATCAGTATCATGACATAAATATTAAATAACAATATTTAATATGAACATGATATGATGCTTTCTCCTATCTCAGAGCAACTATTCGTCTTTATAGTTATTAACGTTCTGCTTGAATTGAAATAAACTAGAATGCACACGTGTTGCAAATTACAGTTGTGCTGGCCAGTCAAAACTGTAGTTTGTACCACCTGATTATTCTGGCTTAGTTCAAAACAAGTTTTGTTCAATATTAATGTTCGGTGCTCTCTGTGTAACTATACGAGCCTATGGTTATAGTCTAGGTTTCTAAGTCAACCTAATTCTCTATAACCTGTGGCTCTGATACCACCCTGTCACACCCCCACCCCTCGTCACCTCACGTACAGCCTGACGTCACTGAACCGGTTGCGGAAGCATAGTGGTGATGTCTCCGAGGTGAGGGGTGACTTACTTGAACCAATATCATAAGCACACAGATTAACTTAAAGTAAATACATTACAAGGGTGTCGCAATAATAATCACATTAAAGCTACATTTATTTAATTACAATACTAATTATTAAAGTGCAACTGTTCCAAAAGTGCATCCTCACCGGCTACTATGGTTTACCTGCAAAAAGGTTTGAGTTTGAAACGTCAGCACAAAGCTGGTGAGATCGACAGTTTAATTTAAAACAATATGATATGATAAGCACGTTCTCAAAAGTTCAGTTCTGGATAACCATGGGACCTGTATCTAGTTCCTTTCGGACGTCTAGTTCAGTTCTCAAGATATTACCCGTCGGTACATATCTTAGTGCCTCATTATCTTAATGTCTATCACACCATTAAGAAGTTCAGGAAACAGATAACAAACATTCACACAAGGGGAGATGCAATCCTCCCAGCGAATGGGGTGTCAACCAATAGTACTATCAATGTTTTCTGCTCGGCCACACATGGGTTCACTAGATACAGTTCAAAAATGAGGACTTTCAGTGTCATGATAGAGTTCAGTCTACAGGCAAAATCCCATGAAATCCCACAAAAGTCTAATGAAATCACACAGATATCATTGAATCATATCATATATTCAGTCAACAGTTTGCAGTGTTACCCCGATGTTTATAAAAGATTAAAAATAAAAAGGGGTTGTACGAAACTCACCTGATGATAATATGGTAGCAGTGTATCACCAAACTGATAGTACAGAGATGATTCTGCATTTAGTTATCTTTAATAAGTTATTTATGTTCTAGTTTACTGATTAGATCCTTCTGAACGTTCAATGTCAAAGACATTGCTTAGTAAATCATCAACTCGATATTAATTATATAATTAATTAATTTAATGTCATATCATACAATGTATGATAATGTAGGAACCTACATTGCATTAGATTCCTAACACAAAGCTGATGACACTCTAGATTAATCAGGATAATCTCTGATTAATCAGATAGTTAATGTTGTTGATTGTAATGCTAAAACAGTTTCTAGATAATTTAATGGCTTAGAAATGATTAATCCTTATTATTGATTACCCAAATATCATGAAATATCACAATGTAGCATTAGAATAGGTTAAATAACCAGATTTAACATACTAATCTGACTGTTATCACAAACATCAGATAATCATTCCAATGAGTATGTTAATGATTATGATTAGTTTGAAATACTTGGATTTAACCTTTGCATTTCAAAGATTAATCAAACTAATCACCTACATTGTTATAATCAAATGGTTTAAACCATTATAATCATGGGTATGATTTCATGCAAACCGGGCATCACAACGGATCAAAACAAGGATTTAACCGTTAGAACTTCGTGTTCTTCGTTTATAATCAATCCTAGCCATCATCTAGGCAATAATCAACAATCCTAACTATGTCATTACGTTCAAAATCAAGATCTAATCAATCAAAATCAAACTAGAAAGTTTAAACGGATCATTACCTAATCAGACGGATTTCTGACTTTAAAACCACGATCAGAACTTGTTATGATGATCCCTGGTGCGATCCTTGCGTTCAGAAAGCTTGAAAATTGAGTTTGGATGGTGGTTTATGTGTGTGTTTTCGCCTGGAAACGAAGCAGAAGCAAGAAGAAGAAATAAAAAATTTTTCTTGCATGAAATCTGATGAAGTAGATCAGATTTCTGCACCGCCACATCCTTCGCGTACCGCGACCAGAAGCCCAAAAAGGCTTCGCGTACCGCGAAGAAATCCGGAGAAATCTTAGATATTTGCCAAGCATCGCGTACCGCGGAGAACCCTCAAGCCCACCTCCGCGTACCGCGATGAGTCCAATCGACCAACACTTAGTGATTTTTCTTCGTTTTTCGATTCCGGACAATCCAGGACTCCGTTTTGAACACGGTTTTCACCCACGTTCATCATTTCTCACCTACTATCAACCTGTAATAATTACAATTATTAAATCAACATGGATTTCTATAACGATCAAATGTGCTCACATCATTGATGACGTAAATTCTCGTATGCAACTGTCACATTAATCAACCAAATTAATTACACAAAAAGCATGTTCATCATGTGATAGTTACAACAATTACACAAAAGATTTAGCTAAACTAACTAAACTCTAGTTTTTAGAATTTCAGTTATTTTAGCTAAGTCCAAGACCCTAAGTGATGATGTCCAAAACATGTAGAGCTATCCTGCTCTACCTACTTCTTCTCGTTCCCTGAAACATGTAGAAAATCAAGTGTCAACTACGAAATAGTTGGTGAGTAATCATAAGTTTTTATGTTTTGAAAATGTTTATAAAATGTTGATGAAAGATTATAATTTTCCGAGGAAATCCACATGTGCACCTGCGAGTTAAATCCAACACTGCTAACACACAACCACAAACACAACAATCACATAATTCAAATAATCACAAATAATCAATCATATATATTCAACCAATCTCAGTCAATCACAATTCAATCAAAAATCAATAATCAGCATAATTATCTCAATTTAAGTTACCGCGGAGGACCTCAGTCAACTCATTCAACAGCGGAATTATCGCGGAGGACCTCAGTCAACTCAACCAGCGATATTCCTAATAGTGTCAATACATGCACTGCGGAGGACCCAAGTCAACTCGACAAACAGTGGAATCACTAAGAAGGACGTTAGTCAACTCACCAACAGTAACTCAATCATTGCGGAGGACCGAAGTCAACTCAACCAACAATGATTCACGGAATATGAAATCAACATATCAGTCTGTAATCAATAATAATTCAATAGTATGAATATCATATTGATAATCCAGGTGCCACCCATGTGTTATCAAAATAATATTTTAAATCTGGTATACATGTTCCACCTCTGAGTTTGAAAATAAAATGCTTTAAAAAGGAGGTTATGAGAACTCACCTGAACTCCTTAGAATCAGTGTTCTTGTAGTATGCACGCTCACGTATGTAAAATCAAAAGCAACTCAATCAACCTGTAATTATCGTGTGTTCGTGGTCATAAGTATACGTGTTTTACTACAATTAAATGTCCACACGTGTTCACTTTTAATCATAAAAGGTTTCGTTTGCTTAGTTTATTTAATCTTAGTTAGAATAAACTACCCAAGATTTTATAAGTGACCATGATTCCACTATAGTTCACTCTTGTTAGTTTTATATTATCAAAGGGTAATAACAAGTCTCGAGATACTATGTGTACCCTCATGAATATATATGATAAAGAGTGATGTCTTTAATCATACTCGTATCAATACATGCATGCATATCCAATTAAATTGACCACCAACTTTTTAATTATAAAAATTAACTTTTATGTTCAAGAAATCACACTTAGGTTAATTATATAAAAAATGTTTCAACGTATATAATCTATAATTCTCAAACTTATGTTTTACAGAGAGAAAAGGTGGTGGCTCTCATAATTTTACATGCTTGCATAGGTATACTTGATTTCCTATGTTCTTTGATTCCTCATTAACCCTAGTTCGACCCTTAAGTTTTGTTAGCCATGGGTCCAGCGAACCTCAATTTAACCTGATGTTCATCATCTTCAACCTTCTAAATTTAACCTGTTGCAGGTTCAACCATGGCTTCTCAATACTCACATGCATGCGTTTTAGTGTTTTCATGGTGTAACATTTGTTTAAAATATAAGGATGTAGTCAGTTGTTGTTTAGAGTGAGAAGCACAAATAAAAACTCAAGATCTACCTCAAAATGCCGACCAAATGATGAGTTTCTGTGTGGGTTCTTGTTCTCCTCGATCACACGAACGATTTGGCACCAAGATCTTTTAAATCCGTTGAGAAACGAAGGAGATCTTGTAGAGAGAAGTTAGAGAGAGGGAAACTGACGAAAATTATGGTGTAGAGAGAGAGAGAGAGAGTTCTTGCAAAATGAAGAAGAAGAAGGAAGAACGGGTTTTTATACCCCGGTTCTTCCCGCGTGCTCGGTCTATTTCACGTTAAAAATTATTAAATGCTCGGTTTTGCTTGTAAACATGTTTAAAACATAAGATGTTTAAATGATCCTATTTTGTTTAATAAAAAGATTTTAATTAAGTTGTTTGGTAAAATAATTTCATTTAGCTTTCGTTAAACCGTTTATTTAATAAAATGATTTGCTCAAATTCGTCTTAGGTTGTAATTCCTAATAAACGTTTTTAAATTCTTTTTGTTATTTTAATATCGTTAGATATTACTTTGCTATCCCGTCGAAACGCGTTACTTACGTACGTATTCGTAAAGATCGTCACCTTTTCGAATCCAACGCTCGTATCGTATTTCGATTCGATTTACGATTTATTGAATATCGTTTAAGGATATTATTCCTAATAAATATATTCGTGTGAATCGTCACCGACGCGAATATATTAGTAAGTTAATATCTCTGAAATAACATTCGCGTTTAAATTAAGCTCGTAACCTCACCATCGCGTAATCATTTTCAATAACGTTTCCATTATTTCATTATCTTGAATATTATGATTTCCCAATCCGAATCCCCATTAAACCATATCACTGACACATCCATGATAAACCGAAATAAGCTCATGTATAGGGCATACGTAGGAGTAGGTCGCAACCTATCCAGCCACCGTCCCACCACCATTTTGATAAACTATGACCATGTGTCCTTGACTATGTTTAGTAACCGTACCATAACAAACTCAGAAATCCTTTCCATTCCAAACCAAAAACCCCGGATTCTCCTCACCAAAGCCTCAATACTGATATAATCATGATAAACCGAAGATGGTTTATGTATAGGGCATATGTAGAAGTCAGTCGCAACTGCTTCAGCCGCCATCCCACCACTTCTTCGATAGACCATGATTATACCCTTGTTTATCTTTAGTGATAGAATCCTATACCACTACCATTCCAAATCAACAATCCATATCATATTAATTCGACTGCGATAAACTCTCTGGTTCTATTTAGTTGTTTTTCAAACTAAATCTCCCCAAGGTTTATGCTTATTGTGATAATATATGTTCCCAATATGTATACCAGTGATAATAATATTAATATCAAATAATCCATGATCATTAACAATTATCGTATCAGGTGTTAACAGTACAAACACTTATGTAATGTAATTGCCTGAATTACAGTGATGTTACAGTCTCCCCTAATTAAGGGAATTTCGTCCCGAAATTCAACTTGGAGTGACCGTAGTGAATAAATGTGGATACTTAAGCTTCATCTGATCTTCCCGTTCACAGGTGAATTCTGGACCACGCTTCGACTCCCATCGTACTTTGAAAATTGGAATTCTACTGCGTTTGAACTTTTTAACTTCACGGTCCATTATCTCTACTGGTTTTTCAACAAAGTGCATGGTATCATCGACGCGAATGTCATCGAGTGGTACCAGAAGATCCTGATTAGCTAAGCATTTTCTTAAATTGGACACGTGAAACGTCGGGTGTACATTGCTAAGTTCAGGAGGAAGTTCCAACCTGTAGGCAACCTTCCCGATTCGTTCAAGAATCTTAAAAGGGCCAACATATCGTGGAGCAAGCTTACCCTTCTTCCCGAATCGTACAACTTCTTTCAAAGGTGATACTTTGAGTAATACAAAATCATCAACTTCAAATTCTAAAGGTTTCCGTCTCTTATCCGCGTAACTCTTCTGTCGACTGCGAGCAGTTCACAGATTGTCGCGAATCTGATGAATCTTGTCGATCGTTTCTTGAATAATCTCGGGACCAGTGATCTGCGATTCGCCTACCTCGGTCCAACAAATAGGTGACCGACATTTTCTACCATAAAGAGCTTCAAACGGCACCATACCAATACTCGCGTGATAACTGTTGTTATACGAGAATTCAATTAATGGTAAATGGCTATCCATATTGCCACCGAAATGGATGACACAAGATCTCAACATATCTTCAAGTGTCTGGATCGTCCGCTCCGTCTGTCCATCCGTTTGAGGATGGTAAGCGGTGCTAAGATCCAATCTTGTTCCAAAAGCTTCATGAAGCGATTCCCAAAATCGTGCCGTGAAACGAGCATCACGATCCGATATTATGCTCAAGGGAATTCCATGTCCACTAATGATCTCATCAACGTAGATATGAGCTAATTTCCACACAGGTTACGTCTCGCGTATCAGTAAGAAATGAGCCGACTTGGTTAATCGATCTATTATCACCCAAATACTATCATTACCACTTGCGGTACGTGGGAGTTTGGTAATAAAATCCAAGGATATATTCTCCCACTTCCACATGGGTATTTCTGGTTGCATTAACAATCTCGTAGGTCGCTGGTGTTCTGCCTTGACTTTAGCGCAGTTAAGGAACTTGGATACATACTCAGCGATATCCTTCTTCATTCCAGGCCACCAGTATAAGACTCTAAGATCTTGATACATCTTGTCAGATCTCAGATGGATTGAGTAACGTGACTTATGAGCTTCATCCAAAATCATCATCCTAAGATCATCCCTGTTCGGTATCCACAACCGATTCAAATAATACATCAAACCATCATCCTTAGTTTCCAATAGTAACTCGGCCCCGCTAGACATCTCATCTTTAAGGCTATCTTGAGCCAGTGAGTGTTGTTGGGCTGTGAGAACATCGTTACGAAGATTATTGTGCACTCGGACACTATGGATTTGAACATGAGTTTTGCGACTAAGCGCATCTGCTACTACATTCGCTTTACCAGGATGGTAGCGAATTTCACAGTCATAATCATTCAACAGTTCAACCCATCTCTGTTGTCTCATATTAAGTTCCTTCTGATTAAGTATATGTTGCAAACTCTTGTTATGTGCAAATACCACACACTTAGTGCCATAAAGATAATGTCTCCATATCTTCTTCAAAGCAAACACGACTGCTCCAAGTTCCAAGTCATGTGTAGTGTAGTTCTTCTCATGAATTTTCAACTGTCTCGATGCATATGCCACAACCTTTCCCCGTTGCATGAGGACACAACCGAGACCTAGGTTGGATGCATCAAAGTAAACCACAAAATCATCATTTCCATCAGGCAGTGTCAAGACTGGAGCATCACAAAGTTTCTGCTTCAAGGTCTGAAATGCCTCTTCTTGCTTTGGTCCCCACTCATAAGGTCTATTCTTTTGAGTCAAAGAAGTGAGAGGGACATCAATTATGTAGAAGTTCGAAATAAACCGCCGATAGTAACCGGCAAGTCAAAGAAATGATCGAATCTCCGTTGGTGTCTTCGGTGTACTCCAATTCTTCACCGCTTCAATCTTCGTAGGATCCACGTGAACACCCTTTTCATTGACTATGTGTCCTAAGAATTGAACTTCCTTAAGCCATAATTCACACTTGGAAAATTTGCATACAGTCGTTCTTCTCTTATGATCTCCAAAACCAACTTAAGGTGTTGCTCATGTTCTTCTTTGCTCTTGGAGTATATCAAAATATCATCTATGAATACAATCACAAATTTATCCATGTATGGCCTGCAAACACGGTTCATGAGGTCCATGAATACCGCTGGTGCATTGGTAAGACCGAAAGGCATTACCAGAAATTCATAATGGCCATATCTTGTTCTGAAAGCCGTCTTGGAATATCATCATCATGTACACAAAGCTGATGATACCCAGACCTAAGATCGATCTTCGAAAACCATGCCGAGCCTTGAAGTTGATCGAAAAGAGCATCGATGCGCGGCAGAGGATATCGATTCTTAATGGTCAGCTTGTTCAATTCGCGGTAGTCTATGCACATTCTGAATGACCCGTCCTTCTTTTTGACAAATAGAACCGGTGCACCCCATGGCGAATGGCTCGGGCGAATGAATCCCTTGTCAGTCAATTCTTGTAGTTGGCTCGCCAATTCTTGTAACTCCGAAGGCGCAAGTCTGTAAGGAGCTTTGGCGACTGGGTTCGCACCAGGTACTAAGTCAATTCAAAATTCTACTTGACGTTCTGGTGGAAGACCTGGTAAGTCGTCTGGAAACACTTCAGGATAATCTCTTATCACAGGAACGTCTTCAATGCTCTTTCCTGTCTCCTTTTTCTCCACAACGTGTGCTAAAAATGCTTTACATTTCTTCCAAAGGTACTTGTGTGCTTTAGTGCATGACATTAGCGTAAGACCTTTACTAGCAGTTTCCCCAAAAACTCTTAAAGTTTCACCCGAAGGCAAGGGAATCCGAATATATTTTTCATGACAGACAATTTCCGATTTGTGGGTGGCTAACCAATCCATGCCTATGATAACATCAAAGCTACCAAGTTGCATAGGTATAAGATCAATTGGGAAAACGTGATCATTTAAGTTCACAGTACATCCAATAATAACAGTGTCAATATCAATAGTATTATAATCAGCCATCTTTATGTTAAACGGTTTGTCTATCTTAGTACGTGTCATTCCAAGAATATATTCAATATCATGTGAAACAAAACTCCTATCAGCACCAGAATCAAACAAGACAGATGCATAAGAGTTATTAATTAGAAATGTACCATTGACCATATCCTGGTTGGCTTGAGCTGCTGGAGCATTTAGTTGAAAAGCTTTGCCTCTCGCCACCCTTTTCTTATATCTTGTCAATCTCGGGCACTGGTTTCTGAAATGACTCACTTCACCGCACTCATAACAAGCTCTTTCCTGTACAGGTACTTGGCGAACGGGTACAACATGAATTGGTTGGGCATGCGGAGCTGGCAGTGCATGCGGTGCACTCCGACAAACATCAGCAAAGGGGCCCTACTTGCCACAGTTGTTGCAGACGCGACAAGGCAAGTTAGGCTTGCGGTGATATCTGCAGACATTACATTGGGGCACAGTCCCAACATAATTTCTGGCAGTTGAGTTGTTTGTTGATTGTTGAGCAGACATAGCAGTAGGAGCAGTAACAGCAAAATTTCTGGCCTTTCGTTTCCAATTGTTGCTTTTAGATGAGCTGCCTTGTTCAGTCTTGACTTCAGTTGAAGCCTCCTTTGCAGCTGTTTTCGTGTCAATCTTCTTAGACCCTTTCCTTGTGAGTGTTTCAGCCTTCACGTGATTATCAGTTAAAGTTGCAAATAGGCGGATTGCAGCCTCCAGTGTGGTAGGGTTGCTACCATAGACTGTGTCTTGAATCTGCATAGACAGACCGCCTATGTATTTCTCAATCGCTCTCTCCAATGGTGTCACCAGGTGAGGTACTAATAGACTATACTCGTGGAAACGAGAATTGTAGATTACATTCTCCCCACTATCTTGTTTGAGTTCCCAGAACTCAGTTTCCAGTTTCCTCATCTCACTGCGAGGACATAATTAAGTGGTCATCAGGTTCTTGACCTCAGTCCATGTCAGTGCTAGAGCAGCATCAACTCGCTTAGTTCGCTTTTCGCCATTCCAACAAGTTAGTGCTCTCTTTTGGAAAACACTGGTGGCATAGCGCACCTTCAGATTCTCAGCACAGTCATTGTTGATGAAAGTGTTCTCAATACTCTCAAACCACTGCAGCAGACCAGTGGCTCCCTCAAAACCTGTAAACTTTAGCGGATTACAGGAGTTAAAGTGCTTGAACGTGCAAGCGGGTAGGTTTGCACCACCTCTGTTCTGATTGAGAGTTTGGTTGGCTTGATTCAGTTGAGTCACCAACCCGTAGATAAGATTTGCTAACTCTTGGAAACCATTGTTGGCATTCCCGATTTAGCTTCTTTGTCAGGTGGGTTTGTAGTATCTTCGTTGTGACGGCGTGGCGGCATGTTTCTGAGGATGTTAGAAACATGTTACTATCGTTTACAACATAAGTCATACAAACTATGGTCAAATGAGTTCATTACAACAATTAGGATTACATATAGGAACTATATTTTTCTCCTATGTGTCATTAAGCTCATAAATAAGTAGTAACCTCCTAATATTATACTAAAGCATCCTAATTGGTCATATCTAATTTTAACTAATTATTCCTTAGTTCCAAACATTTCCCACCCTATACTAACATTGACAACCTCCCGATGCAGTGCAACAATCTTATATATAGGGCATACGTAGACTTGACCGCAGTCACATCAGCCGCCGTCCCACCACCGTTGCATTGCACCACGATTATGCCCTTGCTATGATTTAGGGTATACATGTGTTTCTCAAGTGTTCCACTTCACAACCTTATCCTATGGGGATAATTATGAGTGAAGTGTGTTCCGTTACTTCTGACATCTAGGTTCGCCTAATGTCTAAGTTCACCTTAACACTAGGTTCACCTATTTTCTATGTTCACCAAATGTCTAAGTTCACCTGACATTTAAGCTCCCCTAATGTCTAAGTTTACTATATGCTCACATCTCATTATTAAGTGTTCAGACCATCACTAAGTGTTAGTATCATCACTACGCGTTCATCTTATCATCAATTGTCCATCTCAACACCAAACATTCAATTCATCACTAAGTGTTCATATCGTTCATTGATCCTTTTCACCCCACGTGTCCAATAAGTGTGTTCATAAGTTATTTTATATGTGCTCATCATATATGATCATCCCATAAGTCAATCTAAACAAAATTCAACCAACATTCAATCAACCAATATCCCATCAATCTCCTAGTAATATCCTAAGTTCCTGACACTAACAGACCCCCAATATACTACAAATGGTATATGTATAGGGCATATGTAGGGGTAGGTCGCAACCGCCCCAGCCACCGTCCCACCACCTTTGTAGTATACCACGAGTGTGTCCTTGTCTGGTGATCAAAGATCGAACAAGTAATTCCTAAGCAAATAATTTTTCTAAACAAATAATTTCCTAAACAGACAATTTCCCAAATGGATAGTTCCCTTATTCCTCAATACTGACATCCACCTAATGTACTGTAAATGGTATATGTATAGGGCATATGTAGAAGTCAGTCGCAACTGCTTCAGCCACCAGCCCACCACCTTTACGATACCCCACATGCATGTCCTTATCGAATCATTAGGGCAAAATCAATCACATGCAATCAGCAAGTAACATATGCAGTTCAGATATATAACAGGAGTTCAGGTAACATGTAATAAACACATAAGCATGAAATCCTGAATATAGTAACTAGTGTATGAAATAATTTCATATTAGGGTATCCTACGGTTATAGACTAGGTCAACCATTTCTAGTAACCTAATTCCCTATAACCTAGGCTCTGATACCAATCTGTAACACCCTGATGTGTTAGTTTAACACATCTGTTTTTGTACATTTTCAAGTCTGTTTTCGTTAGTTTTGTAAATATTTCAAGTCGATTTATGTTCGTTTTTACATTTTAGTGTTTTTGTGCAGGAATGTTTCCCGGAAGAGTTGAAACGAAGGCAAACGAGCGTCGGAATCTAGTGCGGGTGAACAAGCGAAGAAATCATGGAAATTAACCGTAGGCGCTACGCCTAGCGGGGATGGATGGTCCCAGGCGTTGCGCCTGGGAACATTCTCTAACGATCTCCACATGATCCGCGCGTAACGCCTAGCCTCGTGCACGCCCGCTAGGCGTTACGCCCCATATCACTTTTGGCTCTAAAACCCTAATTTCAAGCCTTCTATAAATTGGACGCTTTCCAGCCGCAAAAAGGGTCTTCTTCTGCAATTTTGGAACCCTAATCAAGCTAAGGAGCTGCTGGAGCTTAACCATGGAGGATTGAGCTTGATCAGGGCTTGTTGAAGTGACGAAGGAGGCTTGTTTGAGTATTGTTCTTTATCTTTTCATTTTTTTAGTTTAAAGCAGTAGTTTTTCATGTATTTAGACCATATTCAGATCTGTTTTACTGCTGTTGAGATGATTGTTGGCTAGATCTAGGGTTATATCTAGGTTTGGGATGATAAAGTTTTGATCTTTGATGATTTTGGACGTGATTTATGCTTGTGGATGATATATGCATTGTTATCAGCTGTAAAGTTATGAACTTTGATGGTTTTTACATATGTTGGATGATTATATTTGGTGAATGTTTGATCTACATGTGTTTAGGAAGGTCTTTCCACACATAGATGCATGTTAGGCCTATTACTTTGTGTTTTAGGCTAGTTTATGGGTTGTTGATCACATTCCATAGGATTAGACTTCATTAAGTATGGTTATTTGTAGGTGTGACCTAGCCTAGAAATCCGGCACGTGATAGGTTAGATGGTTGGTCTCTTTCACTTAGGATATTTGAGTTAAACGACCAGGAGGGCGTTGTCTTAGATCTACTAAGTGTTAGTGTCAATCCATGTCAAAGTTGTCACCTTTATAGCTCTCTAGTGTCTTAGGATACAAACGGGTGGAGAAATCTGGGAGGTGATTCACCCGTTTGAGTGCAATTGCATATCGGGAAAATCCGGAAGGTGACCCGATAGACTAGTGCATACATTAAAGCCTTAGGATTTCCGTTGGAGTTGACTGGTATCTGATCTGGGTCCCATTAGTTATTCCTTAGTCTGTTCCTTAAGATCCTAGTCTTCATCCTTCATAAGTCAGTCCAAGTCAGCATATGTCATACTTTTGATTCCTAGCCTAGATACACCAGTTTTTCCTCACTGCAGTTAGATTCCAGTTGTTTTACCAGTTTTAGTTTGCTGTTTTTAGTTTAGTTGTTAGTTTAGTGTTTTAGTCAGTTCAGTCTGATCAGGTTATCAGTTTGCACCAAAACCCCCCTCTTTTACTTTATTTTGTCCACAGTCTAGCTTTAGTTTGTTATACTAGTGTCCATTGGTTCGATATCCGGACTTCCACCAGCTATTCTGCCACCGACAGGTACACTTGCCTTAGGAGTGGTCTAGTTTAGAATTTCCGATTATTACTAGGTGTTTAGGTTAAGTATAGGTCTAGGATTAGATTTTGTGTCTTTAGCTTAGGTTAAATAGATTAAATTTAGTCTTGTTTTTAGTATACTGACCGCTGGCATCAAGTTTTTGGCGCCGTTGCCGGGGATACTACGCAATAGCATCATTTACTTAGATTGTGGCATTTACTTGCTTGTTTTCTTAGTTTCTTTCCCCCCTTTTTTTAGCTTAGTTTTCCTTTTTAGGTTTAGTTTTTATTTTTCTTCTTAGTGCCTTTATTTGTTATTTGTGCTTTAGATTAGGATTTTTCTTTGTGCATATTTGAGTCTTACTTGCTTGTTCGATTAGGGTGTCGGTATTTGTATGCCCCACACCCGATCGCAGGGAGCGCCAGAGTTCGAGCTTACATCACCAGAGCAGATTCTGCGGGCCCGACAGCAGGTAAGTTTTCTTGATCTCTCTCTTCTCATGGATCCACCACCACCTCCGCCACCGAGGCGGACTGTGCACGAGCTAGCCAGTCACGGGGTTGTTGGAGCCCGGTCTGCCATCACACGGCTGGGTGTCAACAACAACAACTGGCAAATCCCTTCCCACGTGATGTCGACGATCACGAATTCGACGCAGTTTCATGGCCTGGACGAAGAGGATGCCCCAGGCCATCTATCTCTCTTTGTGCGTATATGCAACATGTTCCGCATCAATGGATTTTCGGAGGAGGCCGTCAACCTTCGTTTGTTCCCATTCACACTCGCAGGACGAGCTGCTACATGGCTGAATCTTTTTCCCATGGACTCGATCACTATATGGGCTGACCAAATCTGCCAGATTGCGGGATCATATCCATTCGTTTCGAATGGATGATGATGAGCCATATTACTTGGCGTGGGAGAGGTTTAACTCCCTTATGAGCAGATGCGCCCAGCACGGCCTATCCGATTGGGCCTTGGTCGAGAAGTTCTACAATGGACTAACATTGGAGACGAAGAGGAGATTTAATACAGCTGCTGGGGGGCACATTATGGACAAGAAGGAGCCAGAAGAGTGCGAGGCGATGTTTGAGGATTTCGCTTTAGCGGAGTATGAGTACTCGTCCTATGTGAGGAGAGCTGTGCCGGCTGCAAAGCCCACTATTGCACCGCCTATCCCGACTCGAGGGATGCACCATGTTACACCCGACACGAGCACTGCCGCCGCCTTAGAAGCACTGGCGAAGGACATTAAGGAACTGAAGATGGCAGCTGCTCGGTGCGAGATATGTCGTTGTGGACATAGTACTGCTGAGTGCCTGGTTACCGATCAGGCACAGGTTGAGGCCATAAATTCTGGTTGGAACAGGTCTTTCAACCCCAACCCTAATTGGAATCAGAATGCAAATTGGCGAGGCCATAATCAGGGACAGCATCAGCAGCAACACTCGAACTGGCGGGGCAACCACGGCAGCAACAGCTCTTACGAGAAGCCACCGACTCGCCAGATCCCGATCACCGAGAGAGACACTCCCGAGAGCTCCGGTAGCAGAGATCGAGACATGAAGCTGGAGGACATGATGGCGCAGCAGATGAAGATGCTTCAGCAGATTGTGGACAAGGACAAGCTACGGGACAAGAAGATCGAGGAGCATGATACGTTGTTGAGGAATTAGCAAGCTGGCTTCCTGGATTTGCAGCGGTCGGTGGGAGAGTTAGCGAAGAGATTTGATGAGAGGCCGGAGGGTCGTTTAGGGCGAACACTGACCCTAACGCGAGGGGTCATGTGAAGGCAGGGACCACACGAAGTGGTCGGGGGGAGATGTAAAACTGCCACCACCGATCATACCTGATGATGATGAGCCGGTGGACGAGGAGATAGAGATGGAGACTCCTGCAGGGGTGCCCATGAGGCTAGTCCCAGCAAGTACTGCACTGAGCAGTGAGTCTTCAGTTGATAGGTTGAGGAGGGAGAAGGCAGAAGAGAAGAAGAAGGGTAAGAGAGTGGCTGAGGAGCCTGAGATTGATTTGACTAAGCTCTCATATCCCGCACGCGCACTGCAGATGAAGCGTGATCAGGAGTATGGACACTTTTTGGAGATGTTTAAGCAACTTAAGATTAATCTCCCATTTGTTGAGGCCCTCCAGCATATGCCAAAATATGCTAAATTCTTGAAAGACCTCCTTTCTAACAAGAAGAAATTGGAGACACTCTCTACCGTTACTTTGTGAGCCAGGTGCTCGGCATTGGTTCAGAATAAGCTGCCAGAGAAGCTTGAGGATCCAGGGATTTTTACTATTCCCTGTCTGATTGGCGATTCTTCTGTGAACCATGCATTGGCTGATCTAGGTGGTAGCATCAATCTGATGCCTTACTCCATTTATAAGCAGCTAGATCTGGGAGAGCCGACACCTACACGCATGAGTTTGGCATTGGCTGATCGGTCAGTCAAGTATCCTCTGGGGATTGTTGAGAATGTCTTAGTGAAGGTGGAAAAGTTTGTCTTCCCCGTGGATTTTGTTATACTTGACATGCAGGCTGATGACCGAGTTCCCCTCATCATGGGACGACCCTACCTACGCACAGCGAAGGCGATGATTGATGTTTATGAGGGGAAGATCTCATTGCATGTTGGAGAGGACACTGTCACCTTTGATGTGGTGAAGTCCATGAAGAACTCTAGTGGTCAGGACGATTAGGTCTACTTTCTATATGCATTCTTTTCTACTATGGATCGTTGCCAGGACTACATTAGTGGAGTTGATCTGTTGGGAGATCAGGACTTGGGTGACAGTGATGAGAGATTTGAGGATGTGGGAGTTGAGGTCCATGCTGCTTCTATTGAGGTTTATCTTGATTACATCCATAGTAGTTTAGCAGTGGAGCCTCCTGTTTATCCCACAGTTTGAGGTTAAGAGTTCTGAGCCGGCTGAAAAGCCATCTGTTGAGGCTCGCGGAGTTGCCACCTCACCTTGAGTATGCATTCCTTGATGGGTACTCTGATCTACCTGTCATTATTTCAGCAGCTCTGACAGTGTAGAGAAGAGTAGACTTATTGATGTGCTGAGAGAGCACAAACAGGCGATAGCATGGAAGCTGATGGACATTAAGGGTATTCACCCTTCTTTCTGTACGCATCGCATTCTGCTGGAGGAGGATTTCAAGCCAGTGGTTCAACCACAGCGAAGGCTTAATCCTAACATGGGTGAGGTGCTGAAGAAGGAGGTCCTTCGGTTGTTAGATGCTGGGCTCATATACCCCATGTCTGATTCATCTTGGGTGAGCCTAGTGCATGTGGTCCCTAAGAAGGGCGGTATGACTTTGGTGGTGAACGAGAAGAAGGAGATTGTTCCCACCCGAACAGTCACTGGATGGAGGGTGTGCATAGATTATAGGAAATTGAATGACGCCACCCGGAAGGACCACTTCCCACTTCCGTTTATCGATCAGATTCTGGAGCGTTTGTCTGGACAGCAATTTTACTGTTTCCTTGACAGTATCTCAGGTTATTTCCAGATCCCAATAGCACCAGAGGATCAGGAGAAAACCACATTCACATGCCCGTACGATACTTTTGCATACCGCCGTATGCCTTTTGGGTTATGTAACGCTCCAGCCACTTTTCAGAGATGTATGGTAGCCATCTTCTAGGACATGATCGATACTTCCATGGAGGTGTTTATGGATGATTTTTATGTGTTTGGAAGTTCTTTCGATCAGTGTTTGATTAACCTGGAGAAGATGCTTAGGAGATGTGTTTAGACGAATCTTATGCTCAACTGGGAGAAATGCCACTTTATGGTCACCGAGGGGATTGTTCTTGGTCATAAGATATCCCGTGACGGCATCCAGGTCGACAAAGCTAAGATTGAGACGATCAGCAAACTTCCTCCTCCCACGAGTGTTAAAGCTGTGCGAAGCTTTTTAGGTCATGCGGGATTCTACAGACGTTTCATTAAGGATTTTTTGAAGCTCACCAACCTATCACTCGCTTTCTTGAGAAGGATGTGGAGTTTGTGTTTGATGATGATTGTCTGAGAGCCTTCGAGTATCTGAAGGAGAGGCTGGTGAGTGCGCCGATTCTGATAGCCCCCGATTGGAGCCAGCCATTTGAGCTCATGTGTGACGCGAGTGATTTGGTTGTGGGGGCTGTCCTTGGGCAGAGGGTGGATAAGCATTTCCACCCTATTTATTATGCGAGTAAGACCTTAGATGCCGCCCAGGAGAATTATACAACTACTGAGAAGGAGTTGTTGGCGGTAGTCTACGCATTTGATAAATTTAGGTCTTATCTCGTCCTCTCTAAGACTGTTGTCTATACCGATCATGCGGCGTTGCGTTACCTTTTTGCTAAAAAGGATGCAAAGCCAAGACTGATAAGATGGATCCTCCTTCTGTCCAAGTTTGACATCGAGATTAAGCACAAGAAGGGAGCTGAGAACGTAGCCGCCGACCATTTGTCGCGACTTGAGGATCCAGAGAGGGAGTTCATTCGCGAGGGTGCGATGAGGGATAGGTTTCTCCAGGAGACGTTCATGAGCGTGGGGATAGATGAGATCTGCCGCACGGATAGGCTAGATGAGGGATTACCGTGGTTTTCAGACATTGCCAATTATTTGGCCAACGGTTTCCTTCTTAAGGGTTTGACATCCCAGCAGCGCAAGAAGTTCTTTGCTGACACGAGGCATTACATCTGGGATGCTCCTTATCTTTTCCGTGTGTGTGCTGATCAGGTTTTTAGGAGATGTGTGAGCAGACTAGATACACCAGTTTTTCCTCACTGCAGTTAGATTCCAGTTATATTACCAGTTTTAGTTTGTTGTTTTTAGTTTAGTTGTTAGTTTAGTGTTTTAGTCAGTTCAGTCTGATCAAGTTATCAGTTTGCACCAAAACCCCCCTCTTTTACTTTATTTTATCCACAGTCTAGGTTTAGTTTGTTATACTAGTGTCCATTGGTTCAATATCCGGACATCCACCAGCTATTCTGCCACCGACAGGTACACTTGCCTTAGGACCGGTCTAGTTTAGAATTTCCGATTATTACAAGGTGTTTAGGTTAAGTATAGGTCTAGGATTAGATTTTGTGTCTTTAGCTTAGGTTAAATAGATTAAATTTAGTCTTGTTTTTAGTATACTGACCGCTCGCATCACACCCCGACCGATGGCGGAAACGTCGGGATGCCACGAGGGATGTGTAGATTGTTCATAAGCTCGTGGGCATCTAAATAAATCATCACAATTCAATTTAGTCAACCAAATTAATTACACAAAAATCATGTTCATCATGAGATAGTTACAACAATTACACAAAAGATTTAGCTCAACTAACTAAACTCTAGTCTTCAGAATTTCAGTTATTTTAGCTAAGTCCAAGGCCCTAAGTGATGATGTCCAAAAGATGTAGACCTATCCTGCTCTACCTACTTCTCCTCGTTCCCTGAAACATGTAGAAAATCAAGTGTCAACTACGAAGTAGTTGGTGAGTAATCATAAGTTTTTATGTTTCGAAAATGTTTATAAAATGTTGATGAAAGTTTATAATTTTCCGAGAAAATCCACATGTGCACCTGTGAGTTAAATCCAACACACAACCACAACCACAACAATCACATAATTCAAATAATCACAAATAATCAATCACATATATTCAACCAATCTCAGTCAATCACATTTGAATCAAAAATCAATAATCACCATAATTATCTCAATATAAGTTACCGCGGAGGACCTCAGTCAACTCATTCAACGGCGGAATTATCGCGGAGGACCTCAGTCAACTCAACCAACGATATTCCTAATAGTGTCAATACATGCAGTGCGGAGGACCCAAGTCAACTCGACCAACAGTGGAATCACTGAGGAGGACGTTCGTCAACTCACCAAGAGTAACTCAATCATTGCAGAGGAACGAAGTCAACTCAACCAACAACGACTCACGGAATATGAAATCAACATATCAACCCGTAATCAAGAATAATTCAATAGTATGAATATCATATTGAGAATCCAGGTGTCACCCATGTGTTATCAAAATAATATTTTAAATCTGGTATACATGTTCCATCTCCGAGTTTGAAAAAAAAATGCTTTAAAAAGGAGGTTATGAGAACTCACATGAACTCCTTAGAATCAGTGTTCTTGTAGTATGCGTGCTCACGTATGTGAAATCAAAAGCAACTCAATCAACCTGTAATTATCGTGTGTTCGTGTTCATAAGTATACGTGTTTTACTACAATTAAATATCCACACGTGTTCACTTTTAATCATAAAAGGTTTCGTTCGCTTAGTTTATTTAATCTTAGTTAGAATAAACTACCCAAGATTTTATAAGTGACCATCATTCCATTATAGTTCACTCTTGTTAGTTTTATATTATCAAAGGGTAATAACAAGTCTCGAGATACTATGTGTACCCTCATGAATATATATGATAAAGAGTGATGTCTTTAATCATACTCGTATCTATACATGCATGCATATCCAATTAAATTGACCACCGAGTTTCTAATTATAAAAATTAACTTTTTTGTTCAAGAAATCACACTTAAGTTAATTATATAAAAAATGTTTCAACGTATATAATCTACAATTCTCAAACTTATATTTTAGAGAGAGAAAAGGTGGTGGCTCTCATAATTTTACATGCATGCATAGGTATACTTGATTTCCTATGTTCTTTGATTCCTCATTAAACCTAGTTCGACCCTTAAGTTTTGTTAGCCATGGGTCCAGCAAACCTCTAGGCTTGATTACACCCTAGGTTCGGCCAAATAACCAAGGGTTGCATGGCTAGGGTTTAGCCAGATGATTAAGGCTCGTCCGCCTCAGGTTTGACCATTCAGGTTCGTGGTCTCAGGTGGGTTCACGGCCAAGAGTTAGTTCAGCAGAAAGGAGGTTCGGTCCCACGTAGGTTCGGCCAGGTCAGGTTCATGACCAGCAGGTGGTTCGTGATGATGCAGGTTCGTGGCTCCTGGTTCTGGTTCGCAAAGCCTTGGTCCAGGTTCGTCCTATCTCAGGTTCGTTCCTTCTAGGGTTCAGCTACACCCCATGTTCGCATCCCCTTATGTTCATGGCTTCCGCACCAGCGAACCCAGGCCCATCTGTACCGAACCTGATGTTCATCATCTTCAAGCTTCTAAATTTACCCTGTTGCAGGTTCAACCCTGGCTTCCGAATACTCACATGCATGCGTTTTAGTGTTTTCATGGTGTAACATTTGTTTAAAATATAAGGATGTAGTCAGTTGTTGTTTAGAGTGAGAAGCACAAATAAAAACTCAAGATCTACTTCAAAATGCCGACCAAATGATGAGTTTCTTCGTGGGTTCTTGTTCTCCTCGATCACACGAACAATTTGGCACCAAGATCTTGTAAATCCGTTGAGAAACGAATGATATCTTATAGAGAGAAGTTAGAGAGAGGGAAAGTGACTAAAATTACGGTGTAGAGAGAGAAAGAGTTCTTGCAAAATGAAGAAGAAGAAGGAAGAATGGGTTTTTATACCCCGGTTCTTCCCGCGTGCTCGGTCTCGTTTATTTCACGTTAAAAATTATTAAACGCTCGGTTTTGCTCGTACACATGTTTAAAACATAAGATGTTTAAATGATCCTATTTCGTTTAATAAAAATATTTTAATTAAGTTGTTTCGTAAAATAATTTCATTTAGCTTTCGTTGAATCGTTTATTTAATAAAATGATTTTCTCAAATTCGTCTTAGGTTGTAATTCCTAATAAACATTTTTAAATTCTTTTTCTTATTTTAATATCGTTAGATATTATTTCGCTATCTCGTCGAAACGCGTTACTTACGTACGTATTCATAAAGATCGTCACCTTTTCGAATCCAACGCTCGTATCGTATTTCGATTCGATTTACGATTTATGGAATATCGTTTCAGGATATTATTCCTAATAATTATATTCGTGTGAATCGTCACCCACGCGAATATATTAGTAAGTTAATGTCTCTGAAATAACATTCGCGTTTAAACTATGCTCGTAACCTCACCATCGTGTAATCATTTTCAATAACGTTTCCATTATTTCATTATCTTGAATATTATGATTTCCAATCTGAATCGCCACTAAACCATATAACTGACACATCCATGATAAACCGAAATAAACTTATGTATAGGGCATATATAGGAGTAGGTCGCAACCTATCCAGCCACCGTCCCACCACCATTTCGATAAACCATGACCATGTGTCCTTGACTATGTTTAGTAACCGTACCATAACAAACTCAGAAATCCTTTCCATTCCAAACCGAAAACCCCGGATTCTCCTCACCAAAGCCTCAACACTGATATAATCATGATAAACCGAAGATGGTTTATGTATAGGGCATACGTAGAACTGAGTCGCAACTGCTTCAGCCGCCATCCCACCACCTCTTCGGTAGACCATGATTATACAGTTGTCTATCTTTGGTGATAGAATCCTATACCACTACCATTCCAAATCAACAATCCATATCATATTAATTTGACTGCGATAAACTCTCTGGTTCTATTTAGTTGTTTTTCAAACTAAATCTCCCGAAGGTTTATGCTTATTGTGATAATATATGTTCCCAATATATATACCAGTGATAATAATATTAATATCAAATAATCCATGATCATTAAAAATTATCATATCAAGTCTTAACAGTACAAACACTTATGTAATGTAATTGCCTGAATTACAGTGATGTTACAGTAACTACGACAAATATCATTCAAAGGATCATCCTAGGCATTCCTACACCATTTTCATGTCAAATAACGTCATACAATACCTTTTAGCATCCCTTAAACGTACTCATTTGGTTAAAATCATTGTTAATCAAAAACCGGTTTACAAAAGTTACTATAAATAGTAACTTGGTCTAAAATGACTATAATCAAGAACCAAATCACATCCTAAGCATCATCATCATCCTAATATCATTCTAATAACAAATCCATACACATGCATGTTCATAATTTCATCCACATCATCATGTTGTAACTAAAATGTTACTAAAAATAGAAAGATTACTAAAAAATCCATGTTTTAACCATTTTGACAAAACCAAAATCATGGAACACATTGCTAACATCATCAATAACATACTTGGATATTCAAAATCATTCCACAAGCCATGGATCATACATGCATGTGGGCATTTTGCCCATTTAAGACCAAATCATGCTATTTTCACATACACATCATCATGATTCTTCATATTATATCACAAAATCACTCAAGATCATCAATACATACGCTAAAATCAACAAACCCAGATTCAAATCTCGTGCATGAGCATTATATGTGCTTGCTTGTGTGTTTAAAGACATGCATGTGAGCGTGGAGGTGTGAAAATTGCATTTTAGCCATAGAACTACCTCAAGAGACTCAAGGATGTGAGATTGATGATGGTTTCAGTCCTTCAAGCTCCTGGGATGTCAAGATTGTGCAGCTACAACATTGGGATGATGGTGTGAGTGCTCTAGTAATCTTCCTCCAACATCTCTCAAGCTTCCTGAAGGTTTCCAAGCTTCAACAATGGCCTTCAATGGTTGCCAATGGGAGTTTCAGGGTGTTTTACAGAAGAATTGGTCGAATGGTGGCATGTACGATTGCAGAAAATGATTGAAATGGATAGTGTAGGCATAATGGTCTAGGTTTTATAAAGATTTGGCGTTTGGATGTCGTCGTGTACCGTTGAGAGGGTCCAAGAGTCTCTCAGCGTACCGCGATGGATTTCGGGTTTCAAAATCCCCCGCCCACCCATCGCGTACCGCCATGGGCATCTCCAGGGTCCCTAGCATACCGCGACGGGCCCTGGAGGAGCCCAATAGGCCCAATTTCAATGGTTCGATCCGTTTTTCTCCGTTTTCACGCTTACGGACTATTGTTTGGCCTCGTTTGAACTTCCAAGTTCAATGTTTGAGCATTTCGCGAAGTTTCTAGTGTTTTGTTACACGATGTGCTAAACATTCACCACTGTTCGTGTTTTCTTAGACACGTGTGTGCGTGTTGCGATAATTCTCTGAATTATCGTGTTTGTGTTAGTGTTTGTACTGGTATGTCACGTGTCACACTAAATTAAACTAATTCTAGTGTCACGTGTACAAATATAAATTAAATAAACATTTAAATAAATAGGATGCTGAGCTGGAATTTAAAGGGTGTCACATCATCCCCTTGTTAGAAAGAATTTCGTCCCGAAATTCAGCTCGTGTTGTCAGTGTTTGTCTGTTCCGCGAACAGGTTTGGGTATTTCTGTTTCATCTGATCTTCACGCTCCCACGTGAATTCTGGTCAGCGTCGCGAATTCCATCGCACTTTCACAATCGGTATCTTGCTGAGTTTGAGCTTCTTGATTTCCCGGTCCATAATCTCCACCGGTTCCTCAACGAAGTTTAATTGTTCGTCGATATGTATCTCCTCAAGAGGAATGAACAGTGTGTCATCGGATAGGCACTTCTTGACGTTCGATGTGTGAAATACATTGTGTACACTGCTCAGCTCGTTTGACAGGTTTAGCTCATAGGCAAAGGGGCCTATTCGTTTGGTGATCTCAAAAGGTCCAATATAACGAGGATTTAGCTTACCTCGTTTGCCAAACCGAATAACTCCCTTCCAGGGCGAGACCTTGAGTAACACTCTATCTCCCACCTGGAATTCCAATGGTTTGCGGCGTTTGTCAGCGTAGCTTTTCTGTCTGTCTTGAGGTGCTGCCATTTGTTTGCGTATTTGCACGATTTTCTCAGTCGTTTCCTCAGAAGCTCGGGGCCAGTCAGTTGGCTTTCTCCAACTTCCGCCCAGCAGATGGGTGATCAGCACTTACGTCCGTAAAGTGCTTCGAATGGTGCAGCTTGTATGCTTGTGTGGTAGCTGTTGTTGTACAAGAACTCAACTAGCGGCAGATGAGTTTCCCAGCTGCTACCAAAATCAATGACGCATGCGCGAATCATGTCTTCTAGTGTGTAACACCTCGACCGATGGCGGAAACGTCGGGATGCCAAGAGGGATGTGTAGATTGTTCAAAAGCTCGTGGGCATCTAAATTAAATCATCACATATCAATCAAACCAATTAAATGTTTACACAAAAATCATGTTCATCATGAATTACATACATCAAATACACAAAAGATTTAGCTAAACTAACTAAACTCTAATCTCCAGAAATTTAGTTAATTAGCTAAGTCCAAGAATCCTATGTGATGATGTCCAAAAATGAGAATTCATCCTCTTCAACCTACTTAGCTTCATCACCTGAAACATGTAAGAAAATCAAGTGTCAACTACGAAGTAGTTGGTGAGTAATCATAAGTTTTTATACTTAAAAGGTTTTATAAAATGAATTTAAAAGTTTAAGTTTAAAAATGGTTTTATAAAAGGTTTAGATAAAACGAGTATAAATGCTTATGATTTTCTGAGAAAATCCACAAGAATACATGTATGAGATAATCCAACCAATCTCCAAACTCAACAATCAAACACATACACAAACACATAATCACATATCCAATCAGTCATAGTCAATCATAGATAATCAAAGTCAATAATAGATAATCAACCACACAACCAATCAACCAATCTCAACATCAATATTCTCAAATAATATATGTGACTATACATGGACATTATGTAATTAACATAAGTTAAAAACAAGATCCATGGAGTGGTAGCTAACCACGTGGCTATACATGAAGTCAAAGCAATTAACCGAAGTTAAAGGCGATGATTCACGGAGTGGAAACAATCCACGTGACAATACATGAAGTCAAAACAATTAACCGAAGTTAAAGGTGATGATTCATGGAGTATGTGACAATACATGTAATCTTTGTTATTGACCGAAGTCAATGACAATGTTACACGGATATATAATGTAAGAGATAATCCATAAATAATGATCATTTTATAATATGAATATCATATTGATAAACAAGTATTATCCTTGTGTTATCAATATAATATTTAATTTGGTATACATGTTCCACCTCCGAGTTTTAAAACAAAACAGTTTAAAGAAAGGGAGGTTATGAGAACTCACCTGAATCCATAGAATTAGTGTTCTTGTAGTATGCGCGCTCACGTAAGATAAATCAATCACTGACTCAATCACCTGAAATTATTGTGTGTTGTGCATTCATAAGCACATGGGTTTTATTTTAATTAAATCTCCTCACATATTCACTTTTAAATCCCTAGGTGTTTCACTAACTTAGCTTAATTATTCTAAGTTTAGTTGTTACACCAACTTTTAGTATGTAGCACATTACAAGGATAATTCAAACTTGTTAGTGTTTATTATCCAACATATTATGATCTTTTACCCAATATGTCAAAGTTATATAAGTTGTGAAGGTCTTATCCTTTTAACTTATGTATATACATTCTTAGTTGCATGCATGCATAATCATCATTTACCACCATGGTTAAAATTATAGAAAAAAAATTCTAGTTTGGGTTTAATAAACCAATTCTTGGGAAATGTCCTATTACATTAACCCTTACAATTTAGAGTGTTACATCTAAATTTATGTCTAGAAAATATTAACTAGGTCATGCTTATAAAGTGTTTTAAACAATGTAATTCATAACTCAATCCCATTATTATAAAAAAAAAATATGATGACTCTTTAGGAATAATCAAGCATGCTTACTCTTGGTTCATCCTCAAAGTGTTGGGCATTTATGAAGCCCCCAACCCATGATTCAATTATTAATCGAGTTCGTTCCATGTAATAGCAGCGAACCTATAAACAAAATACCTAGGTTTGGCTTTATCAATAGTGAAGGTTCGTTCCTATGGTTCATGACACATTAGGTTCGGCCACAATGTAATAGATTATGTTGAGGAGAAGGTTCGCTGCTATGTGCAGCCCCACGAACCCCTCAGGTTCGCCGGTCAGGGTTTGCCCTAAGTGAGGAGGGTTCGGCCACATGGGGTGGTTCGTTTAGAGTTAGATTTGTGGTTCTCATGCAGGCCTTGACCAGGTTCGTGGGCTTTGCCACTACAAGATTCGGCCAAGAGAAAAAAAAACAAAGGCTCGTAGGGTTACTGAGGGTTCGTGGCTTAGAGGGAACAAGAAGGTTTGTTTCATCCAGGGTTCGGCTAACTAGCCCTCGTGGTCGACAGGTTCGCCCCACAAGGGGTTCGGCTGATGAGGGAAGAAATGGTTCGGCTGAAACGAGGGTTCGCCACCCTTGTTCCCGCCCATGCAGGTTCGCTCCTAAGGGTTCGTCCCTTCTCAGAAAGGTTCGTCCAGGGTCTGAGTTTTCGGACCACAGCCCCATCGTACTACTCTTTTTATTTGCAGGTTTTAAGATCATCCATGGCTACTATACTCCCAAATGCAAGCATCTTTAGGGTTTTCTATCGGTTAGCATCGATTATAACATCTACATTTATAAGATTCGGGATTTGTAACTAAAACCGAAAGTAAAACTTAGATTTACCTGGATTCGTTGATGATACGTGAGATGTTCTTGTACTTCCTTGTTCTCCTCGATCTTGTGGTCTTTTAGGGCCAAGAATCACGTGATTCCGTCAAGAAACGAGCTTGAAAAGTTAGAGAGAAGGTAGAGATCTTGTGGGTGACGAAAATGGTTCTAGAGAGAGAGAGTGGGTGTAGAGAAAATGAAAGAAGAAGGAGGAGGTTCCTCTTCTTTTATCGCGTGTAGTCCCCCGCGTCTCCGGTCTCGTTTATATCGCGTTAAAATTACGAAAACACTCGGTTTTATCGTAAAACATATTCAAACATAAATCATTTAATTTAATAAGGGTTGTTTTACTAAAGATGGTTTTTTTAAATAAAATTGTTTGATTAAAACGTATCCGTTCATTTTCGTTAAATTATTTAAATGAATATTTCGTTCGTTTTCTTGTTAGGTTCTAATTCCTAATAAACGTTTTTAGTTTTCCTTTATCAATTTAATATCATTTGATATTATTTAGTTATCTCGTTGAAACGCGTTACTCGCGTACGTATTCGTAAAGATCGTCACCTTTGCGAATCCAATGCTCGTATCGTATTTCGATTCGATTTACTATTTATGGAATATCGTTTCAGAATATTATTCCTAATAATTATATTCGTGTGAATCGTCACCCGCACGAATACATTTATTAGGTTAACATTTCTGAATTAATATTCATGTTTAAATGATGTCCGTAACCTCACCATCGCGTAATTGATTCCTGTTACACTTCCATTATTTATTAACTTTAATATTATCTTCCCAAACCAAAACCCACTAAACCCTAGTCACTGACACGTCCATGATAGACCGAAATATGCATATGTATAGGGCATATGCAGAGGTAGATCGCAACCTCCCCTACACCGTCCCACTGCTATTTCGATAAACCATGACCATGTGTCCTTGACTACGTTTAGCAACCAGACCATAACAAACTTCCAGTTCCTTTCCATTCCAACCCAAAACCATACTCATAAACAATATAACTGCGATAAACTCTCTGGTTCTGTTTAGTTGAGTTACAAGCAAACTTTCCAGGGTTTACGCATTTAATATGTTGTCAATATGTATACCAATAACAGTGATAATCATCAATAATATCATCAAATAATTTATTATCATTAATAATAATAAATCTCAGATCGTAACAGTACAATCGTACGGATGTACGGACGACCGGAAGTACAGTGATGTTACAGTCTCCCCTAGTTAAGGGAATTTCGTCCCGAAATTCAACTTAGAGTGACCGTAGTAAATAAATGTGGGTACTTAAGCTTCATCTGATCTTCCCGCTCCCAAGTGAATTCTGGACCCCGCTTTGATTCCCAACGTACTTTGACAATTGGAATTCTATTGCGTTTGAGCTTTTTAACCTCACGATCCATTATCTCCACCAGTTTTTGAACAAAATGCATGGTATCATCGACGCGAATGTCATCGAGTGGTACCTGAAGATCCTGATCAGCTAAGCACTTTCTTAGATTGGACACGTGAAACGTTGGGTGCACGTTACTAAGTTCAGGAGGAAGTTCCAACTTGTAAGCAACCTTCCCGATCCGTTCAAGGATCTTAAAAGGGCCAACATAACCTGGAGCAAGTTTATCTTTCTTCCCGAATCGGACAACGCCTTTCCAAGGCGACACTTTAAGCAATACCATATCTCCCACTTCAAACTCTAAAGGTTTTCTTCGTTTATCCGCATAACTCTTCTGTCGACTGCGTGCAGCTAACAGATTGTCGCGGATCTGGCGGATCTTGTCAGTCGTTTCCTGAATAATCTCGGGACCAGTAATCTGCGAATCGCCGACTTCGGTCCAACAAACAGGTGACCGACATTTCCTGCCATAAAGAGCTTCAAACGGTGCCATACCAGTGCTCGCGTGATAACTGTTGTTATACGAGAACTCAACCAATGGTAAATGGCTATCCCAATTGCCACCAAAGTCGATGACACAAGCTCTTAACATGTCTTCCAATGTCTGAATCGTTCGCTCCGTTTGACCATCCGTTTGAGGATGATAGGCGGTGCTAAGATCCAGTCTTGTTCCAAAAGCTTCATGAAGAGATTCCCAAAACCGTGCCGTGAAACGAGCATCACGATCCGATATTATGCTTAAGGGAATACCATGTCGGCTGATAATCTCATCAATGTAGATACGGGCTAACTTCCGCACTGGGTATGTTTCACGTATTGGTAAGAAATGAGCCGACTTGGTTAATCTATCAACAATCACCCAGATACTATCTTTACCGTTTGCGGTTCGTGGGAGTTTAGTAACAAAATACATGGAGATATTCTCCCACTTCCACATCGGTATCTCTGGTTGTAACAACAATCCCGAAGGTCGCTGATGTTCTGCCTTGACTTTAGCACAGTTAAGGCATTTGGACACATACTCAGCAATATCCTTCTTCATTCCAGGCCACCAGTACAAGCCCCTAAGGTCTTGATACATCTTGTCAGAACCCAGATGGATTGAATAACGAGACTTATGAGCCTCATCCATAATCACCATTCTAAGATCACCCCTGTTCGGTATCCACAACCGATTCAAATAATACGTTAATCCATCATCTTTAGTTTCCAATAAGATTTCAGCCTTGCCAGACATCTCATTTTTCAAGTCATCTTGAGCTAATGAGTGTTGTTGGGCCGTGAGAACATCATTACGGAGACTAGAGTGCACTCGGACACTATGGATCTGAACTTGACTCTTGCGACTAAGCGCATCTGCTACTACATTCGCTTTACCAGGATGGTAGCGAATTTCACAGTCATAATCATTCAACAGTTCAACCCATCTCCGTTGTCTCATGTTAAGTTCTTTCTGATTGAGAATATGTTGTAAGCTTTTATGATCAGTGAACACTACACACTTAGTGCCATAAAGATAATGTCTCCATATCTTCAAGGCAAACACGACTGCACCAAGTTCCAAGTCGTGTGTGGTGTAGTTCTTCTCGTGAATTTTCAGTTGTCTTGATGCATAGCCCACAACCTTTCCCCGTTGCATGAGAACACAACCGAGACCTAGGTTGGATGCATCACAATAAACCACGAAATCATCATTTCCATCAGGCAGTGTCAAGACAGGAGCATCACAAAGTTTCTGCTTTAAAGTCTGAAATGCCACTTCTTGCTTCGGTCCCCACTCGTATGGCTTATTCTTCTGAGTCAAAGAAGTGAGAGGGACAACAATTCTGGAGAAATTCGAAATGAACCACCGATAGTAACCGGCAAGTCCAAGAAACGATCGAATCTCCGTGGGTGTCTTCGGTGTACTCTAATTCTTCACCGCATCAATCTTTGCTGGATCCACATGAACACCATATTCATTGACTATGTGCCCCAAGAATTGAACTTCCTTAAGCCAAAATTCACATTTAGAGAATTTGGCATACAGTCGCTCTTCTCTTAGGATCTCCAAAACCAACTTAAGGTGTTTCTCGTGTTCTTCCTTGGTCCTTGAGTAGATCAGAATATCATCAATGAATACAATCACAAACTTGTCCAAGTATGGCCTGCAAACACGGTTCATGAGGTCCATGAAAACCGCAGGTGCATTGGTAAGGCCGAAGGGCATTACCAGAAACTCATAATGGCCATATCTCGTTCTAAAAGCAGTCTTGGGAATATCATCATCATGTACGCGAAGCTAATGATACCCAGACCTAAGATCGATCTTTGAAAACCATGCCGAGCCTTGAAGCTGATCGAAGAGATCATCGATGCGCGGTAGTGGATATCGATTCTTGATTGTAAGTTTGTTTAATTCGCGATAATCGATGCACATTCGGAATGACCCGTCCTTCTTCTTGACAAACAGGACTGGTGTACCCCATGGCGAATGGCTCGGGCGAATAAATCCTTTATCAGTTAGTTCTTGCAATTGGCTCGCCAATTCTTGCAACTCCGAAGGCGCAAGTCTATAAGGAGCTTTGGCAACTGGATTCGCACCAGGTACTAAGTCAATTCGAAACTCTACTTGACGTTCTGGTGGAAGACCCGGTAAGTCATCTGGGAATACTTCAGGAAAATCTCTGATTACCGGAACATCTTCAACTCTCTTTCCTTTCTCCTTTTTCTCCACAATATTAGCTAAAAATGCTATACATTTCTTCCTAAGGTACTTGTGTGCTTTAGTGCATGACATAAGCTTAAGACCTTTGCTAGAAGTTTCTCCAAAGATTCTTAAAGTTTCACCCGAAGGCAATGGAATACGTATGTATTTCTCATGGCAACCTATCTCCGCTTTGTGGGTGGCTAACCAATCCATGCCTATGATAACATCAAAGCTACCAAGATGCATAGGTATAAGATCAATCGGGAAAACGTGATCATTTAAGTTCACAATACATCCGACAATAACAGTGTCTATATCAATAGCGTTTCCGTCAGCCACCTCCACGTTAAACGGTTTATCTAAATATGTATTTGTTCTACCAAGCAAGCATTCAAAATCATATGAAACAAAACTCCTATCGGCACCAGAATCAAATAATACAGATGCATAAGAGTTGTTGATCAGAAATGTACCGTTGACCACGTCCTGGTTGGCTTGAGCAGTTGGAGCATTCAGTTGGAACGCCCGGCCTCTTGCCACCCTCTGATTGTTCCCGGCCAACTTTGGGCATTGATTTCTGAAGTGACCCACTTCACCACACTCATAACAGGCTCTTGCCTGTGCTTGAGGTACCTGGCGAACGGGTACAGCTGGAATAGGTTGTGCTTGAGGAGCTGGCAGTGCAAGCGGTGCATGTTGCATCCTTTGTGCTTGCGGTGCACTCCGGCAAACACTAGCAAAATGGCCGTACTTGCCACAGTTGTTGCAGACGCGACAAGGCAAGTTTGGCATATGATGATATCTGCAAGTATTACATTGGGGAGTATTCCCAGTGTAATTTCTGGCAGTAGTGTTGTTAGATGATTGCTGCTTAGCAGCAGGAGCAGTGACCATGAAGTTCCTGGTCTTCCTCTTTTTGTTGCTGCTCTTTGATGAACTAGTAGCTTCAGTCTTGATCTCAGTCTTTATTTATTTCGTAGCAGTCTTCACCTCAGCCTTCTTCGTTCCCTTCCTTGTGAGTGTCCCATTCTTCACATGATTATCAGTAAGAGTTGCAGATAAACGAATAGCAGCTTCCAGCGTTTTTGGATTGCTCCCATAAACAGTATCCTGAATCAGCATCGGCAGCCCGCCGTTATATTTCTCGATCGCTCTCTCCAATGGTGTCACCAGATGAGGCACCAGCAGACTATACTCGTGGAAACGAGTATTGTAGATGACATTCTCTCCACTGTCTTGCTTGAGTTCCCGAAACTCAGTCTCAAGCTTCCTCATCTAGCCACGAGGACAGAATTCAGTGGTCATTAAGTTCTTGACCTCTGTCCATGTCAGTGTTAGGGCGGCGTCAACTCCCCTAGTTCGCTTTACCCCATTCCACCAAGTTAGTGATCTCTTTTGGAAAACACTGGTGGCGTAGCGCACTTTAAATTATCGGGGCAATCGCTATTGATGAAGGTATTCTCCATGCTCTCAAACCACTGCTGTAGACCAGTGGCAGTCTCAGATCCCGTAAACTTCAGTGGGTTACAGGGGTTGAAGTGTTTGAATGTGCAAGTTGGTCGGTTTGCACCACCTCTGTTCTGAGTGAGAGACCGATTGTCTTGAGTCAGTTGATTCACCAATCCAGAAATAAGTGTGGCTAACTCTTGTATGCCAGAGTTGGCATTACCGTTGTTAGCATCCCCACTGTTCGAATCATCTTCGTTGTGACAGCAAGGCGGCATATTTCTGAGAAATTAGAAACATGTTACTACCGTTTACAACGTAAGTCATACAAAAAATGGTCAAATGAGTTCATTTAGACACTTAGGATTACATATAGGAACTATATTTATCTCCCATCAGTCATTAAACTCATAATCATTTATAAATTTCCAAATTTTATACTAAGTGTCCTAGTTGGTCATAACTAATATTAACTAACTATTCCTAAGTTCCATACATTCCCCACCCTATACCAACACTGACAACCTCCCAATGCAATGCAACAAGCTTATATATAGGGCATATGCTGAGGTAGATCGCAATCTCCCCTACACCGTCCCACCACCGTTCCATTGCACCACGATTATGCCCTTGCTAGCGTTTAGGGTGTATCATGTATCTTACCATAGTCTCACTTCACAAACCTTATCCTAGGTAGGATAATTTTGAGTGAAGTTGTCTCTAGTTCCCTTTGACAATTACGTTCGCCTAATGTCTAAGTTCACCTGACATGTAGGTTTACCTATTTCTAGGTTCACCTAATGTCTAAGTTCACCTGACATTAAAGTTCCCCTAATGTCTAAGTTCACTACAAGTCCATACTAATCCCAATGTCCATAATTATCAATGAGGGTTCATGTCATCACTGAGTGCTCTTATTGTCACTAAGTGTTCATATCCTCCCTATAATTTATTCTCATCAAGTGTTCATACCATCACTAAGTGTTGGTATCATCACTATGCGTTTATATGTTTACTAAGTGTCTATATCATCATCCAAGTCCATATTCCATCCCTAATGGATCATATCATTCGTTGATCCTATGCACCCTACGTGTCCAATGAGTGTGTTTATAAATAAGTTTATATGTGTCCATCAAATGTGATCATCCAAAGTGTCAATCCAAACCATTCTTGAACAACCATACCATCAGCAATCCATCAATCATAACCTTACACAATTCCTAGTAATATCCTAATAATATCCTAAGTTCCTGACACTGACAGACCCCCAATATATTACAAATGGTATATGTATAGGGTATGTGTAAGGGTCAGTCGCAACTGCCCTAGCCAACATCCCACCACCTTTGTAGTATACTACGAGTGTGCCCTTGTCTGGAGATCAAGAGATCTAGCATATAATTCCTAAAGCTCATAAATTCCTAAGTAGTTAAGTTCTTAAGCAGACAAGTGTCCCAAACGGGTAGTTCCCTTATTCCTCAATACTGACATCCACCCGATGTACTGTAAATGGTATATATATAGGGCATATGATAAGGGTAGGTCGCAACCGCCCAAACCACCGTCCCACCACCTTTACAATACACCACGAGTATGTCCTTATCGAGTCCTTAGGGCACAAGTAAGCAATTAATTAGTAAGCAGCATATATATATCAGATGTATAACAGGAGTTCAGTTAACATGTAATAAACACATAAGCATGAAATCCTGAATATACTAACTAGTGTATGAAATTACTTCATACTAGGGTATCCTACGGTTATAGACTAGGTCAACCATTTCCAGTAACCTAATTCCCTATAACCCAGGCTCTGATACCAATCTGTAACACCCCGACCGATGGCGGAAACGTCGGGATGCCACGAGGGATGTGTAGATTGTTCAAAAGCTCGTGGGTATCTAAATTAAATCATCACATATCAATCAAACCAATTAAATGTTTACACAAAAACCATGTTCATCATGAATTACATACATTAAATACACAAAAGATTTTGCTAAACTAACTAAACTCTGATCGCCAGAAATTTAGTTAATTAGCTAAGTCCAAGAATCCTATGTGATGATGTCCAAAAATGAGAATTCATCATCTTCAACCTACTTAGCTTCATCACATGAAACATGTAAGAAAATCAAGTGTCAACTACAAAGTAGTTGGTGAGTAATCATAAGTTTTTATACTTAAAAGGTTTTATAAAATGAACTTAAAAATTTAAGTTAAAAAATGGTTTTATAAAAGGTTTAGATAAAACGAGTATAAATGCTTATGATTTTCTGAGAAAATCCACAAGAATACCTGTATGAGATAATCCAACCAATCTCCAAACTCAACAATCAAACACATACACAAACACATATTCACATATCCAATCAGTCATAGTCAATCATAGATAATCAAAGTCAATAATAGATAATCAACCACACAACCAATCAACCAATCTCAACATTAATATTCTCAAATAATATATGTGACTATACATGGACATTATGTAATTAACATAAGTTGAAAACAAGATCCATGGAGTGGTAGCTAACCACGTGGCTATACATGAAGTCAAAGCAATTAACCGAAGTTAAAGGCGATGATTCACGGAGTGGAAACAATCCACGTGACAATACATGAAGTCATAGCAATTAACCGAAGTTAAAGGCGATGATTCACATTGTATGTGACAATACATGTAATCTTTGTTATTGACCGAAGTCAATGACAATGTTACATGGATATATAATGTAAGAGATAATCCATAAATAATGATCATTTTATAATATGAATATCATATTGATAAACAAGTATTATCCTTGTGTTATCAAACTAATATTTTATTTGGTATACATGTTCCACCTCCGAGTTTTAAAACAAAACAGTTTAAAGAAAGGGAGGTTATGAGAACTCACCTGAATCCTTAGAATCAGTGTTCTTGTAGTATGTAACATTTGTACATTTAGTCATGTAGTAGTGAACAGTGTTAGAACAGTGTGTATCCAAGTTCAGTCAGTCAATGTGAATCATGTGTCATTATGTGCTTGTGTGTTAGAATCTTTATCATTTAACAAGTATGTATTATTTATTTACAGTCGAGTTCACTAGGCAAGAACAGTATTGTGTTATATCGAAACAGTGGTGGGCAGCGAGAGTGAGCCCTATATATATACTGCGTTCTGTGTAACAGGATAGTGTTGGTGCGTAGTGTCAAGACGAATATTATGACAGTTAATTCAACAAGAATCGTAATACGTAAGCGAGACTGAGTATAGTTATGGGTGACGATCCATAATGATACGAATGTTGAACTTATAATTATGATTAAACATCTTTAAAATTTTAATACGATCGGAAAGCGTACGCGATTGCGGGTATACACGTAATCGTGAATGTTTAACGGTCCGACAACACACGAAGAGTAAAAATAATTATATTAATTATTTTATATTTTTACAATTTTGAAACTCATCATTTAAATGAGTTTAACAACTCTTTTATTTTAAAACCGCGTAAAATACGCGTTACGTTCCGGAAACGCGAACCGAGCGACCGAAACGGACCCGAATACCACACGGGCTATAAAAGCCTTGATCAAGACTTATTTCTTCATTTAATTCCCCAACCACCACTTCTCTCTCTAGATTTTCGTTCAAACCACTCTCTCTCTAGAAAACCCAACTTTAAACGTTCGTATCTTCTTCGTTTCTCAACGGATTTTGGTGCTTTTGGTGTCCACGCGAAGCCCTCGACATCCTCTACACGGAAGTACAAGATTTTCGCAGATCCATCCAGCAAATCGAGAGGTATTGATGCTTGAATGTTCACGAGATTAGGGTTTTCTTGTGTGTTCTTGTGTAAACCGACACTTGGCCGGTTCTAGCAATCCACTTCTTAGTTTCGCAACCATAGAAAGCTCTCTGGAGGTCTTATTAGCCTGGATCGTGGTCTAGATCCAGAAGTTTGATGATGGAGATGATGTGGGTAACAGGTTCGCTGGCCGAACACTTTTCTGGACAAACCTGCGAGGGGAAACGAACCCACGGTTCGTGAGTCACAGCCAGCCGAACCCTAATCTGTTGCTGGCCGAACCCTGAGGTGCATCACGAACCATCACGAACCTCTGGTCTATGACAAACCTTCACGAACCCTGCAATCATAACGAACCCATGGTTCGTAGAGCTTAACCAGACGAACCCTAGGAGTTCCACGAACTATCACCGAACACTAGCAAACTTATGAGGATGCCACGAACCTTAACATGCATGCAGCGAACCTTAGGTTCGACCCATTGAATGCCGAACCCTTTTACATTATGATCAACCGAACCCTCTTGTTGCATGCATCGATGAACCTTGCACGCCAACATTGGACCGAACCTCTGGCTAATCTCAGCTGCACGAACCCTATGAGTATCATGCATTGGCCGAACCATGTCCCACCCTTTAACCTACGGCCGAACCTTAGTGGTGGCTCAAGACAAACGAACCTTAGGCTAGAACCAGAGAGGGTTCGCTGCCTAAGGTGGCAGCTCCCATTCTTTTCGGCCCAACTTCAACCTACTCGGCCCAATTGCATTAGTCCAAGGCCCATAGGGTGAGGCAAGCCCAAGGGAGTTAGGTTGGTTCATTAGAACTTCAATTAGCTCAATAACACCTTGGAACGTTACATAGATTACATTTACATTGGTTGGCCCAACTCAAATTCCCTAGGCCCAATCCAAGCCCATACGGTTATGTGTATTTCATAAACATTACACAAGTTATGTGTATTTCATAAACATTACAGGTTCATCTTACGAATCCAAGGGATTCATCAATTGTTTAAGGAAATTGTCAACTGTTTTAATTTACTTGTAAATTACTAAACTCTTTTCATTAAAAAGGTTTTATAAGGGATCTTTGAACTGTTTTGTAATTGATTTACTCAAATGTATTTATGAAGGATAAACACTTTTAGATAAAGGATTTTACAAACTCTTTTGTTATAAACCTTGTTATTACACAAGGTCATCACATCATGGTATTCAAAACAAGTGGTTCAAAACATGGTATTCAAAACAAGTGGTTCAAAACATGGTATTCAAATCAAGTTGTTCAAAACATGGTATTCAAATCAAGTTGTTCACATCATGGTATTCAAATCAAGTGGTTCATTTCATGGTATTCAAAACAAAGGATTTAATTCGTGGAATTAAATCCAGGCTTTTCAATTCATGTTATCAAATAAGGCATTAACACATCCGGTTAAAGTAAGATTCAGAACATGGTGTCAATTGTTGTAAACAAACTTGTAAAAGCATCAAGTATCACATTCATTAGCGTTAGTACTGGGTGATCACAACAAGGGAAAGCGGACACATTGTTTCTTATCCAGGATGGAGTTAGCTTTTAAATTTGTTTTAAAAGCTAACTGTAGGTCTGGTGTCATTGTTTTCTTATCCAGGATGGAGTTGGCTTTTAAATTTGCTTTTAAAAGCCAACTGCAGGTCTGGTGTCATATGGTTATCAAAACTGCTGATGTATTATCTAACTCCAAACGTGTTTTGGGACTTGATATTATATGTTGGCTTTCGTGCGAACAGTGATTGGACTGTTTACACTCATTTTCTTACTTGATGTTAGTTTGGGTTGCAGCTCATCCGTGTGAATCTTATGATGCTTTAACTTACCTATGCCTTATATCATATACTCATGTTTACAAATGTTTAAACCTATTGTTCTCACCAACTACGTCTGTAGTTGACAGTTACTTTTCACGTGTTTCAGGTAATCAGGTTTAAGACATTCTCAGAGACAACTAAGGAGACCATACTAAGATAGAACAAGATGAAGAAACATGCTAGGATGGATTAGAAACACACTAAATCCTAATTGTTTACTTGTCTTGTTTGAAGTCTTGCTTTGTAAACTATATTTTGGGTCTGTAGTTGTCTTTCTTTTGGTAGATAGATTGTGTGTAACTAAACAACTGTCTAAACATTATGAAATGTAGTAATCCATTGTGGTTGTTCTTATTCAATACTTGTGCATGATTCAACTGATCATATGTCACCGCGCCGTGGATTCCGCAAGCGGCGCAGGGGTGTGACAGGTTGGTATCAGAGCCAAGGTTGTAGAGAACTAGGAAAAACCCAATGTTTAATGACCTAGACTATAACCTAAGCTACCCAATAGGACTAAGTGCTATAGGCTTGAGGATACTTAGGATCTAAGTAACTTAAGTGAGCATTAAGTCTACAATAAGCTTGAAAGATCTTAGGGACATTTTTCTAAGATTAGATATCTAGTCAAAGAATTTGAACCGGAATTCTATAATTTTAGAAACCGGATTAAATTCTCACACATATGCATTTAAGGATTTCAGAGGCAAGGATCTGTATTCTTAGTATCCTTGATCTGAAATTCTCACACGGAGATCATTATAGAAATTCGGAGGCAAAGATCTGTATTTTCAGTATCTTTGATATGAATTTCTTGTCATATTCAGTATAGGATTTAGAGACAAAGATTGATATCTTTGGTCTAAAGTCCTTGTCATATTCATTATAGGAATTCAAATGTCAAGATCTATTAATTTAGAGGCTTGATTTGAAATCCTTGTCATGCTCATTATAGGAATTCAAAGGTCAAGAACTATTAATTTAGAATCTTGAGTTGAAATCCTTGTCATTGTTATCATTGTTATCATTATCAGGTGTTCATTATCATAGGAACTTTATAACTTAGAATCTGTGTAACAGTATTCTTTAGTTGAAGTTCTCACAAGAGATCATTATACTCGATACTGTAGGTATTGAGAACCTAGGTTAACTAACCTAGGACACACATGCTAAAACTTAAGGTTTTAATTTCGAGTAAATTAAGAACCATGGTTTACATAATCATTATCATAGTCGCAGAACAAGAGGCAATCATGAAACAATCATAATCAATCAACAGTTGGAATCTTAGCCCCAAATATAGACGACGGATTAACGCTGACGTGTTGAGGTAAGTGGTGGGTCGGTGAGAGCTTACCCTATATATAAGCTTATTTCAGTATGTTAGGGGGAATCCGGCGTTTGTATTTGGAGTGAAGATTCGGGATCAACTGGACACATGGATCATTAGTCAAACACATGAGGATACAAACATTTGGGAAACAATCATCGGTGAATCAAATCATAGTGCAATTCAAACTTGGATGAACCAAACATTATGGTGAATCAATCAAGTTGTGAACATTTTCAATGTAAACCTTAAGTGAAATTCTTAAGTGATTACATCATTAGTACTTACTGACATAAGTTAACAGGAAAGTGTAGAACACACGTATGATTAGTTCTACATGTTAACAACTGTTAGTAGGTGCACGCATAACATAATCATAGTTCAATCATGGAATCAATCATAGTTCAAGTTGATCAAAGATCATGAGATTCTTAATCAATGGAACACAATTGGAAATCAGTACAAACATGTTGCCAAACGCTAGCAAGGGCATGATCGTGGTATATCGAAACGGTGGTGGGCAGCGAGAGTGAGCCCTATATATAAACTATTTTCGGTATATCAGGAAAGTGTCAGTGTGTAGGTTTGGTGGAGAGATCATGGGACATCGTACATATTCACATGATAAGTATGCAAATAAGTTGATAACTTATACGTGTACTGGATCATATTACAATTGAATGATAATACTAGTAGTATGGATATATTACTGACCTTATCATGAAAATTCAATTGTATCCTTCCTCATTACTGACCCACTTGTGGCTTCTATTCGTAGAATGCCTCCCCGACGTGATCCTAACGGAGGGGGTTCAACAAGTGGCAACGACGATGAAATAAACAAGATTGCTCGAGCTATTGCTGTTCATATGAGGGAAGTAATCCCTGGTATGGTCACTGATATTACCCAGAATCTTCGGGGAAGTACTAGTGATTCAGCACATAACTCCAATGCTACAACTACTAGAACTGCTAATTTCACATTCAAGCAGTTCAACGATGCTAAGCCTCCTAAGTACTCTGGTACCGAGGGAGCTACCGGCCTACTGCAATGGCTGGAAAGCATTGAAGACATTCTCGACTTCACTGGATGTCCTGAGAATCTGAAGGTCAAGATGGCCTCAAGCGCTTTTCACAAAGGCACCCTCACCTGGTGGAATTCTGAGAAGAACACCAGAGGACGTGAAGTTGCTCTAGCTTTACCATGGGACGGATTCAAGAACTTACTTGTGGAAAAGTTTTGTCCACGTCATGAACTGAAGAAACTGGAGGTGGAGATGTGGAATCTGGTGCAAGATAGTGGAGAGAACGCAAAGTATACAACTCGTTTTCATGAGTTGTGCATTCTGGTACCTCATTTGGTTACTCCTCTATCCCGCAGGATAGAGAAATACATTGAAGGATTGCCTTTGGTTGTCAGAGGAACTGTTATGGGGAACAACCCCACTACTCTGGAAGCAGCCATTCAACTTGGTGCTACTCTTACTGAAGAATATGTGAATTCTGGAGTACTCACCCGAAAGGGATTCAAGAGAGCACAGATCGAAGAAGGCAAGAAGCCTGAACAGCATCATCCCAAGAAGAAGAAGCAAAAGACAATCAAGAACTTTGCAGCGTTGACTGCGGCTGCACCTACTTATGCTACACCCCTTACTGCTATGCCACAACCTGCTAATGTCAGAAAGCCTTACACTGGCCCGCTTCCACCTTGCACCAAATGCCAGTATCATCATCTACCCAACATTCCATGCAGAAAGTGTCTCAAATGTGGGCGTATGGGACACTTGGCGGCTACATGCCGATCTGCTCATCTTGCTGCTACAACAACTGCTACCACTACTGTTACAGGTGGAAGGGCCTGCTACAATTAGGGAGCAGAGGGACACTTCCGAAACCAGTGTCCAAAACTCAACAACAATACTACTGCCGCTCGTGCTTTTGTCATTGGGACTGCTGAAGCACGTGAGGATCCAGCAGTTATCACGGGTACATTTCTTATCAATGATCACTATGTTTCTATCATATTCGATACTGGTGCTGATAAAAGCTTTATCTCTGCTCGTACTGCTTCTTTGCTTAATATGCAACTATCTATACTTACTGCTCCCTATACAGTAGAAGTAGCGAATGGTAAGACCATAGTTGTAGATTCCATAATTCATGCTTGTGAGCTAAGATTAAATGACCATCTTTTCTCCATCGATCTCATTCCTATGACTCTCGGAAGCTTCGAAGTTGTAGTAGGAATGGATTGGTTATCCAAAAACAATGCTGAAATCGTATGCTCTGAGAAACTTATCCGAATTCCCCTACCGTCCGGCGAAACAATGATAGTCTACGGCGAGAAACCATGCCGCGGATTGAAGATTGTATCGTGCATCAAGGCGAGGAAGTACTTGAAGAAGAAGTATTATGCTTTCCTAGCTCATGTAGTGGAAAAGAAACCTGAAAAGAAAGCAGTTGGAGATGTTCCAGTTATCAAAGAATATCCAGACGTATTTCCAGAAGACTTGCCTGGACTACCACCAGTCCGACAAGTGGAGTTTAGAATTGATCTCGTCCCTGGAGCAAACCCAGTGGCGAAGTCACCGTATCGATTAGCACCGTCTGAGATGCAAGAACTGTCTAGTCAGCTTCAAGAACTTTTAGACAAAGGTTTCATAAGACCGAGTTTCTCTCCATGGGGAGCTCCGGTTCTCTTTGTCAAAAAGAAAGACGGTTCATTTCGTATGTGCATAGACTATCGTGAGCTGAACAAGTTGACAATCAAGAATAGATATCCTCTGCCCAGGATCGATGATCTGTTTGATCAATTACAGGGAGCAACTTGCTTCTCTAAGATTGATTTGCGATCCGGGTATCATCAGTTAAGAGTAAATGATGAGGATATACCAAAGACTGCATTCAGGACTCGATATGGACACTATGAGTTTGTGGTTATGCCATTTGGGCTGACTAATGCACCCGCAGTGTTCATGGACTTGATGAATCGAGTCTGCAGGTCTTACTTGGATCAGTTTGTTATTGTCTTTATTGATGATATACTGATTTATTCCAAGTCGGAACAAGAGCATGAAGATCATTTGAGGAAAGTCTTAGAGTTACTAAGAGCTGAACAACTCTATGCTAAATTCTCAAAGTGTGAATTTTGGCTAAAGGAGGTTCACTTCTTAGGACATGTCATAAACAAGGATGGGATACATGTAGATCCGGTGAAGATTGAGGCGATTAAGAACTGGACTACCCCATCTACTCCAACAGAGATTCGCTCATTTCTGGGTTTGGCAGGTTATTACAGGAGATTTATTGCGAATTTCTCTAAGATTGCCTTGCCACTTACCACACTAACTCAGAAAAGTCAAGCATTTATATGGGGACAAAAGCAAGAAGATGCATTTCAACTTCTTAAACAGAAGTTATGCAACTCCCCTATCCTTAGTCTTCCAGAAGGCAGTGATGATTTCATTGTCTACTGTGATGCTTCAAACCTTGGTCTCGGTTGTGTACTTATGCAACGGGACAAGGTCATTGCTTATGCTTCAAGACAACTTAAGGTTCACGAGAAGAATTACACTACTCATGACCTTGAGTTAGGGGCTGTGGTCTTTGCATTGAAGATTTGGAGACACTACCTGTACGGTACTAAATGTGTCATCTATACAGACCACAAGAGCCTGCAACACATTCTCAATCAGAAAGAACTCAACATGAGACAACGGCGTTGGGTTGAGCTTCTGACTGATTACGACTGTGAGATTCGTTACCATCCGGGTAAAGCCAATGTGGTGGCGGATGCTCTTAGTCGCAAGGAACCAGTCAAACCAATTCGTGTAAGAGCCATGGAGATCAACACACAGCCAAACTTGAAAGACTTGATTCGTATTGCACAACAACAAGTAGTAACAGACAATCAACTCAAGACAGACTTGGATTGTGGCATTGAGAAGAAACTAGAACCTCGATCTGATGGGGTGTTATATCTCAACGGCCGCATTTGGATTCCAAAGTCTGAAGAATTGCGCACACTCATCTGTGATGAGGCTCATAAGTCGCGATACTCAGTTCATCCTGGAGCCGATAAGATGTATCAAGACTTGAGGACATCTTACTGGTGGCCGGGAATGAAGAAAGACATAGCACTGTATGTGGGAAAATGTCTTACATGTTCAAAGGTCAAAGCAGAACATCAAAAGCCTTCGGGACTTCTGCAGCAACCTGAAATTCCTCAATGGAAATGGGAGCAAATTTCCATGGATTTCATAACAAAGTTGCCGAGAACTCCACGAGGTTTCGATTCGATTTGGGTGATCGTTGATCGACTCACCAAATCTGTTCATTTTCTCCCTATCCGAGAGGATTACAAGATGGAGAAGTTATCCACATTGTACATCAACGAAATCATTGCACATCATGGTACTCCAACATCAATCATATCTGATCGTGATAGTCGTTTCACTTCTCGCTTTTGGCAATCATTGCAAAAGGCTTTGGGAACGCGTGTTAATCTTAGCACGGCGTATCATCCCCAAACCGATGGTCAAAGCGAAAGGACTATCCAAACACTTGAGGACATGCTTCGTTCTTGTGTCATTGACTTCGGTGGAAGTTGGGACACTCATCTTCCACTCATTGAGTTTTCATATAACAATAGCTATCATACGAGCATTCAATGTGCACCATTCGAAGCTCTATATGGTAGAAAGTGCCGATCACCGGTCTGTTGGACCGAGATTGGTGACTCACAGGTCGTAGGACCAGAACTCATTCAGGAAACATCAGACAAAATCACAATCATTCAGTCACGGCTTAAGGCCGCACGAGATCGGCAGAAGAGTTATGCTGATCGACGTCGGAAACCGTTTGAGTTTCAAGTCGGTGACCGAGTCTTACTCAAAGTTTCTCCCTGGAAAGGCGTTGTCCGATTCGGGAAGAAAGGGAAACTTGCCCCAAGGTACGTTGGACCTTTTGAGATCCTGGAACGGATTGGTCCCGTAGCCTACAAACTCAAACTTCCAGTGGAGCTAAGCAATGTTCATGATACTTTTCATGTATCAAATCTTAAGAAATGCTTAGCGGATCATGATGTTCAGATTCCACTGGAAGACATACAAATTCAGAACAACATGCAATTCATTGAACGTCCAGTTGAGATCATGGATCATGGGGTCAAGAAACTTAAACGCAGCCGTATCCCGATCGTAAAGGTACGATGGGAGGGCAAACGCGGTGCTGAGTTCACCTGGTGTCACACCCCCAATTTCAACTAACGGAATCACACCGTTTGGGAGCATGACAAACCAGGATCTCAGATCATTAGACATAGCGAAGACCTCTATATGAATTTCAAAAACATACGTTGGTCTTTAAAACAAACATAATAACCAGAGTTTACAAAAAGTGCGGAAGCGTTTAAAACCATAAACAGTTGTAAATCAAACATTACAATTCAAGTACTTAAATATTCAAATTTAAATAATCAAAATGAAAGAAATGCATGAGACTCTATCTTCCTAGTCCATGCCAGCTGTTACGCGCGCCTTAGCGTCCTGAGAAAACATGCAAATCAAGTCAACACAATGGTTGGTGCATAACACAGGTTTTAAGTAATCATAGAGTTCAAAACATCAGTTTGAATAACAAGTTGTAGATAACATAATCACAATTGCACAGTCATGATAGCTAGTCATATAACTATTTACATACGTGTTCGACACCGAAGCTGACTAGTTGCCATGCTATAGCATGTTTTCGCCTTGCCACTATTGTCTATCACCACAATAGTAAATGTGTGTTTGGTCAGTCAAACACCTGCGTAGATCCCATCTACCAGGTGAGGTTTGTCAAACCTAATAGATCTATTTCCAACTACCACGCTTTGCATTTACAGCAAACTAAACGGTTCGAGGTGTGTAAGGACTTTCAAGTTGATATATTGGCACATAATGTAAACAGATAACTCATGCAAGTGATATGTATCTAAAAGTAGTTTGTTGCACATGTTTTCTCCCCCAAAACAGTTTAAAATAAGAAAGGGGCCGTGTACGCACCTTTGTTTTTAGCAGAATGATCAAGTATGTGTAAACTCGCGTAGAAATCCTCTACGAAGAATCTGTGATTTAAACAATAACCTATTGTTATTCGAATAATCGTTTTGTGCTTGAAATCACATACGTGTCAACACACGTATGTTAAAGTGTTAAAATTTGACATACGGAAGTACGCGTGCTTTTGAAATCGTTTAAATAAAATCACTTTTGATTTTATTTAATTTAAACGTAATTATACGCGATTTCGTGTTCGGATTAAAATATGGATTTTATCGTCCTAACACGTTCGTATTCTAGTTACGGTTCCAACGCAACTTGAACGAACTAAATCGGAGTTCGTATGTGGAAGTTATGATTAAAACACCAAAATATTAAAAACTCCAAAAATATGGTTGGCCCGGGACTCGAACCCGCGACCCTCAACATCACACGCACAGCATCTAACCACTACGCCCGCTAGGGTATCGCGTTAGTTAACCAGGAATTAATTCTTTTAACCCTTGATCTAGACTAGTTCCTCTCCACACCATAGCCGAAGCACTTAACCTCCAAATTGGTCCTTAATTCGAATTCGATCCAGTCTAAAACCATTTGGTTTTCATTAACATAACCATTTCGATCCTACCTACATGATTAATTTAATTATTGAACTCATTTGGATCAAAAACCACTAAACCGTTTAACCCAAGAACTCTAGAATTCAAAACCATCCAATTCGTTGTTACATGATGAAATTGACTTGTCATTAACCTTCATCGGTACTCTCTGAAACTAACTGAACCATTTAATTTCATTTCTAAACTCAATTGATAGAAAACCCCCAAAACCGACTTTACTAAGAACCCTAGCAATCGGGTTCCATCAATTCGTGATTGATTCTTAAAATTAACATGCTAGTCACCTTTGTAGAGATATTCTAAAGTTAACCATAACAATTAATTTCATTCCTTAATTCGTTTGAACCAAGACCCCCAATTCATTCTTCATAATGAACCCTAGAATCGGACTTCATACAATCCGAAGTTCCCAGTAAAAATTAGCATGGGTTTACACTATATCGGCAGGTTTAGGTTGTTTAGGGATGAAAAACTTACTGATTATGATGCCAATTTGAAGCAGATCAATACTCGACTTGGACTTCGGCCTTCACCCACTTGTTTCTTCAATTTACAGTTCTTGAGCAACAATTAACGAATGCAAAACCTTCTGAATAGGCCGACTAATGAATTTATAGTACGAATTTGATCTGTTAAAGTCGTATTGTATGATTTCAATAATGGTAGTTGACGGTTTCGACTTGTAACCGCAATGAGAGTTTAATTCTGAGACCTTTAGCTTCCAATAACCGATAATTATGTTTAATCATCATCATAATGAGTCACTAATATGTTTAATTCGGTTTCAAACACCAACTTAATACGAATTTAACCATTGTTTACACTATATTACGAATTTTGACTTTAAAAAGTCAAATTTTCAACCTTTTCTTGATTTAAAATCTTAATTCTTAAAGTTTTAACCTTCTAAGACTAATTTTGATTAATTCTAACCCTCAAATTTGGTTTTGATCGATTTCATAATATTTCGACTAATCAAAGTTGAACCGAAAATCCTAAATTGTTACAAATCCTATTAATTGAGCTATCAAAGGTCTAAATTTACCCAATTGGACCTCTCAAATACAATTGGGTCTCACTGGGCCTTCCTGGCCTACCTTGGCCTTCCCTGGGCCTACTTTGTTCACATTGGGCCTCACTTGCCCCTTATTGGGCCTTACTGGGCCTCTCTTGACTTATTGGGCCTACAATGACTATGTTGGGCCTAATTGATCTTGTTGAGTCTTCCTTGACCTTACTGGACCTTCATTTGGCTTTACTGGACCTTCATTTGCCTTGTTGGGCCTTCATTGGCCTTGTTGGGCCTTGATTGGCCTTGTTGGGCCTGTGATAGCACCAACTCCCGTTAACAAGGTTAGTGTGAAAAGTCGGGTTGTCACATCATCCCCTTGTTGAAGGAATTTTCGTCCCGAAAATTAATAAGTGTTAGGAGTAGTTAGGGAACTACTTACGAGTTTAAATCGTACGTGTTAGTGTGATTTGATCATTCTGTGTGCTTGTGTGTACTCACACACAAAGTCTAATGTTTGCAACATCACAACTCAATTGTGATCATTCAATGTAACTGTTTTGCGTGTACACTAGTTAGTTCACCTAACTGTGACCTGTTTGTGTTTGTGTTTGATCATACTGTGTTGTGTAACCTCACACATAGTGAGTGTCTGAAACTGTTTGTACTATGCAACCCCGCACATAGCAAAGTGTATGTAACCAATGTACTATGCAACCCCGCACATAGCAAAATGTATATAACCAATGTACTATGCAACCCCGCACATAGCAAAATGTGACCTGTTTGTGTTTGTGTTTGATCATACTGTGTTGTGTAACCTCACACATAGTGAGTGTCTGAAACTGTTTGTACTATGCAACCCCGCACATAGCAAAGTGTATGTAACCAATGTACTATGCAACCCCGCACATAGCAAAATGTATATAACCAATGTACTATGCAACCCCGCACATAGCAAAATGTATGTAATCAATCGTGTATGTACTACCATAACATGTAACATATGAAATGTAGCACATAAACATATAAAATGTAATGTAGCACAAATATCTGTAACAAAATCAATTGAATAAATAAAACGTTTGTGCTTACAGTTTGAAATTTGCAGTGTTGATGTGTGAAAGCATCACGTCATCCCCTTGTTGAAGGAAATTTCGTCCCGAAATTTAACGTGCGCTCTCAGTGTTAGCAGTAGCTGTTTTGAATAGATGAGGATATTTCTTCATCATTTGGTCTTCCCGTTCCCATGTGAATTCAGGACCCCGTCTTGAATTCCATCGGACTTTGACTATCGGAATCTTGCTTTGCTTCAGTTGTTTGACCTCTCGGTCCATGATTTCTGCTGGTTCTTCAATGAATCGCAGTTGTTCATCTACTTGTATTTCTTCCAACGGTACAATCAATGTCTCGTCAGAAAGACATTTCTTCAAGTTCGATACGTGAAAAACATCATGAACTCCACTGAGTTCTTCCGGTAGTTTGAGTTGGTACGCAACCGGACCAATCCTTTTCAGAATCTCAAAAGGTCCTACGTAACGTGGACTAAGCTTGCCACGCTTGCCGAATCGTATCACACCTTTCCAAGGTGATACTTTTAGAAGAACTCTGTCTCCTACTTGAAATTCCAACGGCTTGCGACGTTTATCTGCATAACTCTTCTGTCGATCCCGAGCCGCTGCCATACGGTTCCGGATTTGAACTATCTTCTCTGTCGTTTCGTGCACCAGTTCAGGACCTGTTAACTGACTGTCACCAATTTCAGCCCAGCAAACTGGTGAACGACATTTGCGACCATACAACGCTTCAAACGGTGCTGCTTGAATACTTGTATGATAACTATTGTTGTAAGAGAATTCCACCAACGGTAAATGATTCTCCCAGCTATCACCAAAGTCAATTACACAAGCTCGTAACATATCCTCGAGCGTTTGAATCGTTCGTTCACTTTGACCATCGGTCTGTGGATGATAAGCTGTACTCATATCCAAGCGAGTCCCCAATGACTTATGAAGAGATTTCCAAAAGTTGGAAGTAAACCGGGCATCTCGATCTGATATGATAGAGATCGGCACGCCATGTCGTGCTACTACTTCCTTAATGTAAATACGAGTCAACTTCTCCATCTTATCAGTTTCCTTGATTGCTAAGAAATGTGCAGATTTCGTTAATCGATCGACAATTACCCATATCGTATCACAACCACTCGGTGTACGGGGTAACTTAGTAATAAAATCCATCGAAATCTGTTCCCACTTCCACATCGGTATTTCTGGTTGTTGCAGTAACCCAGATGGTTTCTGATATTCAACTTTGACTTTCGAACAAGTCAAACATTTGCTAACGTACTTAGCAATATCAGCTTTCATGTGAGGCCACCAATACAGTGCCTTCAAATCATGGTACATCTTGTCTGATCCCGGATGGACTGAATATCTAGACTTGTGTGCTTCGTCCATCACGAGTTCCCTTAAACCTCCATACAAAGGTATCCACATTCGATCAATGAAATAACGAATTCCATCAGGTTTAACATTCAATTGTTCTTCCATTCCTCGTAAAGATTCCGGTACTAAGTTTTCCGCTTTCAAGGCCTCAATCTGAGCATTGTGTACCTTGTCAGGTAAATCAGTATGTATTGTCATCATAAGTGCGCGAACCCGTCTTGCTCCCGTTGTATCTTTTCTGCTCAAAGCATCGGCTACGACATTAGCCTTTCCCGGGTGATACTTAATCGCACACTCATAATCGTTCAACAATTCAACCCATCGTCGTTGCCTCATGTTAAGCTCCTTCTGATCAAAGATATGTTGCAAACTCTTATGATCAGTATAAATAGTACACTTAGTTCCATACAGATAATGCCTCCAAATCTTCAAAGCAAAAACCACTGCTCCTAACTCCAAGTCATGAGTAGTGTAATTCTTTTCATGTGTTCGTAGTTGTCTGGAAGCATAAGCAATCACTTTATCCCGTTGCATTAATACACATCCCAAACCCTGTCCAGATGCGTCACAATACACCGCAAAGTCTTCCGTTCCTTCCGGTAAGGACAGAATCGGTGCGCTGCAAAGCTTCTGTTTCAATAGCTGGAATGCAGCTTCTTGTTTATCCGTCCAGTTATATTTTGTTCCTTTGTGCGTCAGAGCTGTAAGTGGTTGAGCGATCTTTGAGAAACCCTCAATGAATCGTCGATAATAACCCGCCAAACCAAGGAATTGTCGTACCTCGGTAGGGGTCTTTGGCGCTTCCCAATTCTTAATCGCTTCAATCTTCGCCGGATCAACATGTATACCCTTTTCATTAACAATATGCCCCAAAAACTGTACTTCTCGCATCCAAAAATCACATTTCGAGAACTTAGCGTACAGTTGTTCCTGTTTCAATAGCTCTAACAGTAATCGAAGATGTTCAGCATGCTCCTCCTCAGACTTTGAATAGATGAGAATGTCATCGATGAAAACAATGACAAACTTGTCCAGATAAGGTTTACAAACACGATTCATGAGATCCATGAATACAGCTGGAGCGTTTGTCAACCCAAATGGCATGACCAAGAACTCATAATGGCCATAGCGCGTTCTGAATGCCGTCTTCGGAATATCCTCCTCCTGGACTCTTAATTGATGATAACCCGACCTGAGATCAATCTTCGAATAATAACTCGAACCTTGCAATTGATCGAACAAATCGTCAATCCTGGGTAACGGATACCGGTTCTTGATGGTAACCTTATTCAATTCCCGGTAATCGATACACATACGGAAAGTTCCATCCTTTTTCTTTACAAACAATACTGGAGCTCCCCACGGTGAAAAACTAGGTCGTATGAACCCCTTATCTAACAATTCTTGCAATTGTGTGGATAACTCTTGCATCTCTGACGGTGCAAGTCGATAAGGCGCCCTAGCTATCGGTGCTGCGTCTGGTGTAAGATCGATTCGGAATTCCACCTGTCTCACAGGCGGTAATCCCGGCAAGTCTTCTGGAAATACCTCCGGAAACTCACAAACTATAGGTATATCTTCAAGTTTCTTCTCAGCTACCGGCTTTTCAGTTATAAGTGCTATAACTGCCGTATGACCTTTCCGCAGACATTTGTGTGCTTTCATACAAGATATGAGACGCAGTGGCGTACTGCTCTTCTCGCCTTGTACATATAATGTCTCTCCCTGCGGAAGAGGTATGCGAACAATCTTTTCATGGCATATAATTTCAGCCTGGCTCTTGGACAACCAGTCCATGCCAATGACTACATCAAAACTGCCTAAGGCAATAGGCATCAAATCAATCTCTAATGTCTGACCCATCAAATCAAGAATACATCCCTTATAAATGTTTTCTACTACAATCAACTTACCATCCGCTAACTCCACAGTATAGGGACTATCTAAGGCAGTGGGACTAACATCTAGTGACTTAGCAAGTGAACTAGATACAAAACTCCGGTCGGCACCAGTGTCAAATAACATAGAGGCATAGTGATTATTTAAGAGGAACGTACCCGTAACGATGTTGGGATCCTCCCGCGCTTGACGTCCTCCAATCACGAACGCCCTGCCTCTAGCACCGTTGTTGTTGTTATTATTGTTGTTGTTGTTGTTGTTGGTGCCATTGCCATTACCGTTGCCACCTCCATTACCATTACCATTACCATTGTTGTCCCCGCCTTTCTTAAGTTGTGGGCAATCTTTCTTGAAATGACCCATCTTGCCGCACTCAAAACAACCTTTCTGCGCGTTGTTTTGAGTGTTATTATGGTTGTTATTGTTGTTCTGTAGCTCTCCGCGACAATCCTTAGCCGCATGTCCAACCTTGCCACACCTCTGGCACTTAGCTTTATCACATTGGTTACCCGCATGATGGTAACCACACCTGTTGCACTTGGGGTGCTTACCGATATAGCCCCCCGATGATGATGATTGTTGGCCACTGCTTGAACCATGATAAGACTTGTTTGAGTCTTGTTTCCTGTTCTGCTGTTGGTTATTACCCTTGTAGTTATTGCTTTCCCACTTCCTCTTGTGATCTCCTACCTTAGTAGCAGATGTCCGCTTAGGCAGGGTTCCCTGTAACACTGCCTGATCAGTAAGCTGATGTGCTAGACGTACAGCTTGTTGGATGGTGGTGGGATTTGCTGAAGTCACCAATCCCTGAATCTGAGGCACTAGTCCTCCAATGTACCTTTCAATCCACTTACTGACTGGAGTAGCCATATGTGGTAGTAGTCTGGCCAGTTCATGCGATCTGGTCGTATATTCCTCAATGTTTGACCCCTCCATCTTGAGGTGCCAATACTCTTCTTCCAACTTCTGCATTTCACTACGAGGACAATACTCCTCTTGTAGTAAGGTTTTGAAGTTGTTCCAAGTCAATGCATTTGCTTCACCCAACCCCAGGGTCTGAACATTGGAGTTCCACCATGTCAGGGCTGGACCCTCCAAAGTTCCAGTAGCAAATTTTACTTTGCTGTCATCCGGGCAGTTGCACATCTCGAACACAGATTCAGCTTTTTCAATCCATCGGAGAAGTCCTATGGCTCCCTCCGACCCTTTGAAGTTGTGTGGTTTGCAGTCCAAGAACATCTTGAACGTGCATACTTGTGGGTTAATCACTCCCCCAGCTGGACCCTGTGGTCCTGTGTTGTGTGTCTGAGCGTACTGTGCAATAGCCTCTGCGACTCTGTTGTTAATTAGCTCGTTGAGCTCAGCAACAGTCATATGAACATTTCCTTCAGCCATTTCCTCCCTATTTACAAGAAATGTTAATGCACAATCAAAATCCAATTTTGACATGTGTAAGTAAAAACAATAAATACAACATGTAATATAAACAACACAGTTGTTGGAAACAAACAATAATTCTTCCATAAATAGAAACTTTCTTTGAGTACAATACTTTTGAAATGAAATACAAAATTTCAAACTACTAATGTAGGAACACAACCCGTTCCTAATAAGTTTAAACAAAACAGCAATAAAAGAAAGAAAATCAATCGTCCTCAACAGTGGACTCAGGATCGGACTCAGCAACTGGTGCTGGTTCCTCCTCCTCATCCTCATCCTCATCCTGTTCCTCATTCTCAACTACCACTAGATCCTCTAAAGCTTCAATCCTGCCCTCCAAGATCTCGGCTCGGTTCTCTGACTCCTCTAAACGACCAATCATGTTCACCATCTCATCCCGCATGTCATGAACTAGATGGGCAAGTTCATCTTGCCTCTCAATGGCATCCCATAACTCCTGGGATCTCTGATAGAGCTTCTCCTCTGCTGTATCCACGTCCTCGCGCAACTTGGCGATCTCCTCTGCGTCCGTCCTTTGCCTCTTAGGCTCAGGAGCGTCCAGTACGGGTGGTGGATGTGTAGATGGTCCTGCAGCATAGAGTCCCTGGGTATTCACCCATGGTGCCTCCACCGGATCCTCATCCGGGTCCTCAACTGGATCCTCGTCTGGATCCTCCTCTGGATCCTCATCAGGATCCTCGTCTGGATCCTCCTCCGGATCCTCCTCCGGGTCTTCCTCCGGATCCGCCTCTGGATCGGAGTCCTCCATCTCATATGGTGGAGGTGATGGAATGGGTGGTGGTGGTGATGATGGTGGTGCCGGAACCATCGGCTCCTCGTCCTCGGAATCATCAATGATAACATAAGGAACTGATGATGAAGCCATGCCTGTTACATAATATCATATGTAAGTGCAGTGCCATGGAATACGTAAGCAAATCAATTACATAATGTCATATGTAATTTCTAAGCAATGTGTATAAGCAGATGTGTCTAATGTCTAACAGTCATAGTCTAGGCCTACAAATGCAAACCTAGTTCGCTATAACCAATGTCTCTGATACCAATCTGTCACACCCCCAATTTCAACTAACGGAATCACACCGTTTGGGAGCATGACAAACCAGGATCTCAGATCATTAGACATAGCGAAGACCTCTATATGAATTTCAAAAACATACGTTGGTCTTTAAAACAAACATAATAACCAGAGTTTACAAAAAGTGCGGAAGCGTTTAAAACCATAAACAGTTGTAAATCAAACATTACAATTCAAGTACTTAAATATTCAAATTTAAATAATCAAAATGAAAGAAATGCATGAGACTCTATCTTCCTAGTCCATGCCAGCTGTTACGCGCGCCTTAGCGTCCTGAGAAAACATGCAAATCAAGTCAACACAATGGTTGGTGCATAACACAGGTTTTAAGTAATCATAGAGTTCAAAACATCAGTTTGAATAACAAGTTGTAGATAACATAATCACAATTGCACAGTCATGATAGCTAGTCATATAACTATTTACATACGTGTTCGACACCGAAGCTGACTAGTTGCCATGCTATAGCATGTTTTCGCCTTGCCACTATTGTCTATCACAACAATAGTAAATGTGTGTTTGGTCAGTCAAACACCTGCGTAGATCCCATCTACCAGGTGAGGTTTGTCAAACCTAATAGATCTATTTCCAACTACCACGCTTTGCATTACAGCAAACTAAACGGTTCGAGGTGTGTAAGGACTTTCAAGTTGATATATTGGCACATAATGTAAACAGATAACTCATGCAAGTGATATGTATCTAAAAGTAGTTTGTTGCACATGTTTTCTCCCCCAAAACAGTTTAAAATAAGAAAGGGGCCGTGTACGCACCTTTGTTTTTAGCAGAATGATCAAGTATGTGTAAACTCGCGTAGAAATCCTCTACGAAGAATCTGTGATTTAAACAATAACCTATTGTTATTCGAATAATCGTTTTGTGCTTGAAATCACATACGTGTCAACACACGTATGTTAAAGTGTTAAAATTTGACATACGGAAGTACGCGTGCTTTTGAAATCGTTTAAATAAAATCACTTTTGATTTTATTTAATTTAAACGTAATTATACGCGATTTCGTGTTCGGATTAAAATATGGATTTTATCGTCCTAACACGTTCGTATTCTAGTTACGGTTCCAACGCAACTTGAACGAACTAAATCGGAGTTCGTATGTGGAAGTTATGATTAAAACACCAAAATATTAAAAACTCCAAAAATATGGTTGGCCCGGGACTCGAACCCGCGACCCTCAACATCACACGCACAGCATCTAACCACTACGCCCGCTAGGGTATCGCGTTAGTTAACCAGGAATTAATTCTTTTAACCCTTGATCCAGACTAGTTCCTCTCCACACCATAGCCGAAGCACTTAACCTCCAAATTGGTCCTTAATTCGAATTCGATCCAGTCTAAAACCATTTGGTTTTCATTAACATAACCATTTCGATCCTACCTACATGATTAATTTAATTATTGAACTCATTTGGATCAAAAACCACTAAACCGTTTAACCCAAGAACTCTAGAATTCAAAACCATCCAATTCGTTGTTACATGATGAAATTGACTTGTCATTAACCTTCATCGGTACTCTCTGAAACTAACTGAACCATTTAATTTCATTTCTAAACTCAATTGATAGAAAACCCCCAAAACCGACTTTACTAAGAACCCTAGCAATCGGGTTCCATCAATTCGTGATTGATTCTTAAAATTAACATGCTAGTCACCTTTGTAGAGATATTCTAAAGTTAACCATAACAATTAATTTCATTCCTTAATTCGTTTGAACCAAGACCCCCAATTCATTCTTCATAATGAACCCTAGAATCGGACTTCATACAATCCGAAGTTCCCAGTAAAAATTAGCATGGGTTTACACTATATCGGCAGGTTTAGGTTGTTTAGGGATGAAAAACTTACTGATTATGATGCCAATTTGAAGCAGATCAATACTCGACTTGGACTTCGGCCTTCACCCACTTGTTTCTTCAATTTACAGTTCTTGAGCAACAATTAACGAATGCAAAACCTTCTGAATAGGCCGACTAATGAATTTATAGTACGAATTTGATCTGTTAAAGTCGTATTGTATGATTTCAATAATGGTAGTTGACGGTTTCGACTTGTAACCGCAATGAGAGTTTAATTCTGAGACCTTTAGCTTCCAATAACCGATAATTATGTTTAATCATCATCATAATGAGTCACTAATATGTTTAATTCGGTTTCAAACACCAACTTAATACGAATTTAACCATTGTTTACACTATATTACGAATTTTGACTTTAAAAAGTCAAATTTTCAACCTTTTCTTGATTTAAAATCTTAATTCTTAAAGTTTTAACCTTCTAAGACTAATTTTGATTAATTCTAACCCTCAAATTTGGTTTTGATCGATTTCATAATATTTCGACTAATCAAAGTTGAACCGAAAATCCTAAATTGTTACAAATCCTATTAATTGAGCTATCAAAGGTCTAAATTTACCCAATTGGACCTCTCAAATACAATTGGGTCTCACTGGGCCTTCCTGGCCTACCTTGGCCTTCCCTGGGCCTACTTTGTTCACATTGGGCCTCACTTGCCCCTTATTGGGCCTTACTGGGCCTCTCTTGACTTATTGGGCCTACAATGACTATGTTGGGCCTAATTGATCTTGTTGAGTCTTCCTTGACCTTACTGGACCTTCATTTGGCTTTACTGGACCTTCATTTGCCTTGTTGGGCCTTCATTGGCCTTGTTGGGCCTTGATTGGCCTTGTTGGGCCTGTGATAGCACCAACTCCCGTTAACAAGGTTAGTGTGAAAAGTCGGGTTGTCACACCTGGGAACGTGAAGACCAGATGAAGCTTAAGTACCCTCATCTTTTTACAGTATCTTTGGCTAGTTAATTTCGGGACGAAATTCCCTTAACTAGGGGAGACTGTAACATTTGTACATTTAGTCATGTAGTAGTGAACAGTGTTAGAACAGTGTGTATCCAAGTTCAGTCAGTCAATGTGAATCATGTGTCATTATGTGCTTGTGTGTTAGAATCTTTATCATTTAACAAGTATGTATTATTTATTTACAGTCGAGTTCACTAGGCAAGAACAGTATTGTGTTATATCGAAACAGTGGTGGGCAGCGAGAGTGAGCCCTATATATATACTGCGTTCGGTGTAACAGGATAGTGTTGGTGCGTAGTGTCAAGACGAATATTATGACAGTTAATTCAACAAGATGTTGGGTTTTGTAGATGTTTATCAAAGTCATATTAACCATTAATATGTAAAAACGCAGCGGAGTTATAATCAAAAACCATTTTGAGATTAGTTAGTTTATGTATCATATACACTTGTTAAAACAAAACCCAAATACAAAGGATCTTTATATGGAAGAACATGCTATCAAAAACTCTTAACAACATCATGAACTACCTCTTGAAACTCAGATTTGGAAGTGTAGAAGATGATGTTTGAAAGCTAATCTTCAATGTAGAAGACCTCAAGCTTGTATACCCCAAGCTTCCAACAAGAACACCTTTGAATACTAGGATCTCAACACCAATATTTCAGCTCAAATACCCTTTTAAAACTGAAAAGAACAGCCCCTAAGCTGCTGTTATTTTCGTGAGAATGAGAGCAAGAAAAGAGAGAAAAGGCTTTCAACTTTTCTAGTGAGAGAGAGAGTGTATCATGCATGTAAGTTGCTTGCACATGTAAAAGATCAACTTAAATCAAGTGGGTAAGGCTTTTGCAGCCAAAAAAAAGCTGAAAAATCTGCCCCCAATGGAAGGGTTTGCTTTTAAAATATCCCACCTATTTTGTTTAATCTTAATTAATCAAACCATTTAATTAATTTGTGACATGTAACAAATATATGTCACATTACATGAACCTAAATAATGTTATATAACCTCTTAAATAACAATATTTAGTAATCTCTCAAAATAAATAAACCCATGTTATTTATTAATTTCTCAAGTGCATCTATTTAGAAAACCACTTTCTAAATGTATTAAGTGTTGTAATTTATTTAATTGATCAAATCAATAAATAAATTTTGCAAGGTGTTTGTCTAGCTTGTTATTGGGTATGACCCGACTTGGATCATATCACACTAGCCACATCAATTTAATATGTATCTTGGGCAGATCGAATCCTACAATCTCCCACTTGCACAAGATTCATAGAAGATTGATGCAAGTAGCAAATAACGCCTAGCAACGGTTTGCTACTCCTAATGTATATGACTAAGTGCCATTCAATAACATCATCCTCTTCAAGTACCTCACTTGAATATGATTTAGGTGAATCAATCATTTATCCTTTTGTTACAGATGTCATGTTAAATCCTGGAGACATAGAGTTGTCATTCTCCAATGATTTAACTTTAACAGGCCTTAAACATCTTACTCTCAACGAATAAGAGGAACAAATTCCATCTTGACTACATACGTCTCTCACAATCACCTTGTATCATACCTGAACTCAGCCTTATGTACTGCCATGTTTTTAGAACAGCAAAGTACTAAGTCAAAGTACGACACTTGGTGAATATCAAGACCCAATATGTATCTCAGGTCTGAGGATACAATGATATTCGCCTTTACTCAATATTTCTTATGACTAATCACTAGGATTCCATGAAGAAATATTTGAGAGCGGGTCAGTCCTATATCTATATCCCATAGATATTAATGAACCTTGTTAGCAACCTTTTGCTTTATATTCATACCTTATGAATATCAACCAATCCAAGTTCATAATAGTCTTACATTCATAGTTGTTCCCACAAATATGACCGACTACGGACGTTTAGAATAACTTATTTATTCATGGATTTAAACATGCAAAATAGGAACAGTAAATGAAAATTATAACCAAATAATTAAGTCAAATAACATAAGTTCCGATATCCAAATACAAAATTTGATCAAGTCCAATCACTAGAATATCGAAGTCCTAAGGAACAAGTATGACTTTCATGCTTTGTCCTTTCAAGGAGCTTCGTGAATGGATCCGCAATGTTTTGATCAGTGTGAACTTTGCGAATACATATCTTTCCTTTTTCAACTTCATCCCTTATGTAGTTGAACCTCCGTTCAATGTGCCGAGTCTTTTGATGTGCACGAGGTTCCTTGATTTGAGCAATCGCACCCTCGTTATCACAAAAGATCTCCAGGGGGTCTTGAATGGTAGCAACAACCCCTAGATCAGCAATGAACTTCCTAAGCCACGCAGCTTCTTGAGCTGCCAATGAAGCAGCGATGTATTCTGATTCTGTTGTAGATAGTGCCACTACATCTTGCTTTGAGCTCTTCCATGAGACCGCTCCTCCATTCATAATGAAGACATATCCCGACTGTGATCGTGAATCATCTCGATCAGTTTGGAAACTCGCATCCGTGTAACCCTTTACAACTAGTTCCTCCTCACCAGATCCATATATTAAGAACATATCCTTAGTGTTTCTAAGGTATTTCAAAATACTCTTAACAGCCATCCAATGACTATTTCCAGGATTCTGTTGATATCTGCTTGTCATGCTTAGAGCACATGACACGTCCGGTCTAGTGCATATCATTGCATACATGATGGATCCTATAGCAGACGCATATGGGACTCCATTCATTCTTTCTTGCTCAACTTTTGAACTAGGGCATTGAGATCTACTCAATATAGTCCCCTTTTGAATAGGTACCAAACCCTTCTTAGAATTCTCCATCTTGAACCTTTTCAAGACTTTGTCAATATATGCACTTTGGTTTAAGCCTATCAACCGCCTTGATCTATCCCTATAGATCTTTATTCCTAAAATATAGGCGGCTTCACCAAGATCCTTAATGGAAAAACAACTTCCAAGCCAGGCTTTTACACCTTGCAAGGTTGGAATGTCATTTCCAAATAGTAGAATGTCATCGACATATAATACAAGGAAAGTAATGATGCTCCCACTAGCCTTTTTATATACACAAGCTTCGTCAGCGTTTTTGATGAAGCCAAATTTCTTTACTTCATCATCAAAACGATGATTCCAACTTCTCGATGCTTGTTTCAATCCATAGATTGACTTCTTTAACTTACATACCTTATTAGGATGTTTTGGATCGACAAAACCTTCAGGCTGTTCCATATGGACATCTTCCTCAAGATATCCATTAAGGAAAGCGGTTTTGACATCCATTTGCCAAATCTCATAGTCATAATATGCAGCTATGGCAAACAATATCCTAATAGACTTTAGCATCGCAACAGGTGAGAAAGTTTCATCATAATCAACACCTTGAGTTTGAGTGAAACCTTTTGCTACAAGTCTAGCTTTATAAGTATCCAAGTTTCCATGCATATCGGTTTTCTTCTTGAAAACCCACTTACTTCCAACTACCTTGGACTTAAGAGGTGGTGTAACCAATTCCCAAACTTGGTTATCATACATGGATTGCATCTCAATGTTCATGGCTTCTTGCCATTTGTCAAAATCAGATTTTGACATTGCATCACGGTATGTGGTTGGTTCATCGGAATCCACCACATAGCATCCATCCATAAAAAATCCATATCTCTCAGGAGGAACACTAATTCTACCAGATCTGCGAATGTTTTGTGTATCTTGATCATCCACATGATCATTCTCAACATCCTCATGTTGATTGCTTGTATCAACCAAATGTGTATCGTCTTGTGAATCTTGAACCTCTTCAAGTTCCACTGTTCTTCCACTAGTTCCTTCCGAAAGGAACTTAGTTTCCAAGAACTCAGCCTTTCGAGCAATAAACACTTTCTGCTCTGTTGGATCATAGAAATAATATCCCATACAATCTCTAGGATATCCAACAAAGATACACTTAGTGGATCGGGCTTTCAGTTTGTTTTGAGTGTATTGCTTAGGATAAGCCTCACATCCCCAAACTTTTAAATATGACAATGATGGAACCTTTCCATGCCATATTTCGAAAGGTGTCCTTTCCACTTTCTTGGTTGGGGCCATATTTAAAATACGGGCCGCGGAGAGCAAAGCGAAACCCCAAAATGATAGAGGTAGTGTGTTTCTAGCCATCATAGATCGAACCATATCCAATAGAGTCCGATTCCTCCTCTCAGATACACCATTATGTTGTGGTGTTCCAGGTGGAGTAAGTTGTGAGACAATCCCACAACTTCTAAGATACTCCTGAAATTCACTGCTTAGGTATTCACCTCCTCTATCGGTTCGAAGAATCTTGACCGTTTTGCTGAGTTGATTTTCTACTTCATTCTTGAAGATTTTGAACATTTCAAAAGATTCATGTTTGTGTCTTAACAAGTACACATACCCATAACGACTATAGTCATCGGTAAAGGTAATGAAGTATCTTTCACCATTCCTTGTGATCGGATTAAAAGGTCCACATACATCCGAATGTATGATCCCTAATAAATCCTTTACCCTTTCATTAGTCCCACTAAAAGGGGCCTTTGTCATTTTACCTTGTAAACAAGACTCGCATACATCAAATGAATCATTTTCATTAGTTTTTAAAAGACCATTCTTTTGAAGTTTTTGCATGCGATTTTTGTTTATGTGTCCAAGGCGACAATGCCAAAGATAGGAATCACTCAAATCTAATTTGAGCCTTTTGGTGGTAGCTTGGTACATTGAGCTATGATATGTTGTGTTATCATGAACCAATTCATAAATACCATTACAAGGCATAGCCTTAAAATAAAACACATGATTTAAAGAAACATGGATATCATTGTCAACAAACTTGAAATCATAACCATATTGTCTTAAAAGGGAAACTGAAATAATATTCCTAGTCAAACTAGGAGCATACAAAATATTTTTCAAAATAACTTCCAAACCACTTGGAAGCTTCAAAACATAGTCTCCTTGGGCTTCAACATGAACCTTTGCACCATTGCCCATGAAGAGACTTATTTCCCCTTTTGCATAATGTTCACTTCTTTTGAACCCCTGCAACAAATTGCAAATATGAGTTCCACATCCGGTATCTAGTACCCATGTGTTAGAAGAAATAACATTTAGCTCAACTTGTATCATAAAATTTGTACCTGAGGTTTGCCCCGCATCCCTCTTAGCTTTCAACTCTTTGAGATAGACCGGACAATTGCGTTTCCAATGGCCTATCTCACCACATTCAAAACATGGGTCATCTTTAGCAACCTTTTGCTTCTTTTCTTTCGGTTTGGTTGGTTCCATTTTAGCTTTTCCCTTACCCTTCCCCTTAACGTGCCCTTTCCCTTTAGCAACACTTGCCTTAGGGTCGGGGTGGTTCCTCTTCTTACTACCTCCCTCATTGATCGTAAGGACCGGTAAAACCTTTTTAGCCATACCCGCCTCGGCCGTTTTGAGCATTGCATGAAGCTCACCAATGCTCTTGTCCCATCCATTCATATTATAATTCATAACAAAGGTTTCAAACCTTTTGGATAGGGAGTTAAGGATCAAATCCGTAGCTAACTCATTTGAGACACGGCAGTTAAGTCTCTCGAGGCGATCAATGTGGCTTTTCATCTTGAGAACATAAGATGAAACTGATTGGGTCTCGTCCATCCGACATGCATGAAGTGCTCGAACCGTTTCGAACCGTTCCACCCTAGATTGTTGTTGGAACATTTCCTTCAACTGGGTGATCATATCATAAGCATTGTGGTTCTCAAAGTCCTTCTGTAAATCGGAAGTCATACTCGCCAACATTAGACATGAGACTTGCACGGAGTCCTCGACGTACTTGACCCAATCGTTAAAGGCTTCCACGTCATTCTCATCGGGTTGATCGGGAATAGGATCGTCCAACACATAGGATTTCTTCTCTTGCTTGAGAACAATTCTCAAGTTTCGGTACCAATCCATGAAGTTCCCATGGTTAAGACGTTCCTTTTCGAGGATGGTTCTTAGTGATAGGTTGTGGACGTTCGGGTTTGCGTTGTTGTTGTTAGCTGCCATCTACAATTTTCCAAGTTCAATTTTAGTATTTTTAATATCAATGTATTTTAATTACTAATACCCTTTTATGTCTCATAGACAATTAATAATTAAAATCTAGAATCCAACGTTACATTTAAATATTGGTTAGGTGATCTTTATCCCTTTATTTAAATTAACAAGGTAGTCAATGTTTTGACAATTGTAACCTATTACAATTTCTAGTGTATGGGATCGGTTTAAACATCTTATGTTTTGTTTGGCATGTTTATCCCATCAACACCTTTTGTACGTCATGCTTCGGTGATCCTAATGCATGATTTCCAAATCAAGTCGTCCTACTTAAACACACGTGTGATTTTACAAATACAAGTGGTTAGGTGACCTTTATCCCACAAATACGGTAATTTCACCTCAACTTCACAAGTTTCTAAGTTTATGGTTAGGTGACCTTTATCCCATAAATAAGTTGCAAGTGAATTGAGTGTTGTTTAAAAGGATGGTGTTAAAACTTGTTTTGTAAAGGGTCTTTATAGTTTCTAAAATTCTAGTTTTTAGAAAAACCTTTTATACCATACTATTTGTATGCATTCAAATACATGGTATTTATATAAAAAATAATTTTGTTTTTGATTCCTTTTAATGAAACTCATTTTTATTAAATCATTAACCTTTAATAAACCATTTTATTAAATCCTTTAATGATTTTTAAAGAACCAATTTTATGTTTGTTTTATCTTATTTGTTTAACTAGTTTTATCAATTTTCTACTAAAATGTCAAACTTATTCAAACAACCAAACATAAAATATAAGTGCATAACCATAGCCAACTATTTTGACCACACTTGCTTGCCATAACAAGTGTGTCAAAAGGTCATTCCTAAGGGTAAAAACATGACACAATGTTGTGTTGATGAACTCCCACTTGAACTTGCATCCAAATGCTTCAAGTATTCCTTTTGTGTTGTGATTCCACCACCATCTTTAGGCACCTTCTTTGTCTTACAAATCAGCCCCAAAATGCTTGTTACATAGAAAAAATCCTAATACATTTTTTCTAGAAAAATAAAGTGAAACCTAATCTATTTTTACATATCAAATGAAACAAATAAATTACATGCCTTTATTTCAACCAAATAAAATCACAACCACAAACAATCAAACACAAGGTCATGGCTAGGTTATTTGCACCAAAATACATCCAAATGCATACACAAAAAAACGTAACATGGTCCCTTTTCTAACCCAAAATTTCAGCCAACACAAACCAAATCCAAGTGGGTTTTTGTCCAAACAAACAAACCATCTTATGATTTTAATTTTTCAAGATTCTTACATGCATATAAAAGTAATATCTTGAAAAACAAAGGGATTTCCATGTGTGAAATTTCCAGCCCACTTTTTACTCAAAAAGGACCCGAAAATTTCGATTTTTTGAAGCATGCATCCATATAACCGGCTCTTGATGCCATTGTTGGGTTTTGTAGATGTTTATCAAAGTCATATTAACCATTAATATGTAAAAACGCAGCGGAGTTATAATCAAAAACCATTTTGAGATTAGTTAGTTTATGTATCATATACACTTGTTAAAACAAAACCCAAATACAAAGGATCTTTATATGGAAGAACATGCTATCAAAAACTCTTAACAACATCATGAACTACCTCTTGAAACTCAGATTTGGAAGTGTAGAAGATGATGTTTGAAAGCTAATCTTCAATGTAGAAGACCTCAAGCTTGTATACCCCAAGCTTCCAACAAGAACACCTTTGAATACTAGGATCTCAACACCAATATTTCAGCTCAAATACCCTTTTAAAACTGAAAAGAACAGCCCCTAAGCTGCTGTTATTTTCGTGAGAATGAGAGCAAGAAAAGAGAGAAAAGGCTTTCAACTTTTCTAGTGAGAGAGAGAGTGTATCATGCATGTAAGTTGCTTGCACATGTAAAAGATCAACTTAAATCAAGTGGGTAAGGCTTTTGCAGCCAAAAAAAAGCTGAAAAATCTGCCCCCAATGGAAGGGTTTGCTTTTAAAATATCCCACCTATTTTGTTTAATCTTAATTAATCAAACCATTTAATTAATTTGTGACATGTAACAAATATATGTCACATTACATGAACCTAAATAATGTTATATAACCTCTTAAATAACAATATTTAGTAATCTCTCAAAATAAATAAACCCATGTTATTTATTAATTTCTCAAGTGCATCTATTTAGAAAACCACTTTCTAAATGTATTAAGTGTTGTAATTTATTTAATTGATCAAATCAATAAATAAATTTTGCAAGGTGTTTGTCTAGCTTGTTATTGGGTATGACCCGACTTGGATCATATCACACTAGCCACATCAATTTAATATGTATCTTGGGCAGATCGAATCCTACACAAGAATCGTAATACGTAAGCGAGACTGAGTATAGTTATGGGTGACGATCCATAATGATACGAATGTTGAACTTATAATTATGATTAAACATCTTTAAAATTTTAATACGATCGGAAAGCGTACGCGATTGCGGGTATACACGTAATCGTGAATGTTTAACGGTCCGACAACACACGAAGAGTAAAAATAATTATATTAATTATTTTATATTTTTACAATTTTGAAACTCATCATTTAAATGAGTTTAACAACTCTTTTATTTTAAAACCGCGTAAAATACGCGTTACGTTCCGGAAACGCGAACCGAGCGACCGAAACGGACCCGAATACCACACGGGCTATAAAAGCCTTGATCAAGACTTATTTCTTCATTTAATTCCCCAACCACCACTTCTCTCTCTAGATTTTCGTTCAAACCACTCTCTCTCTAGAAAACCCAACTTTAAACGTTCGTATCTTCTTCGTTTCTCAACGGATTTTGGTGCTTTTGGTGTCCACGCGAAGCCCTCGACATCCTCTACACGGAAGTACAAGATTTTCGCAGATCCATCCAGCAAATCGAGAGGTATTGATGCTTGAATGTTCACGAGATTAGGGTTTTCTTGTGTGTTCTTGTGTAAACCGACACTTGGCCGGTTCTAGCAATCCACTTCTTAGTTTCGCAACCATAGAAAGCTTTCTGGAGGTCTTATTAGCCTGGATCGTGGTCTAGATCCAGAAGTTTGATGATGGAGATGATGTGGGTAACAGGTTCGCTGGCCGAACCCTTTTCTGGACAAACCTGCGAGGGGAAACGAACCCACGGTTCGTGAGTCACAGCCGGCCGAACCCTAATCTGTTGCTGGCCGAACCCTGAGGTGCATCACGAACCATCACGAACCTCTGGTCTATGACAAACCTTCACGAACCCTGCAATCATAACGAACCCATGGTTCGTAGAGCTTAACCAGACGAACCCTAGGAGTTCCACGAACTATCACCGAACACTAGCGAACTTATGAGGATGCCACGAACCTTAACATGCATGTAGCGAACCTTAGGTTCGACCCATTGAATGCCGAACCCTTTTACATTATGATCAACCGAACCCTCTTGTTGCATGCATCGATGAACCTTGCACGCCAACATTGGACCGAACCTCTGGCTAATCTCAGCTGCACGAACCCTATGAGTATCATGCATTGGCCGAACCATGTCCCACCCTTTAACCTACGGCCGAACCTTAGTGGTGGCTCAAGACAAACGAACCTTAGGCTAGAACCAGAGAGGGTTCGCTGCCTAAGGTGGCAGCTCCCATTCTTTTCGGCCCAACTTCAACCTACTCGGCCCAATTGCATTAGTCCAAGGCCCATAGGGTGAGGCAAGCCCAAGGGAGTTAGGTTGGTTCATTAGAACTTCAATTAGCTCAATAACACCTTGGAACGTTACATAGATTACATTTACATTGGTTGGCCCAACTCAAATTCCCTAGGCCCAATCCAAGCCCATACGGTTCATTATGATCCTAATTAGCTTGGTATTAGCTTGGGCGAGTTATGAGGCCTATATGCAAGTTGTTGGGCCAACATCACACTCAATTGGCCCAACATCACACTCAATTGGCCCAACATCACTTTCAATTGGCTCATGGTTAACTTAAATGGCCCATGTGGTGGTCTACAATGCACAATGTCTATGAATTGATTTAGTTGGGTTAAGATTAACCTAAACTAATAATGAGATCAATTCATAGTCACAAGAGTCTAGAACCCTTAATCATATTCATACATTTCATGTTTATCAAAGGTTAATCAATTTCTCAAACACATGTGATGTGTACCAACAAGTTTGAACACAAGGATCATTTCACATTCGTTTCTTGGACCCATGATCAATCAAGAGATTCAAATCATAACATTCAAGTTTTCACAACAATCTTAATCATGAGAACACAAGTCAATCAATGAATCAAAGTCTATACAATTATAAATCCTATATCTTATGTATGATTACAATGTTATAGGAAACAATTAGAAGTCATGTTTGCTACTTGCTAACTGTTTAGTTCAGAGTCTACTGCAGACAGGTGAGAACTCTAGCCCCTCTTTTACTGTTTTATAACTGTTTTGGGGTGGAACACGTGATCAAAACCGCTATTTCAATCTTGTTTCATTACACAAGTTATGTGTATTTCATAAACATTACAGGTTCATCTTACGAATCCAAGGGATTCATCAATTGTTTAAGGAAATTGTCAACTGTTTTAATTTACTTGTAAATTACTAAACTCTTTTCATTAAAAAGGTTTTATAAGGGATCTTTGAACTGTTTTGTAATTGATTTACTCAAATGTATTTATGAAGGATAAACACTTTTAGATAAAGGATTTTACAAACTCTTTTGTTATAAACCTTGTTATTACACAAGGTCATCACATCATGGTATTCAAAACAAGTGGTTCAAAACATGGTATTCAAAACAAGTGGTTCAAAACATGGTATTCAAATCAAGTTGTTCAAAACATGGTATTCAAATCAAGTTGTTCACATCATGGTATTCAAATCAAGTGGTTCATTTCATGGTATTCAAAACAAAGGATTTAATTCGTGGAATTAAATCCAGGCTTTTCAATTCATGTTATCAAATAAGGCATTAACACATCCGGTTAAAGTAAGATTCAGAACATGGTGTCAATTGTTGTAAACAAACTTGTAAAAGCATCAAGTATCACATTCATTAGCGTTAGTACTGGGTGATCACAACAAGGGAAAGCGGACACATTGTTTCTTATCCAGGATGGAGTTAGCTTTTAAATTTGTTTTAAAAGCTAACTGTAGGTCTGGTGTCATTGTTTTCTTATCCAGGATGGAGTTGGCTTTTAAATTTGCTTTTAAAAGCCAACTGCAGGTCTGGTGTCATATGGTTATCAAAACTGCTGATGTATTATCTAACTCCAAACGTGTTTTGGGACTTGATATTATATGTTGGCTTTCATGCGAACAGTGATTGGACTGTTTACACTCATTTTCTTACTTGATGTTAGTTTGGGTTGCAGCTCATCCGTGTGAATCTTATGATGCTTTAACTTACCTATGCCTTATATCATATACTCATGTTTACAAATGTTTAAACCTATTGTTCTCACCAACTACGTCTGTAGTTGACAGTTACTTTTCACGTGTTTCAGGTAATCAGGTTTAAGACATTCCCAGAGACAACTAAGGAGACCATACTAAGATAGAACAAGATGAAGAAACATGCTAGGATGGATTAGAAACACACTAAATCCTAATTGTTTACTTGTCTTGTTTGAAGTCTTGCTTTGTAAACTATATTTTGGGTCTGTAGTTGTCTTTCTTTTGGTAGATAGATTGTCTGTAACTAAACAACTGTCTAAACATTATGAAATGTAGTAATCCATTGTGGTTGTTCTTATTCAATACTTGTGCATGATTCAACTGATCATATGTCACCGCGCCGTGGATTCCGCACGCGGCGCAGGGGTGTGACAGGTTGGTATCTGAGCCAAGGTTGTAGAGAACTAGGAAAAACCCAATGTTTAATGACCTAGACTATAACCTAAGCTACCCAATAGGACTAAGTGCTATAGGCTTGAGGATACTTAGGATCTAAGTAACTTAAGTGAGCATTAAGTCTACAATAAGCTTGAAAGATCTTAGGGACATTTTTCTAAGATTAGATATCTAGTCAAAGAATTTGAACCGGAATTCTATAATTTTAGAAACCGGATTAAATTCTCACACATATGCATTTAAGGATTTCAGAGGCAAGGATCTGTATTCTTAGTATCCTTGATCTGAAATTCTCACACGGAGATCATTATAGAAATTCGGAGGCAAAGATCTGTATTTTCAGTATCTTTGATATGAATTTCTTGTCATATTCAGTATAGGATTTAGAGACAAAGATTGATATCTTTGGTCTAAAGTCCTTGTCATATTCATTATAGGAATTCAAATGTCAAGATCTATTAATTTAGAGGCTTGATTTGAAATCCTTGTCATGCTCATTATAGGAATTCAAAGGTCAAGAACTATTAATTTAGAATCTTGAGTTGAAATCCTTGTCATTGTTATCATTGTTATCATTATCAGGTGTTCATTATCATAGGAACTTTATAACTTAGAATCTGTGTAACAGTATTCTTTAGTTGAAGTTCTCACAAGAGATCATTATACTCGATACTGTAGGTATTGAGAACCTAGGTTAACTAACCTAGGACACACATGCTAAAACTTAAGGTTTTAATTTCGAGTAAATTAAGAACCATGGTTTACATAATCATTATCATAGTCGCAGAACAAGAGGCAATCATGAAACAATCATAATCAATCAACAGTTGGAATCTTAGCCCCAAATATAGACGACGGATTAACGCTGACGTGTTGAGGTAAGTGGTGGGTCGGTGAGAGCTTACCCTATATATAAGCTTATTTCAGTATGTTAGGGGGAATCCGGCGTTTGTATTTGGAGTGAAGATTCGGGATCAACTGGACACATGGATCATTAGTCAAACACATGAGGATACAAACATTTGGGAAACAATCATCGGTGAATCAAATCATAGTGCAATTCAAACTTGGATGAACCAAACATTATGGTGAATCAATCAAGTTGTGAACATTTTCAATGTAAACCTTAAGTGAAATTCTTAAGTGATTACATCATTAGTACTTACTGACATAAGTTAACAGGAAAGTGTAGAACACACGTATGATTAGTTCTACATGTTAACAACTGTTAGTAGGTGCACGCATAACATAATCATAGTTCAATCATGGAATCAATCATAGTTCAAGTTGATCAAAGATCATGAGATTCTTAATCAATGGAACACAATTGGAAATCAGTACAAACATGTTGCCAAACGCTAGCAAGGGCATGATCGTGGTATATCGAAACGGTGGTGGGCAGCGAGAGTGAGCCCTATATATAAACTATTTTCGGTATATCAGGAAAGTGTCAGTGTGTAGGTTTGGTGGAGAGATCATGGGACATCGTACATATTCACATGATAAGTATGCAAATAAGTTGATAACTTATACGTGTACTGGATCATATTACAATTGAATGATAATACTAGTAGTATGGATATATTACTGACCTTATCATGAAAATTCAATTGTATCCTTCCTCATTACTGACCCACTTGTGGCTTCTATTCGTAGAATGCCTCCCCGACGTGATCCTAACGGAGGGGGTTCAACAAGTGGCAACGACGATGAAATAAACAAGATTGCTCGAGCTATTGCTGTTCATATGAGGGAAGTAATCCCTGGTATGGTCACTGATATTACCCAGAATCTTCGGGGAAGTACTAGTGATTCAGCACATAACTCCAATGCTACAACTACTAGAACTGCTAATTTCACATTCAAGCAGTTCAACGATGCTAAGCCTCCTAAGTACTCTGGTACCGAGGGAGCTACCGGCCTACTGCAATGGCTGGAAAGCATTGAAGACATTCTCGACTTCACTGGATGTCCTGAGAATCTGAAGGTCAAGATGGCCTCAAGCGCTTTTCACAAAGGCGCCCTCACCTGGTGGAATTCTGAGAAGAACACCAGAGGACGTGAAGTTGCTCTAGCTTTACCATGGGACGGATTCAAGAACTTACTTGTGGAAAAGTTTTGTCCACGTCATGAACTGAAGAAACTGGAGGTGGAGATGTGGAATCTGGTGCAAGATAGTGGAGAGAACGCAAAGTATACAACTCGTTTTCATGAGTTGTGCATTCTGGTACCTCATTTGGTTACTCCTCTATCCCGCAGGATAGAGAAATACATTGAAGGATTGCCTTTGGTTGTCAGAGGAACTGTTATGGGGAACAACCCCACTACTCTGGAAGCAGCCATTCAACTTGGTGCTACTCTTACTGAAGAATATGTGAATTCTGGAGTGCTCACCCGAAAGGGATTCAAGAGAGCACAGATCGAAGAAGGCAAGAAGCCTGAACAGCATCATCCCAAGAAGAAGAAGCAAAAGACAATCAAGAACTTTGCAGCGTTGACTGCGGCTGCACCTACTTATGCTACACCCCTTACTGCTATGCCACAACCTGCTAATGTCAGAAAGCCTTACACTGGCCCGCTTCCACCTTGCACCAAATGCCAGTATCATCATCTACCCAACATTCCATGCAGAAAGTGTCTCAAATGTGGGCGTATGGGACACTTGGCGGCTACATGCCGATCTGCTCATCTTGCTGCTACAACAACTGCTACCACTACTGTTACAGGTGGAAGGGCCTGCTACAATTGGGAGCAGAGGGACACTTCAGAAACCAGTGTCCAAAACTCAACAACAATACTACTGCTGCGCTCGTGCTTTTGTCATTGGGACTGCTGAAGCACGTGAGGATCCAGCAGTTATCACGGGTACATTTCTTATCAATGATCACTATGTTTCTATCATATTCGATACTGGTGCTGATAAAAGCTTTATCTCTGCTCGTACTGCTTCTTTGCTTAATATGCAACTATCTATACTTACTGCTCCCTATACAGTAGAAGTAGCGAATGGTAAGACCATAGTTGTAGATTCCATAATTCATGCTTGTGAGCTAAGATTAAATGACCATCTTTTCTCCATCGATCTCATTCCTATGACTCTCGGAAGCTTCGAAGTTGTAGTAGGAATGGATTGGTTATCCAAAAACAATGCTGAAATCGTATGCTCTGAGAAACTTATCCGAATTCCCCTACCGTCCGGCGAAACAATGATAGTCTACGGCGAGAAACCATGCCGCGGATTGAAGATTGTATCGTGCATCAAGGCGAGGAAGTACTTGAAGAAGAAGTATTATGCTTTCCTAGCTCATGTAGTGGAAAAGAAACCTGAAAAGAAAGCAGTTGGAGATGTTCCAGTTATCAAAGAATATCCAGACGTATTTCCAGAAGACTTGCCTGGACTACCACCAGTCCGACAAGTGGAGTTTAGAATTGATCTCGTCCCTGGAGCAAACCCAGTGGCGAAGTCACCGTATCGATTAGCACCGTCTGAGATGCAAGAACTGTCTAGTCAGCTTCAAGAACTTTTAGACAAAGGTTTCATAAGACCGAGTTTCTCTCCATGGGGAGCTCCGGTTCTCTTTGTCAAAAAGAAAGACGGTTCATTTCGTATGTGCATAGACTATCGTGAGCTGAACAAGTTGACAATCAAGAATAGATATCCTCTGCCCAGGATCGATGATCTGTTTGATCAATTACAGGGAGCAACTTGCTTCTCTAAGATTGATTTGCGATCCGGGTATCATCAGTTAAGAGTAAATGATGAGGATATACCAAAGACTGCATTCAGGACTCGATATGGACACTATGAATTTGTGGTTATGCCATTTGGGCTGACTAATGCACCCGCAGTGTTCATGGACTTGATGAATCGAGTCTGCAGGTCTTACTTGGATCAGTTTGTTATTGTCTTTATTGATGATATACTGATTTATTCCAAGTCGGAACAAGAGCATGAAGATCATTTGAGGAAAGTCTTAGAGTTACTAAGAGCTGAACAACTCTATGCTAAATTCTCAAAGTGTGAATTTTGGCTAAAGGAGGTTCACTTCTTAGGACATGTCATAAACAAGGATGGGATACATGTAGATCCGGTGAAGATTGAGGCGATTAAGAACTGGACTACCCCATCTACTCCAACAGAGATTCGCTCATTTCTGGGTTTGGCAGGTTATTACAGGAGATTTATTGCGAATTTCTCTAAGATTGCCTTGCCACTTACCACACTAACTCAGAAAAGTCAAGCATTTATATGGGGACAAAAGCAAGAAGATGCATTTCAACTTCTTAAACAGAAGTTATGCAACTCCCCTATCCTTAGTCTTCCAAAGGCAGTGATGATTTCATTGTCTACTGTGATGCTTCAAACCTTGGTCTCGGTTGTGTACTTATGCAACGGGACAAGGTCATTGCTTATGCTTCAAGACAACTTAAGGTTCACGAGAAGAATTACACTACTCATGACCTTGAGTTAGGGGCTGTGGTCTTTGCATTGAAGATTTGGAGACACTACCTGTACGGTACTAAATGTGTCATCTATACAGACCACAAGAGCCTGCAACACATTCTCAATCAGAAAGAACTCAACATGAGACAACGGCGTTGGGTTGAGCTTCTGACTGATTACGACTGTGAGATTCGTTACCATCCGGGTAAAGCCAATGTGGTGGCGGATGCTCTTAGTCGCAAGGAACCAGTCAAACCAATTCGTGTAAGAGCCATGGAGATCAACACACAGCCAAACTTGAAAGACTTGATTCGTATTGCACAACAACAAGTAGTAACAGACAATCAACTCAAGACAGACTTGGATTGTGGCATTGAGAAGAAACTAGAACCTCGATCTGATGGGGTGTTATATCTCAACGGCCGCATTTGGATTCCAAAGTCTGAAGAATTGCGCACACTCATCTGTGATGAGGCTCATAAGTCGCGATACTCAGTTCATCCTGGAGCCGATAAGATGTATCAAGACTTGAGGACATCTTACTGGTGGCCGGGAATGAAGAAAGACATAGCACTGTATGTGGGAAAATGTCTTACATGTTCAAAGGTCAAAGCAGAACATCAAAAGCCTTCGGGACTTCTGCAGCAACCTGAAATTCCTCAATGGAAATGGGAGCAAATTTCCATGGATTTCATAACAAAGTTGCCGAGAACTCCACGAGGTTTCGATTCGATTTGGGTGATCGTTGATCGACTCACCAAATCTGTTCATTTTCTCCCTATCCGAGAGGATTACAAGATGGAGAAGTTATCCACATTGTACATCAACGAAATCATTGCACGTCATGGTACTCCAACATCAATCATATCTGATCGTGATAGTCGTTTCACTTCTCGCTTTTGGCAATCATTGCAAAAGGCTTTGGGAACGCGTGTTAATCTTAGCACGGCGTATCATCCCCAAACCGATGGTCAAAGCGAAAGGACTATCCAAACACTTGAGGACATGCTTCGTTCTTGTGTCATTGACTTCGGTGGAAGTTGGGACACTCATCTTCCACTCATTGAGTTTTCATATAACAATAGCTATCATACGAGCATTCAATGTGCACCATTCGAAGCTCTATATGGTAGAAAGTGCCGATCACCGGTCTGTTGGACCGAGATTGGTGACTCACAGGTCGTAGGACCAGAACTCATTCAGGAAACATCAGACAAAATCACAATCATTCAGTCACGGCTTAAGGCCGCACGAGATCGGCAGAAGAGTTATGCTGATCGACGTCGGAAACCGTTTGAGTTTCAAGTCGGTGACCGAGTCTTACTCAAAGTTTCTCCCTGGAAAGGCGTTGTCCGATTCGGGAAGAAAGGGAAACTTGCCCCAAGGTACGTTGGACCTTTTGAGATCCTGGAACGGATTGGTCCCGTAGCCTACAAACTCAAACTTCCAGTGGAGCTAAGCAATGTTCATGATACTTTTCATGTATCAAATCTTAAGAAATGCTTAGCGGATCATGATGTTCAGATTCCACTGGAAGACATACAGATTCAGAACAACATGCAATTCATTGAACGTCCAGTTGAGATCATGGATCATGGGGTCAAGAAACTTAAACGCAGCCGTATCCCGATCGTAAAGGTACGATGGGAGGGCAAACGCGGTGCTGAGTTCACCTGGGAACGTGAAGACCAGATGAAGCTTAAGTACCCTCATCTTTTTACAGTATCTTTGGCTAGTTAATTTCGGGACGAAATTCCCTTAACTAGGGGAGACTGTAACATTTGTACATTTAGTCATGTAGTAGTGAACAGTGTTAGAACAGTGTGTATCCAAGTTCAGTCAGTCAATGTGAATCATGTGTCATTATGTGCTTGTGTGTTAGAATCTTTATCATTTAACAAGTATGTATTATTTATTTACAGTCGAGTTCACTAGGCAAGAACAGTATTGTGTTATATCGAAACAGTGGTGGGCAGCGAGAGTGAGCCCTATATATATACTGCGTTCGGTGTAACAGGATAGTGTTGGTGCGTAGTGTCAAGACGAATATTATGACAGTTAATTCAACAAGAATCGTAATACGTAAGCGAGACTGAGTATAGTTATGGGTGACGATCCATAATGATACGAATGTTGAACTTATAATTATGATTAAACATCTTTAAAATTTTAATACGATCGGAAAGCGTACGCGATTGCGGGTATACACGTAATCGTGAATGTTTAACGGTCCGACAACACACGAAGAGTAAAAATAATTATATTAATTATTTTATATTTTTACAATTTTGAAACTCATCATTTAAATGAGTTTAACAACTCTTTTATTTTAAAACCGCGTAAAATACGCGTTACGTTCCGGAAACGCGAACCGAGCGACCGAAACGGACCCGAATACCACACGGGCTATAAAAGCCTTGATCAAGACTTATTTCTTCATTTATTCCCCAACCACCACTTCTCTCTCTAGATTTTCGTTCAAACCACTCTCTCTCTAGAAAACCCAACTTTAAACGTTCGTATCTTCTTCGTTTCTCAACGGATTTTGGTGCTTTTGGTGTCCACGCGAAGCCCTCGACATCCTCTACACGGAAGTACAAGATTTTCGCAGATCCATCCAGCAAATCGAGAGGTATTGATGCTTGAATGTTCACGAGATTAGGGTTTTCTTGTGTGTTCTTGTGTAAACCGACACTTGGCCGGTTCTAGCAATCCACTTCTTAGTTTCGCAACCATAGAAAGCTTTCTGGAGGTCTTATTAGCCTGGATCGTGGTCTAGATCCAGAAGTTTGATGATGGAGATGATGTGGGTAACAGGTTCGCTGGCCGAACCCTTTTCTGGACAAACCTGCGAGGGGAAACGAACCCACGGTTCGTGAGTCACAGCCGGCCGAACCCTAATCTGTTGCTGGCCGAACCCTGAGGTGCATCACGAACCATCACGAACCTCTGGTCTATGACAAACCTTCACGAACCCTGCAATCATAACGAACCCATGGTTCGTAGAGCTTAACCAGACGAACCCTAGGAGTTCCACGAACTATCACCGAACACTAGCGAACTTATGAGGATGCCACGAACCTTAACATGCATGTAGCGAACCTTAGGTTCGACCCATTGAATGCCGAACCCTTTTACATTATGATCAACCGAACCCTCTTGTTGCATGCATCGATGAACCTTGCACGCCAACATTGGACCGAACCTCTGGCTAATCTCAGCTGCACGAACCCTATGAGTATCATGCATTGGCCGAACCATGTCCCACCCTTTAACCTACGGCCGAACCTTAGTGGTGGCTCAAGACAAACGAACCTTAGGCTAGAACCAGAGAGGGTTCGCTGCCTAAGGTGGCAGCTCCCATTCTTTTCGGCCCAACTTCAACCTACTCGGCCCAATTGCATTAGTCCAAGGCCCATAGGGTGAGGCAAGCCCAAGGGAGTTAGGTTGGTTCATTAGAACTTCAATTAGCTCAATAACACCTTGGAACGTTACATAGATTACATTTACATTGGTTGGCCCAACTCAAATTCCCTAGGCCCAATCCAAGCCCATACGGTTCATTATGATCCTAATTAGCTTGGTATTAGCTTGGGCGAGTTATGAGGCCTATATGCAAGTTGTTGGGCCAACATCACACTCAATTGGCCCAACATCACACTCAATTGGCCCAACATCACTTTCAATTGGCTCATGGTTAACTTAAATGGCCCATGTGGTGGTCTACAATGCACAATGTCTATGAATTGATTTAGTTGGGTTAAGATTAACCTAAACTAATAATGAGATCAATTCATAGTCACAAGAGTCTAGAACCCTTAATCATATTCATACATTTCATGTTTATCAAAGGTTAATCAATTTCTCAAACACATGTGATGTGTACCAACAAGTTTGAACACAAGGATCATTTCACATTCGTTTCTTGGACCCATGATCAATCAAGAGATTCAAATCATAACATTCAAGTTTTCACAACAATCTTAATCATGAGAACACAAGTCAATCAATGAATCAAAGTCTATACAATTATAAATCCTATATCTTATGTATGATTACAATGTTATAGGAAACAATTAGAAGTCCTGTTTGCTACTTGCTAACTGTTTAGTTCAGAGTCTACTGCAGACAGGTGAGAACTCTAGCCCCTCTTTTACTGTTTTATAACTGTTTTGGGGTGGAACACGTGATCAAAACCGCTATTTCAATCTTGTTTCATTACACAAGTTATGTGTATTTCATAAACATTACAGGTTCATCTTACGAATCCAAGGGATTCATCAATTGTTTAAGGAAATTGTCAACTGTTTTAATTTACTTGTAAATTACTAAACTCTTTTCATTAAAAAGGTTTTATAAGGGATCTTTGAACTGTTTTGTAATTGATTTACTCAAATGTATTTATGAAGGATAAACACTTTTAGATAAAGGATTTTACAAACTCTTTTGTTATAAACCTTGTTATTACACAAGGTCATCACATCATGGTATTCAAAACAAGTGGTTCAAAACATGGTATTCAAAACAAGTGGTTCAAAACATGGTATTCAAATCAAGTTGTTCAAAACATGGTATTCAAATCAAGTTGTTCACATCATGGTATTCAAATCAAGTGGTTCATTTCATGGTATTCAAAACAAAGGATTTAATTCGTGGAATTAAATCCAGGCTTTTCAATTCATGTTATCAAATAAGGCATTAACACATCCGGTTAAAGTAAGATTCAGAACATGGTGTCAATTGTTGTAAACAAACTTGTAAAAGCATCAAGTATCACATTCATTAGCGTTAGTACTGGGTGATCACAACAAGGGAAAGCGGACACATTGTTTCTTATCCAGGATGGAGTTAGCTTTTAAATTTGTTTTAAAAGCTAACTGTAGGTCTGGTGTCATTGTTTTCTTATCCAGGATGGAGTTGGCTTTTAAATTTGCTTTTAAAAGCCAACTGCAGGTCTGGTGTCATATGGTTATCAAAACTGCTGATGTATTATCTAACTCCAAACGTGTTTTGGGACTTGATATTATATGTTGGCTTTCGTGCGAACAGTGATTGGACTGTTTACACTCATTTTCTTACTTGATGTTAGTTTGGGTTGCAGCTCATCCGTGTGAATCTTATGATGCTTTAACTTACCTATGCCTTATATCATATACTCATGTTTACAAATGTTTAAACCTATTGTTCTCACCAACTACGTCTGTAGTTGACAGTTACTTTTCACGTGTTTCAGGTAATCAGGTTTAAGACATTCCCAGAGACAACTAAGGAGACCATACTAAGATAGAACAAGATGAAGAAACATGCTAGGATGGATTAGAAACACACTAAATCCTAATTGTTTACTTGTCTTGTTTGAAGTCTTGCTTTGTAAACTATATTTTGGGTCTGTAGTTGTCTTTCTTTTGGTAGATAGATTGTCTGTAACTAAACAACTGTCTAAACATTATGAAATGTAGTAATCCATTGTGGTTGTTCTTATTCAATACTTGTGCATGATTCAACTGATCATATGTCACCGCGCCGTGGATTCCGCACGCGGCGCAGGGGTGTGACAGGTTGGTATCTGAGCCAAGGTTGTAGAGAACTAGGAAAAACCCAATGTTTAATGACCTAGACTATAACCTAAGCTACCCAATAGGACTAAGTGCTATAGGCTTGAGGATACTTAGGATCTAAGTAACTTAAGTGAGCATTAAGTCTACAATAAGCTTGAAAGATCTTAGGGACATTTTTCTAAGATTAGATATCTAGTCAAAGAATTTGAACCGGAATTCTATAATTTTAGAAACCAGATTAAATTCTCACACATATGCATTTAAGGATTTCAGAGGCAAGGATCTGTATTCTTAGTATCCTTGATCTGAAATTCTCACACGGAGAGCATTATAGAAATTCGGAGGCAAAGATCTGTATTTTCAGTATCTTTGATATGAATTTCTTGTCATATTCAGTATAGGATTTAGAGACAAAGATTGATATCTTTGGTCTAAAGTCCTTGTCATATTCATTATAGGAATTCAAATGTCAAGATCTATTAATTTAGAGGCTTGATTTGAAATCCTTGTCATGCTCATTATAGGAATTCAAAGGTCAAGAACTATTAATTTAGAATCTTGAGTTGAAATCCTTGTCATTGTTATCATTGTTATCATTATCAGGTGTTCATTATCATAGGAACTTTATAACTTAGAATCTGTGTAACAGTATTCTTTAGTTGAAGTTCTCACAAGAGATCATTATACTCGATACTGTAGGTATTGAGAACCTAGGTTAACTAACCTAGGACACACATGCTAAAACTTAAGGTTTTAATTTCGAGTAAATTAAGAACCATGGTTTACATAATCATTATCATAGTCGCAGAACAAGAGGCAATCATGAAACAATCATAATCAATCAACAGTTGGAATCTTAGCCCCAAATATAGACGACGGATTAACGCTGACGTGTTGAGGTAAGTGGTGGGTCGGTGAGAGCTTACCCTATATATAAGCTTATTTCAGTATGTTAGGGGGAATCCGGCGTTTGTATTTGGAGTGAAGATTCGGGATCAACTGGACACATGGATCATTAGTCAAACACATGAGGATACAAACATTTGGGAAACAATCATCGGTGAATCAAATCATAGTGCAATTCAAACTTGGATGAACCAAACATTATGGTGAATCAATCAAGTTGTGAACATTTTCAATGTAAACCTTAAGTGAAATTCTTAAGTGATTACATCATTAGTACTTACTGACATAAGTTAACAGGAAAGTGTAGAACACACGTATGATTAGTTCTACATGTTAACAACTGTTAGTAGGTGCACGCATAACATAATCATAGTTCAATCATGGAATCAATCATAGTTCAAGTTGATCAAAGATCATGAGATTCTTAATCAATGGAACACAATTGGAAATCAGTACAAACATGTTGCCAAACGCTAGCAAGGGCATGATCGTGGTATATCGAAACGGTGGTGGGCAGCGAGAGTGAGCCCTATATATAAACTATTTTCGGTATATCAGGAAAGTGTCAGTGTGTAGGTTTGGTGGAGAGATCATGGGACATCGTACATATTCACATGATAAGTATGCAAATAAGTTGATAACTTATACGTGTACTGGATCATATTACAATTGAATGATAATACTAGTAGTATGGATATATTACTGACCTTATCATGAAAATTCAATTGTATCCTTCCTCATTACTGACCCACTTGTGGCTTCTATTCGTAGAATGCCTCCCCGACGTGATCCTAACGGAGGGGGTTCAACAAGTGGCAACGACGATGAAATAAACAAGATTGCTCGAGCTATTGCTGTTCATATGAGGGAAGTAATCCCTGGTATGGTCACTGATATTACCCAGAATCTTCGGGGAAGTACTAGTGATTCAGCACATAACTCCAATGCTACAACTACTAGAACTGCTAATTTCACATTCAAGCAGTTCAACGATGCTAAGCCTCCTAAGTACTCTGGTACCGAGGGAGCTACCGGCCTACTGCAATGGCTGGAAAGCATTGAAGACATTCTCGACTTCACTGGATGTCCTGAGAATCTGAAGGTCAAGATGGCCTCAAGCGCTTTTCACAAAGGCGCCCTCACCTGGTGGAATTCTGAGAAGAACACCAGAGGACGTGAAGTTGCTCTAGCTTTACTATGGGACGGATTCAAGAACTTACTTGTGGAAAAGTTTTGTCCACGTCATGAACTGAAGAAACTGGAGGTGGAGATGTGGAATCTGGTGCAAGATAGTGGAGAGAACGCAAAGTATACAACTCGTTTTCATGAGTTGTGCATTCTGGTACCTCATTTGGTTACTCCTCTATCCCGCAGGATAGAGAAATACATTGAAGGATTGCCTTTGGTTGTCAGAGGAACTGTTATGGGGAACAACCCCACTACTCTGGAAGCAGCCATTCAACTTGGTGCTACTCTTACTGAAGAATATGTGAATTCTGGAGTACTCACCCGAAAGGGATTCAAGAGAGCACAGATCGAAGAAGGCAAGAAGCCTGAACAGCATCATCCCAAGAAGAAGAAGCAAAAGACAATCAAGAACTTTGCAGCGTTGACTGCGGCTGCACCTACTTATGCTACACCCCTTACTGCTATGCCACAACCTGCTAATGTCAGAAAGCCTTACACTGGCCCGCTTCCACCTTGCACCAAATGCCAGTATCATCATCTACCCAACATTCCATGCAGAAAGTGTCTCAAATGTGGGCGTATGGGACACTTGGCGGCTACATGCCGATCTGCTCATCTTGCTGCTACAACAACTGCTACCACTACTGTTACAGGTGGAAGGGCCTGCTACAATTGTGGAGCAGAGGGACACTTCCGAAACCAGTGTCCAAAACTCAACAACAATACTACTGCCGCTCGTGCTTTTGTCATTGGGACTGCTGAAGCACGTGAGGATCCAGCAGTTATCACGGGTACATTTCTTATCAATGATCACTATGTTTCTATCATATTCGATACTGGTGCTGATAAAAGCTTTATCTCTGCTCGTGCTGCTTCTTTGCTTAATATGCAACTATCTATACTTACTGCTCCCTATACAGTAGAAGTAGCGAATGGTAAGACCATAGTTGTAGATTCCATAATTCATGCTTGTGAGCTAAGATTAAATGACCATCTTTTCTCCATCGATCTCATTCCTATGACTCTCGGAAGCTTCGAAGTTGTAGTAGGAATGGATTGGTTATCCAAAAACAATGCTGAAATCGTATGCTCTGAGAAACTTATCCGAATTCCCCTACCGTCCGGCGAAACAATGATAGTCTACGGCGAGAAACCATGCCGCGGATTGAAGATTGTATCGTGCATCAAGGCGAGGAAGTACTTGAAGAAGAAGTATTATGCTTTCCTAGCTCATGTAGTGGAAAAGAAACCTGAAAAGAAAGCAGTTGGAGATGTTCCAGTTATCAAAGATAGCGAACTGACAAGTAGAAAACAAAAGTCAGAAAGCCAAGCCATCGTCGTGTTCGTTCGAGTGACTATTCGAACGAATACGCGCGAAGGCGACGCGATCTGACGAAACATTTAAAATAATTGGTTACGAAAAGATAAATCAAGAAAATAAAACGTAAAGGATTTACTAGGAATAACCACCTTTAAAATAATTAAAATAAATTCTTTTATTAAAAATACGTAAAATACGCGTAATGTGTCGGAAACGCAACGGGGACGAAAAACGAGCAACCGAAACGAACCCGAATACCCTCGGGGTATTTAAAGACTAAATGAGGCATTTCACCTCATTTCCCTCATCTTCCTCTCTCTCTCTAAAACCCCATTCACGAACCTCCTCCTTCTCTCTATAAAACCACCTTCAAATCATCATAACTCGTTCGTTTCTTGGTGAAATCGGACGTTCTGGGTGCCCACACGTAGCTATCAACGTCCTCTACAGGGAAGTACAACCGATCTAAAGCTTTAACCACTGAAATTCGAGGTATTAAGCTAAGAAAAACCACGAAAATAGGGTTTTCTTAACCCTTGGTCGACCACACCCTTAACCGGCTTTAAACAATACCCAACCCGACCCAAGGCCTTCATTCGACCTCCATGGCAACAACAGAAAGGAAGGGGCCCATGTAACCTAAAAAAGTCTTTATTTCACGCTGGAGCACAAAACAAGCTAAGGATGAGGAAGCCATGGGAATGTCCATACAACAGGTGCAGGCTTGGGGATGAGGATGATACACAGGGTTCGGGAGTAGCTGGCAGAACCTTCAACCCAAGCTGAACCTTCGAACCTAGGTGGAGCTGGGTACCATGGGGGCCGAACCCAGTGAGTCACGAACCTCCTGAGCCACTAAGATGTGACTTAGACGAACCTGCATGCACGAACCAGGGTCTCACGAACCCACGGCTGGCCGAACCTACAAGTGCCTTGGCCGAACCCTACTGCTGGCAACCATACGCACCGAACCTTTTGGACAACGGACCTATGGGCTGCGAACCTTGAGGTGGTCATGAACCTATACCACGAATCCTACGGCCAAACCTTTCATTCTCCGAACCTATACTTAGCCAACTTTGTAGGATAGCCGAACCCATGGGGAACCACGAACCTTAGATTGCCAAACCCAATCATGACCGAACCTATGGGGGGGGGGTGACAAATAGGTTCCCTGGCCAAGGATAAATTTTATGCAACTTGTGTTGAGCAAGCCACTTCGTTCGAACCAGCACAACCCCTCGGCCCAATCTTAATTCCGAAGAGAGTACAAGAGGAGGATGCTGAGTTGATTCAGGCTACTGATCAGAGAGCCGATTTGAGGGCCAGATCTGCTAATTTAGAGGAGAGATTGCTCAAGTCTATGGACGAGCACAATCAGCTGGCCCTTGCTGTTGTGGGCTTCAATGACAGGATTTTGGCTCTTGAGGCTGAAAACTTGCGTCTAGCTGAGCAAGTTGAAAGTCTCAAGGAGTCTACTTCTAGGATTGAGGGGTCTGAGCCTGTCTCCAGTGATTCAGACAAGGATGAAGAAGAAGAAGACGAAGAAGAAGAAGAAGAAGAAAAAGAGTCTGATGAGGAGAAGGTGGATTATGAGAGCACAGATGATGACTTTGCTGATGATGATGACGGTGCTACGAGTGGCTCTGCGAGTTCCCCTAGTGCAGAAGAGCCAACCCCACCCACCGAAGTCACAACCAAGACCAAACATGATAAAGCTCCCAAACAGCCTCAAAGTCAAGCTGATGAGCCGAAGGCCACTGAAGAGGTTGAAGCGATGCCTGTGGGACGGCTCCTGGACGAAAAGTTGACGATGATACTGGACGCTCAGGGCATCATTCAACACTCTATCAGCTATGATAAGGAAGAAGGTGAAATCATTCATTGCCTCACAAAGGAGCAAATCGCAGAGCTATTCAGGTTAAATCCTGATGTGGTGATATTGGATGATGCACCCATTCTTGCTTCTGATTTTCTGTAAGACCCCAAACCCGGGAGGTCCTGCTGTTGGTCATTCATAGCATAAACGTAATTCTTAAACATAAAAATACTTCACATAGCAGCGGAAACAATGTCTTAAGCAATGCAGAGGAAAGTCTAAACGTTTAATACATAATCAATAATAAAAGGTTCGATAAATCTAAAAATAAATCATAAAACTTCTAGATAGGAATGTCAGTCTTCAGGGTATAGGCAGCTTTACTAGTCAGCCAAGAGTCCTTGCCATCAATCTAACCTGCAATCAGTCTGATACACATGCAAAAGTCAGCATTGCTGAGTGAGTTCTAGTTTTAAAAATAAATTAATCTTTTAAAACCTTAACCTTTATATGATTATATCCTCATATAACATAATTAACATGAATACAAGAAATTATCACACATAGTTTATTCAAATCACATAGTTGCCCCAAACAGACAAAACATTAAGTCATTGTTCTGTCAGAGGACTTCCTCATAGTTGCCCCGTATAGTGGACTTCCTTGTTTAGTCAAACTATAGGTTACTTCTTCCCTATAGCAAGACTCTGCGTAATAGTTGCCCCATACAGAGGACTTCCTCTTTAGTCAAACTATAGGCTACTTCTTCCCTATAGCAAGAATCTGTGTAATGAGTCGACTCGTGCACAATCATAGTCACATAATACATTCACTTTCACACATTAATTCATACCAAAGGCTTCACATAGAATATCATACATGAACATATTTTCAATTACATCTCAAGCTATTGTTATTACTAGTTTAATGTAAACATAGTCAAATGCAACTTTATAAAAATAATTTATAACATGACTTTTAATTTAGAAAAGTATTATAACATCTTTATATAAATAAACCATAACATGTATATCAGCCCAAAACATTTAAATCATTTAAGAGAGGGCGTCTAGAAACTCACATGGTTGCAATACTCGGATTACACAACCGTGAATGACTCAAGAACGTACACATTTTATTCACACATTAATACATACATAACTACATAGGGCATAGAAACTAACGAATCTTGGTTCGGTTTAGAGATCATAATTAACCTTAAAGTGCGTTGGAGGAGTTATGGGACAAAAACTTAATTTTTTGAGAAAAGTGATATTTTAAACATAACGTTGAAATCATGCATACACACATCACAAACCCACGCATACAAACACCACACACTTTCACGCATACACACACGACTCACTCATGCATACACACGACACACATTCACGCATCACACATCAGTTCATATTATCACCCCCGTAAATCCCATTCATGAGCACCCATCCGGTATACGCGCACCATTTCATCGACACACAAAACCTACTCCAATCGTTTAGAGTATTGTTTTCGGTATACTCGTGAATTCTCAGGCGCGATCACGTGATTCATGGGTACATTAAAATTCCTAATTCATGGTTGTATGAAATTAAAAATACCTGATCTTAATAGTCGAGATAAGATCTAACAGGTTCACCACTGAAAATCACTATAAAGGTACAAGGCTCGGCTAATCCTCTCTTTTTCCTTTAATTCTTGATCATAGATCACCCAAGAAAGGAAGAAAAATGCATTTTTGATCTTGTTCTTCTCGAAGGAAGTTGCAGCAATTAAGGACTCTTTTTCCCCTTTGTGAGAAAACGTCGGGTGGGGGATAGTAGGGTTTTGGTGAACAAACAAAGAGAATTATTTTCCCTTTTACATAATACCCCCTCCAACAATCTTGCCTTATTTTTAAGCATCCGTAAGTTAAGTTTCCATCTTTTACAATTTGCACCCGAAATATATGGCATCGTATAATCTCAAAATTTGGGGTGTTACATTTTCCTACTCCAGAAGCCTTCGATGACATTGATGAGGTGATTCCTGAAGACATTATAGAGGAAGAGGGCATAAGGTACACTTCAGCTAAAGAGGAGCTGCCTAGTTTTACTGAATTATTCGGTCTACATTCTGAGGAGGAGCTGAAACGAAAGATAGACGAAAAGATTAGTGGTAGTGAGTCTTCAGCAGAAGACATTCAGAAGAGGAAAGAGGAATGGGGAGCCTATTGGCAAGTGTTGAAGAAAGAAAGTGTTCCTCCTATGCCAACTTCACACACAAAAGTTTACAGGACCAAAGGATATAAATCTGGAGGTCAAATTCTGAGTTGGGCATACTTTCATGACTTGCACTACTATGAAGTGAAGAGAGAGCATGGGATCCAGTACTTCAGATATCTCCATGACTTCAAGACGTTGCCGAGATTCAAAGTTGATCACTTCCACGTCTGAAGAGGCTATACCATGAGGATTCGGGGATGTCGTACTGGTTTGCAAGGCAAATCCAGTTCGAGTATAGGAAAAGATGGATCAATTTCAAGCCCTAGCAACCGAAGAGAAACTATCTACTGAGATTGAAGTAGATACCCGAAGACATAAAGTGATCCTGAAGTGGCTGCCTCCTAAAGTCATGAAGAAGATTCCATTACGGAAGATGCCTCAAGACTTTTTGGACAGTTTCAGATGGTGGTACTAAGACGGGAGAACTACTGAGGCGGTGATTGTTCTATGCAAGGAAAACACATGGGATTTTTTACGTGTTTTTGATCCCATGTGGCTGACCAATCTGTCACATAAAGATGTGAAGGCCTTATGCAGATGTCAGATTTTCTTTGAAGTTGAAGATATAGAGCAGGCTTTACAGTTCATGAGAGTTATATGGATTTGTATAGTGTTTCGAATTCATACAGGATCTGACTCGAAGGCTATTTAAGAAAAATATTTCAAGAAAGGTGCGGATAAATAGGACCTAGGTCCAAGGGGGAGTTTGTTGATGCATATAATGTTCGTAGTTCCATATTTTGTATGTCTTTGATTATGTAAAGTTCATATTATTAATGAAATAGACTTTTGTGTATTGTTCGTATTTGTTTAATTGAGTTTAATATGTTTATCTATGTTTGACTTTGACTATTCTTATCATACAGACCCATTCGTGCGAATGATACCAAAGAATGAGTTCATTCGGACGAATGAACGCCTAGCGAAAGATTTAGGCAAATGACTGAGTCATCCGCATGACTCATTCGGTTGTTTAAGCTCATTCGGCTGAGCCACTCGCCGAATGAGTGTTTCGCACTACTAATTCTGCCGAATGAGTACAACTTATATCTAGGGCTGCAAACTGAATATTTCAAAACTTCTCCGAGCCTCTCTCTCCCTGAGCATTCCTTTGTCATCTTTCTAGGGTTTTAAGCCGCTCCTTACTCTCAAACTTCGACTCTCACCCCGTGGTGTTCGATTTCGATCAAAACGTTGATTCTATATTGTCGGATTGCCACGGGGACTGTGATTTCGATTGGAAAACCCTTGAATAGGATTCCGCACTATTCAAGGGCCTGTCGAGCAGATATCTCTAGGAACCGAGTCGTTTTCTAGGGTTTCTTAGGTCCTACAACTTATTCCTGGACTTGTAGCCATAGGGGTATTGATTATTTTGCAATCATTTATATCAAATTTATTTAAAAGATCCTCTACATATTTAGATTGTTGAATGAAAGTCCCATTGGGGGTTTGTTTGACTTGGAGTCCTAAAAATGTTTTTAGTTCACTTAAAGCACTCATTTAAAACTTAGAAGACATTAATTTGGAAAATTGTTCACACAAGGAAGGTTTTGTTGATCCAAAAATGATGTTATCGACATAAATTTGGACAAGCAAAAGTTCCTTGTCTACCCTCTTGATGAACAAAGTGTTATCAATGGTTCCCCAATAAAATTTATTAGAAAGAAGAAGTTGGGAAATAGTGCCATACCACGCTCTGGGTGCCTGTTTCAGACCATAAAGTGCCTTGTCTAGTTTGTAAGGATGATGAACATCATCAAAACCTGGAGGTTGATACACATAGACTTCCTCTTTTATACTCCCATACAGGAATGCACTTTTTATATCCATTTGATATACCTTTATATTATAGGATATAGCAAATGCTAGGAAGAGTCTCATGGCTTCAAGTATGGCCACGAGAGCAAAGGTTTCATCATAATCGATGCCATCTTCTTGGCAGTACCCTTGCACTACCAATCTGGCTTTATTTTTGATCACGATGCCTCTGTCATCTGTTTTATTTCTGAATACCCATCTAGTCCCGATAGGGTATTTTCTTGCTGGCAAGGGACATAGTGTCCAAACATTTTGCCTTTTGAACTGTAATAGTTCATCTTGCATAGCCTCTACCCAATTATTATCTTTAAGAGCTTCCTGATATTTGGAAGGCTTAACTTGGGACAAAAAGGATGCATGAAGGCAGAAGTTTGAAATCTGGCTCCTTGTTTAAATCACAAAAGATCTGTTCTAGAGGATGATTTCTGCTGATGGGAATGATGTCCAAACAGTTATTTGTAGAGGCAGCATCGGAAGAAGGTGAGTTTTCAGTGGGGCCAAGAGAGTATTCTGGTGGGGATGTATGAACATGTTCAGGAACATCTACAGGTACATTATCCAAGGTTGGGGATAAAGGAGTAGATATTTGTTCATCTTGGTCTTGAGAATTTATTTGATAGGAAGGAATGAAGGTAAAGAATTTAGATACAGAACGTTCCTCAAGAGAGGATAGATCTTCAGAAGTTTGACATGATTCTGAAGAAGGAGAAGAAGAAGAAGGATTAGATGAAATGTAGGTGAAGCTTTCAAGATCAAAGAGGTCATCAGGAGCAGATAGGAAAGAGGAAGTTGATGCGGATTCATTGAATTTGACATCAATAGTTTCCTCAACAATCTTGGTCCGGAGGTTGAAAGCTCGTTAAGCCTTAGAGGTCAGAGAGTATCCAAAAAAATATCCAGAGTCAACTTTAGCAGCAAACTTGGACAAAGAGTCTTTTGTGTTCAAAATGAAACACGGACACCCAAAGACTTTAAAAAAGGAAATGAGAGGATTTATGTTATAAAGGACTTCATAGGCTGTCTTGTTATGTCTTTTCACAATATGAACTTTGTTTAATACATAACAAGCAGTGTTTACAGCCTCAGCCCAGAAGGATAAAGGCAATCCTAAGTCTGCAAGCATAGCTCTTGCAGCTTCAATAAGTGTCCTATTCTTTCTTTCCACAACTCCATTTTCAGCAGGAGTTCTAGGAACACTATATTGTCTAAGGATTCTCTTAGTACATATTTGTAATAGTTTGCTATTCCAAATTGTAAATTATTTAAAGTTTTGTAAAGGTTCGGCTAAAGGTTTGGCTTAGGTTCGTCTGGCCCACGAACCTAGGCAGGTTCGGCGAACCTATCTTTCTGATAGGTTTGGCGAACCTATAACCTTCATAAGGTTCAGCGAACCTATAGGTTTGGCACCTAGGTTCGCCCAGCGAACCTAAGGGTTCGGCTGACAGTAGGTTGTATATATAGAAGGTTTGTTTGATTTTCTCATAACTTGGATAGAACTTTGAGAAATTCAGTTTGTATATTCTCTGTGTGAGAAATTTTAATCAATTGATTGATTAATAGAAGAAGGTGTTTATGAAATTGTTTGTTCTTCTTTGACTCTTTATAGATCAAACATGGATTCCGCACTTGTTTGTTTGTTCATAGAGCTTCTTGATTCGATCCTGATCAGATTCACCAAATCTACAGTAGTATCAGAGAATTTGGTGAGGTTCTACACAAGTTTTATCAAAGAATTCAAGTGATTTGAAGATTTGAAGACTAGAAGATCAATTATGGCTCAAATTTCTTCTTTTCTTGTTGATTGATTGCTGTTTGAGTTTGATTTTATCATCAACTGTTGTTGAATTACAACAATTCACGATTTGGTGGTGTTATTTTGAAAATTCAGAAGGATTTCTTCAAAGTTTTGGAAGGTTTCACTCCAAAATTTTTGAATTTTGCTGTACAGGTTCGTGAGACGAACCTGTGGATAGCTGAACAAGAGGTTCGCTGTTCAAGAGGTTTTTCTGAGGTTCGTTTGTGTTTTCTGAAGAGGTTTGTCAAAGGTTGGTCCAAGGTTCGTCCTAGGTTCGTTCAAGGTTCGTCTGGATTGCTAGGTTCGTGTGAGAGTTCGTCTGAAGGTTCGTTGCTATTTCAGCAGAGGTTCATATGGTTCAAGGTTCGCTTATCTCAAGGCTCGATTGTTTAAAGATTCGTTTGTGATCAAGGTTCGTGAGGTTAAGGTTCGCTACTCTTGGTTCGTTTGATTGATTGAAGGTTCGTTTATCTGAAAAGGCTCGGCAAGTGATTTTTTCTGAAAAGGTTTGTTGTTTAAAAACTTGAAATCATGTCAGAGATGTATGCAGTAATGGCTACTCAGAATTCTAAGATCCAGAGCATTTTAATTAGTAAAACAGAAGTGGGAAGTACCAACAAGGGCCAAAGTTGTTAGATTTGGCTGATTATGACAATTGGAAGGGTCGCTTTGAAACTCATCTTAATGGCACGGATACTAATCTCTGGGAGAGGATTCTATCTCCATATGAGACCTAAAGTTGTGGGAACTTATTTATATCAACTTTTAGAGAGACTTGATGTTGATGAGAGAAAGAAGTATGATTCGGAGAAAAAGGCGTATTGGATGCTTAGCCAGGCTATTCCAATTCAGATTTTGCATCAATTTGATGAGCACAAGACTTCTTATGGTCTTTGGAATGCCTTGAAAGCTAGAGTTCAAGGTAATTCAAATCTGAAGAAGATGAAAGCTACAGACATTCGTAAAGAATTTGAAAACTTCAACATCATAGGAAATTAAAGTCTAGAAGCTTTAATCACAAGATACAGACATCTGCTGACAGAAGTGAGAAAGTGTTGCATTGAATATTCTGAAGATGAGAAGATTGATTTCCTTGCTGATGCTTTACCAGACAAGTGGAAATCTTTAGTGTTGATTTTAAGAGAGAATTTACCAGGACTAACCTTGGTAGAATTTGTTCAAAAGATTGAGGAACAAAATATAAAGGATAAAAGGAAAGCACGACGAGTGAATGTTACACAAGATCCTTCATTATATGGTGGTTCTGTAGTTACACCGCCTGCTTCATCTGTCAAAATTCAGACTGCATTTGTGTCTAGTACTTCTGATAGTACTCATGTTCCTTCTACATCTACAAGTTCTAGTTCATCCTATTATAACAACGAGAAGAAGTCTGACTCGACACCACCGCCTGTTCAACTAAATACTACCAATTTGGGAAAAGTTACTGTTGAAGCTGTTAGGGATCACATGTCTATTCTATCAATTGTTGTCAGTGCATACGATGAACAAGTTGCAGGAAGGATTGGAAATGCTAATCTGACATTTGAAGACTATGAACAAATCGATGATGATGAAATGGAACTAATTGATATACAATGGGCACTTGCGAGTGTTATTCGAAGAATCAATCGTTATGAGTAGAAGACGGGCAAGAAATTCACTTCCGACCGCAACACCAAATTTGGATTCAATCCAAAGACTACTCAGTGCTAGAACTGTGGTGAGCTAGGTCACTTTGCCAGAGAATGCAAGAATCCAAAGAAGCAAAGGAATCTAAATCCATTTAAGCCGAAGGAAAATTATCAGAAAAAGAAAGAACAATATGAAGAATCATCATCTAAAGCTTTGGTGAGTCAACTGACAAAGTGGTGGTTAAACCAACTGTTGTCTCCAAACCAGGGCTGAAAGTAAAAACAACTGCTACTCTCAAACCTATGGTGTTTGTCAATTCAACCACTACACATAAGGGAGAGACTAGTGGTGTTTCTAAAAAACAAAAAGTTTTTTCTGAAAAACTTAACAAGGTGGTTAACAAGGTTGTTGACAAGGTTAATAAATTTGGGACTGGAAACAAGGGAAAATCAACGCTTTCTCAAAATCAAAACAATAATTCCAAGATAAAAGTCACTGGTTTGAGGCACAATGTTTCATCTTCATCTATTGCATCTAAATCTTTGGGTTCATCTAAGAGTTGTGAGGACTCAAAACCAAAGAGTATATCGCAAAGGAAATGCTACAGATGTGGGAGATTGGGTCATGTCATTGCTGATTTTGATTTGGATACTTGCCACATATTTCATTCTTTTACTCCACGAGAAACACGACTGTGTTTTACTTGTGTTGGAAAAGGACATATTTTAGTAAATTGTCCAAATCATAAGATCAGAAAGAGTTATGTTAATGACAGTCGGGTGATCAAATCTGGTGGGAGTTCTAGGAGAGTGAAGCCTATTGAGGAGGAAATGAGAGTCCTCAGGAAATTTGATCCTGAATGTGTCTGGGTTAAAGAAGAAAAGATTTAGAAAACAAAAGTTTTTGATAATAAACAACATGTCAAAAAGTTGGTAAAAATGGCATCATCATCTGATGATGAATTTTATGACAACTTTTCTTCCAAACAATTTTCAGAACAAAATGGCAATTCAAAATCTTTTTGGAAATTCAGACACAGGTCAGATGATAAATTTCCTGTGAGAAAGGATGAATGCTTGGAAGATGAGTCTTCAAGCAGTTCATCAAAACCGAATGGCAAGAAGCTATTCAGGGAGACTCAACGCCGGAATGGCGGGAGTCATCCCTTTTGACACTGATCAAAACTTTAATTTATTGTGCAGGTGGCATTCATGGGCCATATCAACAGTCATTGGATTGTGGATAGTGGATGCTCACGGCACATGACGGGAGAGTTAGGTTCGTTGCAAGATTTTAAGGCAATGAAAGGGAGTTATGTTAATTTTGCAGGTGACAAAGGTGGTCAGATTACCGGGTTTGGTAGTTTGACTAATGGTAAAGTTTCTTTTGACAATGTGAATTACTGCAAAGAGTTAACTAACAACCTGTTGAGTGTGTCACAGATTTGTGACAAAGGCTACAAAGTGATGTTTGATAATGAAAGATGTTATGTGCTTCTACAAGAAATTCAGATTCCTAAGGAATGGATTCTAATGACTGCCGACAGGAGTAAGGATTTATATGTGTTGGACATGGCGAAAGCGGAGACATATGCGGTCTTGGCACAGACGGATGGGTCACATACATATCAGGAAGATGAATCATTTAGTACATAATCATTTGGTTGATGGAGTACCGGTTAAACACTTTAAACTCCCTGATGTGTGTGTGTCTTGCAAGAAGGGTAAACAGAAAAGGAGGTCACATAAATCTAAAACAGTGTTTTCTATTGATAAACCATTGGAACTCCTTCACATGGATCTGTTTGGACTGATCAATGTGAAGAGCATCAGTGGTGAATCATACTGTTTTGTAGTGACTGATGATTTTTCTAGATTTTCATGGGTAATGTTCTTAAAGTTTAAATCTGAAACTTATGAAAACTTTTTTTGTTGGTAAATAGGCTGGAGACTTTATACAAGTTGTGAGTAAGGCGTGTTCGTTCAGACAATGGTACAGAGTTCAAGAATCAACACATGGAAGAATTTTGTGATTCGAAGGGCATTCATCAGCAGTTCAGTGCACCGTATGAACCACAGATAAATGGTGTCGCTGAGAGGAAGAATAGAACATTGATTGAGTCTGCTAGAACTATGCTCGCTAATTCTAAGCTCCCCATTACATTCTGGAGTGAAGCCATAGCGACCGCTTGTTTTACTCTTAACAGAGTGCTGATTGTGAAAAGACATAATAAGACATGCTATGAACTGCTTCAAAATCGAAAGCCGAATTTGGAACACTTGGAACCTTTCGGGGCTCCTTGTACCATGCTTAAGAAAGATGCTAAATTCAACTCTAAAGTTGAAGAAGGTTTCTTTCTTGGGTACAGACTTCCCAAAAACGTGTGTTTAATAAACGCACGGGAGTTGTGGAATTGTGGTATAACGTGGATGTTCAAAGACATACACCTATATCAAATGGAAAAGGTCCAGATTGGCTATTTGATTATGATAAATTGTTTGAGTCTTTCAATTTGTCTCCTAATGTTTCTTATGATGAAATAACCTTTCAAATGTTATATGATTTGCATAATTCCGAAGATCAAGGTATTTCACATCAAGTTGAAGTTAATCATCCACCTGAGGATGGCACTTCAGGAGCAATCAATGATGATTGGTCATCTGATTAAACTTTACATTGTCCCCAATGTAGAGAAAAAGGAAACATTAAAAATTAAAAAGAAAAACTAACAACTAGAAAAGACTTAGCTGATTATAAAAGAAGACTGTCAAGTGCCAGTCTGTCCAAGAAAGTTCCGCAATCTGCAATTGCTCCACATGCCAAAAACATACAAACAAGATCTACACAAGACAAAGATCAAGCAACCATCAAAACATCAAAAACATAATGTCACACCCCGAGCTGGCAGGCTGGATGACTTTCCCGTCGGGCGGAATGATCTTGGTGCGCGATATCGTTTGATAATCAAAGTGATCAGATTGTTTACATGGCACATGATATATAAATGAGAAATGCTAACATGACAATGATATAGAATTACAAATTTAAATTACAATGTTATGTTCATAATTTAGCTAAGTAAATCTATCCAAAAGAATCATTGAGTTTTTTATCTTGTAACTGTACAAGATCTACAAAAGATGATTCACTGTTTTGTCATTCAAAATATGCTCAACACAAAATGAAGCTAGGTCTTCTAAAAGTCCACTAGCTTAATCCCTGAATGCTGGTGACTAAACCTGTTGGTCACTTAAGAAAACATGCATTTAAACAAAGTCAACACTAGGTTGGTGAGTTCACTAGTTTAGTAATTGAAAACCATTGATTTGTTAACATTCCCAATCACAAGTCATAAACAAGTCTCATTGAAGTTTGTTCCATTTGTCTCACACAATGGCATCTCCATAGTTATATTTACAAATAGTATTTCATCCTATCAGTTATGCTTATATATAGGGCATACGTAGGGGAACAAGCCCCAGCCGACATCCCACCACATACTTAATAGAATTCAACACAACTTGTAATACAACTATGGATACCCATTCCAATCTCACATGTGTTCAACCCATTTGATAATCACCCTTAAGATTTGTATCCATCACCCAATGTGTTATATGTAGAATAATAGAGTATGAGGTATTTAGGTTACCAAATCCAAAGTGTTCATAAACCCTCAATGTTTTAAGGAAAATAGATTTATCCAATATTATCCTTGTTATTATTCTCTTGTTGTGTGGTTAACTGTAATTCACTTCTAATAATAGGAGTGAGAGATAACCGATTGATATTGTTCTCTTCTTGGAATGCATAGAGCCTAAAAGGAATCCATTGTGATCCTAATGAAATCAGATCACAATGCATCCGATTTACCTCTATCACATTTGTGTTTTCATATCCTTCAACGAAACTATTACTGATAATATGACACGAGAGAAAATCAATTCCTCGGTATAACAGTCAATAGAATCGAAGGATTGAGTTACCATTAGTTACTGGAGATTAATATCACCATGTGTCGTTTACCAAACCTGACTTGAGTCGCCCTGTTACCGGTCATACGTTACCGGCCAATGATAAAATAGGATCAAGGTACCGACCTCACTCGCCGGCGGTTTGTCAAACCTATGGTACCACTACGTTATCGTCGGTTTAGTCGCACTAAATTAACTCGTACACGATTCTCTAAAAGGGACTTACAATTGGACTTGAATACATGAACACATGATTGTTGTGATATAATACAGACAGTTTAATAGTAATCAATTGTTGTGTGTTCTCATAGTTATGTGTTCTCATAGTCTTTAACAAAGTGTTATAAGAACTTTTCTAATTACACGATGTTAGTAAATGTGTGAATGATTTTGTTATCATGAAATTACGTTATCGTGATTATCATTCTTGTCATCCCATAGTCTTCACCCAGTTGTAACTACAGTGTTGTAAGAGCTAGTCTTACTACACTTAGTTAGCTTAGGTGGTGAATGATATCTTGAAGTTATGTCATCATTGTGACATCCAGTACCTGATCGTCCAGCAAGTCCGTACGGTATGTGTATTTTCACTATTTACTGTGTGTAAATACAATGTGTGAACAGTGTGTGTAACAAAACTCAGATAACAAGCAACAATTGTACGTGTTTAAGTGAAAACTTAAATACTGTAAGTATAAAAACTCACGATAAACAACAGTTGTTTGTATTTAGGTGAAAACCTAAGTACAGTGAATACAACGAATCAAGAGAAACAACAGTGTGCAAACAAATGACAAGAATATATCGGTTGCGATCTGATATCCCTAGATGACAGGAATCAGATGGACGATAACTCAGTATGAAAACAACGTGAATTCAAGGTTATCAATGTGAAAACAGGAAGTTTAGTTGAGTCCGTCAGCGAGGAAACACAATTCAAAACATAATTGTAGTGTCGTTTCAGAATAACGAACTGACAGTGTGTTTGCGTGGGTGACGATTCACACAAACATATTTGTGAGTTTAGAGTTTTGAAATGATGACTGAAAAGTAGAAAACAAAAGTCAGAAAGTAAAACCATCGTCGTGTTCGTTCGGGTGACGTTTAAAATAATCGTATTCGATGATTAAATTAAGAAAAACAAATTTAGAAGATTCACTAGGAATAACTACCTTAAAACTTAAAAATAAATCCTTTTATATTTAATTCGTAAAATACGCGTAACGTTCCAGAAACGCGACGAAAACGAGAAACGAGCAAACGAAATGAACCCGAACACCCTCGGAGTATAAATACTCTAAATGAACCAACAACCACATTTATCACTCTCACTTTCTCTCTCTAAACTCATTTTCCCAGTTCTCTCTCTCTAGAAAACCCAATCTTCAAACCCTTGGATTCACTCATTTCTTAACGAAATCGTGTGTTCTTGGTGCCAAATCGAAGCTACAATCACCCTCTACAAGAAAGTACAGCCGATCTAGAGCAAAAACCACCGAAATTCGAGGTATAAGGTCTGCAAATTTCGGGTTTTAGGGATTTTGTAACCCTTGTTCGAAAATCTCTCTAAAACCTGTCCAAATCACTTCAAAACTTTAGGGAAACCACCTTAGAAAACCCTAGGGTCTTGGGAAGAACCCTTTGAGTCGAGGTTGTGGCTGGAAAGGAGGGGCGGCACATGTGGGATGAGTGGCCGAAGGAGGGGCGCTAAGTTAGGCCGAATGGCCAAGGTTGCGGCTAGGGCCGAATGGCCTCATTCTCTCGGCCTGGGTAGCAGCTCATTCGCCCACCTAACCATTCGATCAAAATCACCCATTCGTGGACTCTGGTTCGGTCGGACCTCCTTTATTCGCCCACCACCCTTGATTCGGCCATCATTCTTTCGGCCCACCTACATTCGGCCGAACCAAGATGCCAAACTTCTCATTCGATCGGGTCAGGGGCCATTCGACCAGCTTTATCACCATTCGGCCGAATTGAGCAAGAATCATTCGGCCAATACACCACTATCATTCGGACCATCCTAGTTCGGCCCAAGCATCACACCAAATGGCCTAGATTCATTCGATCGGCCCAAGAGACGGAGTTGGCCCACACACACACATACGACCCAAGTGTCTCATTCGACCCATATCATTCGGTCCAAGGTTGATGGGTTCGGCCCATATCACCAATATTGAAACCGAACACTTGAAATTCTCAATAAAGACTCGTGCATGGAAATTGGTTAATAATCATGTATAATTTACTACAAAGGTGGTGGAATTATAAAGCCAAGAACGTTATTTTTTTAAGAGTACTAACAATTGATTTCAAGGTGATAGACAAGTGGAACAAGGACCATGTCAAATTCTTAACAAGATGTTAAGAGTTTATAACCTTCAATCAATCAAAAACATGAGATTTGTACTTATAAACGATAACGAGTTTCAAGATTACACAACATGGCAAGGTCAAAACAAAGTGAAACATAAAACACATAACAGGATATACTAAGCTCAATCTAAGTTGATTAAGTGATAGTATGACCTATAACAATAGGACCGAGGCCGAATGATGACCAAGACCGATGAGTGTTGGCCAACTTTAGGGCTAACACATACACGCACACAAATCACCTATAACTTATATTTATAAGTTACAAACAACGTGAAATCAGTACAAGATCTTGAAAACAACATCAAGAACAACAAAGAGCGCGTGCAATTCTTGTTTATACTTTGTCAACCACAACAACTACAAGGTGAGTTCATATGCCCCTTTTCTAATCTTAATTGATTTTAAACTCTCGGGGCTGAGAAACATGCTAAATCTTTTATTTACTTAAAAGTTTTAGTACAACATATCATTTATACTCTGATTTTTATAATATTGCTTGACTTATTATCGCTTATCATTGTATGCATGCTTGTATAATTATAACATGACTGAGACAACTAGGATGAAACATGATCATGTAGCTTCATGAATCATCAACACAATAGAATAATGTAGTTGTAAGATTCTATCTTATAACATTTAATTATTCTTACAAGAACAAGCAATGAGATTATCACAGTTGAACATGATGACAACAACAAGAACAAACATGAATGATATGAAGATAATATATCTTCATAATATCATTCAGCACCGGAATTAGCTAAGTGTAATAGGACAAGTTCTTATAACACTATGCATACAACTCGGTGAGGACTATGAGATAACACGAAACAAATATCATCCACCACCTGAGCCGACTAAGTGTAGTAAGACTAGCTCTTACAACACTGTAGTGGCAACAGGGTGACCATATGGAACAACAAGAATGATAATCATGATAATGTACCTTCATGATAACCACATCATTCACACAACAACTAACATTGTATAATAAGACAATTTCTTATATAACTTTGTTAAGAACAACGAGAACACACAACATTGAGAACAAACAACATTGGTGAACACAACAACAATTGATTACTATTGAACTGTCTGTATTATATCACGACAATCATGTGCCATGTACTCAAGTTTATCATCCTAAGTCCCTTACAGAAATCGTTTACCAGTTAGTTTGACGTGACTAAACCGACGATAGCATAGTGGTACCATAGGTTTGACAAACCTCCAGCTTGTAGGGCTGGTATGTTGATCGTATTGAACATTTGGCCGGTAACGTATGACCGGTGACAGGGCGACTACAAGTCAGGGTCTAGTAAGCGACACATGGTGATATTAATCTACAGTGATAATTATAATTAATCCTTTGATCCTATTGACTGGTAGACTAAGGAATTGATTTTCTCTCATGTCATATTACTGGTAATAGTTTCGTTGAGGCCTATGGGAACACAAGGTGGTAGAGGTAAATCAGATGCATCGAAATCTGATTACGTGAGGATTGAAATGGATTCCTATTGGGCTCTATGCACTTCAAGCAGAGAACAAATATCAAATGGTTAACTAAAACTTCTATTATTAGCAATGACTAACAGTTAACACCACAAGTGAAAGAATAATAATAAGGATAAGATTAAATTAATCTATTCTCCTTAACACATTGAGGGTTTATCAATACTTCGGGTTGATAACTAAACCCCTCTTATTATATTATTCTACATATAACACTAGGCGATGAAGACAAACAGATGGGTGAATATCAAACGGGATGAACATGTGAGATGATAATGGGTATCTATAGCTGTATTACAAGTGGTGTTAAGTTCTATTAGATATGTGGTGGGATGTTGGCAGGGGCTTGTTCCCCTACATATGCCCTATATATAAGCATATCTAATAGGATGAGATACTACTTGTAAATATAACTATGGAGAGGTGTAACATTTGTGCATATAGTCATGTAGTTGTAAACAGTGTTAGAACAGTGTCTATTCATGGTTCAGTTCATCAATGTGATTCGTATGTTCAAAATGTGTGCTTGTGTGTTACAGGATCTTAGTAATCAGAAAACAAGTATGTATTAGCTATTTACAGTCGATTTCACTAAGCAAGAACAGTAACTTGTTATATCGAAACAGTGGTGGGCAGCGAGAGTGAGCCCTATACATATACTGCGTTCGGTGTAACAGGTTAGTGTTAGTGCGTAGTGTTGAGACGAATAGTATAACAATTAATTAATTCAACCAAGATCGTAATCTGTAAGCGAGACTGAGTATAGTTATGGGTGACGATCCATAATAATACGAATGTTGAACTTATAATTACGATTAAACGACTTTAAATATTTTAATACGATCGGAAAACGTACGCGATTGCGGGTATACACGTAAATTGTGAATGTTTTAACGATCCGACAACACACGAAGAGTAAAAATAATTAAATTAATTATTTTATATTTTTACAATTTTGAAACTCATCATTTTAATGAGTTTAACACTTAATTTTAATTAAAACCGCGTAAAATACGCGTTACGTTCCGGAAACGCGAACCGAGCGACCGAAACGGACCCGAATACCACACGGGCTATAAAAGCCTTGAAGAAGACCATTTTCTTCATTAAATTCAGCCAACAACCTCATTTCTCTCTCAAACTCGCGAACCCTCTCTCTATCTAGAAAACCAAGCTTTAAACGATCGTATCTCACTCGTTACTCAACGGATTTGGGTGTTCTCGGTGTCCACGCGAAGCTCTCGACATCCTCTACACGGAAGTACAAGATTTTCGCAGATCCATCCAGCAAATCGCGAGGTAATGATGCTTGAAAGATCACGAGTTTAGGGTTTTTGTGTGTCTTTGCTTAAAACCGATGGTTAGCTGGTCCTAGCACTCTCCTAGTTAATTTCGCAGCCATAGAAAGCTTTCTGGAGGTTTTTAGTAGTTTGAATCGTGGTCTAGATCCAGAGGTTGATGATGAAGATGATGTGGGTAACAGGTTCGGCAGCCAAACCCTTCTTCCTTAGTCGGCCGAACCCTTGTTAGCACAGCTAACATTGACGAACCCTGCATGGTTCGTGTGGGGTCTGTCAGCCGAACTATAGGGACTATCACGAGCCTTCCTGCCTTCGCCGAACCCTCCTAAGGCCACGAACTCAGACTGGCTCACGAACCCTTGGCCATCTTTAGCCGAAGCCTCCATGCATCCACGAACTCTTTTTGGCCGCGAACCCTGGCGAGCCTTCCTGGTTCGTTGGACTAACAGTCGAACCCTGGTGTTCCTCACGAGCCCTTGCCGAACCTGATGCACCACGAACCTCTAGTCTATAATGAAACTTCACGAACCCTGCATGGCTAGCCGCATGACCACCGAACCCTGATGGATTCCCGAACCTGCGTAGAAACTTGCATGGCACTCACGAACCATCATCATGGCCGAACCCTTGGACCATTCACCTCGACGAACCTTTCTGTTACAAGGCCGAACCTTGGCTGAACCTCAAAGGGTTCGCTGCCCAAAATGGCAGCCTCCCTTCTCTTCGGCCCAACTCCAATTTACTTGGTCCAAACGCATTAGTACTAGGCCCATAAGTGTGAGTTAAGCCCAATGGAGTTTGGTTGGTCCATTAAACTCTCAATTAGCTCGATAACACCTTGGAACGTACATAGATTTCATTCACAATTGATGGCCAACTTAAATTCTTAGGCCCTATCTAATTACATGTTGATTGGACTAAGATCATAACTAATTGGTCCATTATCGCTTAGGACCTTACATGGCCCATATACTTGTGGTTGGACCAACATCACACCCCCTTGGCCCAACACCATATTCAATCGGCCCATCGTGAACCTAAGTAGCCCATAGACTTGGTTGAAGGACCATTGTGGTTACATAGGTTCAAAGACCAATAATGAACATAAAATTGATGATTGTGAATTGATCAATTGAGGTTTAAGTTGTGACTTAACCTAATCATGAGATCAAATCACGATCTCAAGGACATAAGCAATCGGAACATATTTTCATAAGTCATGTTAACAAATGGTTTATCAAACACTGAAACAAATGAGAAGCAAGCATGATGTTGTACAAAAGGATCATTACACAAGTTTCTTGAACCCATGATCAATCAAGTAATCAAGTTAAACAAGTTCAAGTGAACACAAGTCAATCAATGAATCAAGCTATACAATTATAAATCTTATATCTTATGTATGATTACAATGATATAGGAACAAGTTAGAAGTCCTGTTTGCTACTTGCTAACTGTTTAGTTCAGAGTCTACTGCAGACAGGTGAGAACTTTAGCCCCTCTTTTACTGTTTTATAACTGTTTTGGGGTGGAACACGTGATCAAAACCGCAATTTCAATCTTGTTTCATTGCACAGTTTATGTGCATTCATAAACATTACAGGTTTATCTTATGAAACCAAGTGATTCTTCAACTGTTTAAGGAAATTGTCAACTGTTTTAAAGGAATTATTTACTATTAAACCCTTATTACTAAAAGGATTTTAAAATGTTTACTTGAAATGTTTTATAATAGCCTTACTCAAATGTTCTTTTAGAGGATTTTACAAACCCTTTTGTTATAAACCTTGTTATTACACAAGGTCCTCACATCATGGTATTCAAAACAAGTGGTTCACAACATGGTATCCAAATTCATTGGTTCAAAACATGGTATTCAAATCAAGTGGTTCAAAACATGGTATTCAAATTCATTGGTTCAAAACATGGTATTCAAGTCAAGTTGTTCACATCATGGTATTCAAATCAAGAGATTCATTTCATGTTACATAAACAAAGGATTCAACTCGTGGAGTTAAATCCAGGTTTTCAATAAGACATTAACACATCCGGTTAAAGTAAGATTCAGAAAACATGGTGTCCATTGTTGTAAACAAACTTATAAACCCATCAAGTATCATATTCATTAGCGTTAGTACTGGGTGATCACAACAAGGGAAAGCGGACACATACATTGGGGCAGACCGATTGCTGCAGTTAGTTTTTAAATCTGTTTTATAAACTAACTGCAGATTTCGGTTACATATGGTTTATTCAAAACTGTTGACACATTATCTAACTCCAAACGTGGTTTGGGACTTGATATTATATGTTGACTCATGTGCAAACAGTGATTGGACTGTTTACACTCATTTTCTTACTTGATGTTAGTTTGGGTTGCAGCTCATCCGTGTGAATCTTATGATGCTTTAACTTACCTATGTCTTATATCATAAAACTCATGTTTACAAATGTTTAAACCTATTGTTCTCACCAACTACGTCTGTAGTTGACAGTTACTTTTCACGTGTTTCAGGTAATCAGGTTTAAGACATTCTCAGAGACAACTAAGGAGACCATACTAAGATAGAACAAGATGAAGAAACATGCTAGGATGGATTAGAAACACACTAAATCCTAAATGTTTAATTGTCTTGTTTGGAGTCTTATTTTGTAAACTATATTTTGGGTCTGTAGTTGTCTTACTTTTGATAGATAGATTGTCTGTAACAAATCAACTGTCTAAACATTATGAAATGTAGTAATCCATTGTGGTTGTTCTTATTCAATACTTGTGCATGATTCAACTGATCATACGTCACCGCGCCGTGGATTCCGCACGCGGCGCAGGGGTGTGACAGGTTGGTATCAGAGCCAAGGTTGTAGAGAACTAGGAAAAACCCAATGTTTAATGACCTAGACTATAACCTAAGCTACCCAATAGGACTAAGTGCTATAGGCTTGAGGATACTTAGGATCTAAGTAACTTAAGTGAGCATTAAGTCTACAATAAGCTTGAAAGATCTTAGGACATTTTACTAAGATTAGACATCGAGTCAAAGAATTTGAACCGGAATTCTATAATTTTAGAAACCGGATTAAATTCTCACACATATGCATTTAAGGATTTCAGAGGCAAGGATCTATATTCTTAGTATCCTTGATCTGAAATTCTCACACAGAGATCATTATAGAAATTCAGAGGCAAAGATCTGTATTATCAGTATCTTTGATATGAATTTCTTGTCATATTCATTATGGGATTTAGAGGCAAAGATCTATTAATTTAGTATCTTTGATCTAAGATCCTTGTCATATTCATTATGGGATTTAGAGGCAAAGATCTATTAATTTAGTATCTTTGATCTAAGATCCTTGTCATATTCATTATGGGATTTAGAGGCAAAGATGGTTATCTTTGATCTAAAGTCCTTGTCATATTCATTATAGGATTCAAAGGTCAAGATCTATTAATTTAGAACTTGGATTTGAGATCCTTGTCATATTCATTATAGGATTCAAAGATCAAGATCTATTAACTTAGAACTTGGATTTGAGATCCTTGTCATATCACTATAGGAATTCAAAGGTTGAGGTCTATTAATTTAGAACTTAGATTTGAAATCCTTGTCATTGTTATCATTATCAGGTGTTCATTTTCATAGGAACTTTATAACTTAGAATCTGTGTAACAGTATTCTTTAGTTGAAGTTCTCACAGGAAATCATTATGCTCAGTACTGTAAGTATTGGGAAACTAGGTTGATTAACCTAGGACACATATACATAAACCTAAGGTCTTAGTTTCTAGTAAATTAAGGACCATGGTTTACACAATCATAAACAGAATCACAGAACAAGAGGAAATCATGGGATAATCATAATCAATCAAGGGTTGGAATCTTAGCTTCAAATGCAAACGGCGGATTGACGCTGATGGGCTGAGGTAAGTGGTGGGTCGGTGAGAGCTTACCCTATATATAAGCTTATCTTGGTTTGTCAGGGAAAGTTCGGCGATTGAATTTGAAGTGAGGATTCGGGAACAACCGGAATCATTGAACATTGGTCAAACACATGGAGTACAAACACATGGGATACAATCATTGGTGAATCAAATCATAATGAAATTCAAACTTGGATGAACCAGACATTATGGTGAATCAACCAAGTTGTGAACATATCATAAATGTAAACCTTAAGTGAAACTCTTAAGTGATTACATCATTAGTACTTGCTAACATAGGTTAACGGGAAAGTGTAGAACACACGTATGATTTAGTTCTACATGTTAACGATTGTTAGAAGGTGCACGCATAACATAATCATAGTTCAATCATGGAATCAATCATAGTTCAAGTTGATCAAGGATCATGGGATTCTTAATCAATGGAAAACACATGGAACTCAGTACAAACGTGTTGCCAAATGCTAGCAAGGGCATGATCGTGGTATACCGAAACGGTGGTGGGCAGCGAGAGTGAGCCCTATATATAAGCTATTTTCGGTATATCGGGAAAGTGTCAGTGTGTAGGTTTGGTGGAGAGATCATGAGTCATCGTACATATTCACATGATAAGTATACAAATAAGTTGATAACTTATACGTGTACTGGATCATATTACAATTGAATGATAATACTAGTAGTATGGATATATTACTGATCTTATCATGAAAATTCAATTGTATCCATTCTCATTACTGACCCGCTTGTGGCTTCTATTCGTAGAATGCCTCCTCGACGAGACCCAAATGCTGGGGGTTCGACAAGCGGTAATGATGATGAAATTAACAAGATTGCTCGAGCTATCGCTGTTCACATGAGGGATGTGATCCCGGGCATGGTCACTGATATTACCCAGAATCTTCGGGGAAGTACCGGTGATTCTGCACACAACTCCAATGCCACTAACGTTGGAACTGCTAACTTTACTTTTAAGCAGTTCAACGATGCTAAACCTCCCAAGTACTCTGGTACTGAGGGAGCAACCGGCCTACTGCAGTGGCTGGAAAGCATCGAAGACATTCTCGACTTCACTGGATGTCCTGAAAATCTGAAAGTCAAGATGGCCTCAAGTGCTTTTCATAAGGGAGCGCTCACCTGGTGGAACTCTGAGAAGAACACCAGGGGACGTGAAGTTGCTCTAGCCTTACCATGGAATGGATTCAAGAACTTACTGGTGGAAAAGTTTTGTCCACGTCACGAGCTAAAGAAACTGGAGGTGGAGATGTGGAATCTGGTGCAGGATAGTGGCGAAAATGCCAAGTATACAACTCGTTTTCATGAGTTGTGCATTTTGGTACCACATCTGGTTACTCCTCTATCCCGCAGGATAGAGAAATACATCGAAGGCTTGCCTCTAGTGGTTAGAGGAACTGTTATGGGGAACAACCCCACTACTTTGGAAGCCGCGATACAACTGGGTGCTACTCTTACTGAAGAGTATGTGAAATCTGGGGTGCTCACCCGAAAGGGATTCAAAAGGGCACAGATTGAGGAAGGCAAGAAGCCTGAACAGCACCATCACAAGAAGAAGAAACAGAAGACAATCAAGAACTTTGCAGCGTTGACTGCGGCTGCACCTACTCATGCTACTCCCCTCACTGCTATGCCACAATCTGCTAATGTCAGAAAGCAGTACACTGGCTCGTTTCCACTCTGCACCAAATGCCAGTATCATCACCTGCCCAATACTCCATGCAAGAAGTGTCACAAGTGTGGGCGTATGGGACACTTTGCAGCGACTTGTCGATCTGCTCATCTTATTGCTGCAACAACTGCTGCCACAACTTCTGCTGCTACAGGTGGAAGAGCTTGTTACAATTGTGGGGCAGAGGGACACTTCAGAAACCAGTGTCCAAAACTCAACAACAATACTGCTGTTGCTCGTGCTTTCGTTATTGGAACTGCTGAAGCACGTGAAGAGCCGGCAGTCATCACGGGTACATTTCTTATCAATAATCACTATGTTCCTATCATATTTGATACTGGTGCTGATAAAAGCTTTATCTCTGCTCATACTGCTTCTGTTCTTAATATGCAACTATCCACACTTACTGCTCCTTATACTGTAGAAGTAGCGAATGGTAAAACCATAGTTGTAGATTCCATCATTAATGCTTGTGAGCTAAGATTAAATGACCATCTTTTCCCTATCGATCTCATTCCTATGACTCTCGGAAGCTTCGAAGTTGTAGTAGGAATGGATTGGTTATCTAAGAATAATGCTGAGATCGTATGCTCGGAGAAGCTTATTCGAATCCCCTTACCGTCCGGCGAAACGATGATAGTCTACGGTGAGAAACCCTGCCGCGAATTGAAGATTGTATCGTGCATCAAGGCGAGGAAGTATCTGAAGAAGAAATATTACGCATTCTTAGCTCACGTGGTGGAAAAGAAACCTGACAAGAAAGCAGTTGGAGACGTACCGGTTATCAAAGACTATCCAGACGTATTTCCAGAAGACTTGCCTGGACTACCACCAGTCCGACAAGTGGAGTTTAGAATTGATCTCGTCCCTGGAGCAAACCCAGTGGCGAAGTCACCGTATCGGTTAGCACCGTCTGAGATGCAAGAACTGTCTAGTCAGCTTCAAGAACTTCTAGACAAAGGGTTCATTAGACCGAGTTTCTCTCCATGGGGAGCTCCGGTTCTCTTTGTCAAAAAGAAAGACGGTTCATTTCGCATGTGCATAGACTATCGTGAGCTGAACAAGTTGACAATCAAGAATAGATATCCTCTGCCCAGGATCGATGATCTGTTTGATCAATTACAGGGAGCAACTTGCTTCTCTAAGATTGACTTACGATCTGGGTATCATCAGTTAAGAGTAAATGATGAGGATATACCAAAGACGGCATTTAGGACTCGATATGGACACTATGAGTTTGTGGTTATGCCATTTGGGCTGACCAATGCACCCGCAGTGTTCATGGACTTGATGAATCGAGTCTGCAGGCCTTACTTGGATCAGTTTGTTATCGTCTTTATTGATGATATACTGATTTATTCCAAGTCAGAACGAGAACATGAGGATCATTTGAAGAAAGTCTTGGAACTACTAAGAAAGGAACAACTTTATGCTAAATTCTCAAAGTGTGAATTTTGGCTAAAGGAGGTTCACTTCTTAGGACATGTCATAAACAAAGATGGAATTCATGTAGATCCAGCCAAGATTGAGGCGATTAAGAACTGGACTACTCCATCTACTCACACAAAGATTCGTTCATTTCTGGGTCTGGCAGGTTATTATAGAAGATTCATTGCAAACTTCTCTAAGATAGCTTTGCCACTCACTACATTGACTCAGAAAAGTCAAACTTTTATATGGGGACAGAAACAGGAAGATGCATTTCAACTTCTTAAACAGAAGTTATGCAATTCCCCTATCCTTAGTCTTCCAGAAGGCAGTGATGATTTCATTGTCTACTGTGATGCTTCAAACCTTGGTCTCGGTTGTGTACTTATGCAACGGGACAAGGTCATTGCGTATGCTTCAAGACAACTTAAGGTTCATGAGAAGAATTATACTACTCATGATCTTGAGTTAGGGGCTGTGGTATTTGCACTGAAGATTTGGAGACACTACCTGTACGGTACTAAATGTGTCATCTATACAGACCACAAGAGCCTGCAACACATTCTCAATCAGAAAGAACTCAACATGAGACAACGACGTTGGGTTGAGCTTCTAACTGATTACGACTGTGAGATTCGTTACCATCCGGGTAAAGCCAATGTGGTGGCGGATGCTCTTAGTCGCAAGGAACCAGTCAAACCAATTCGTGTTAGAGCCATGGAGATCAACACACAACCGAACTTGAAAGACTTGATTCGTATTGCACAACAACAAGTAGTAACAGATAATCAACTCAAGACAGACTTGGATTGTGGTATTGAGAAGAAACTAGAACCTCGAGCTGATGGGTTGTTATATCTCAACGGCCGCATTTGGATTCCAAAGTCTGAAGAATTGCGCACACTCATCTGTGATGAGGCACATAAGTCGCGATACTCAGTTCATCCTGGAGCCGACAAGATGTATCAAGACTTGAGGACATCTTACTGGTGGCCGGGGATGAAGAAAGACATAGCACTGTACGTGGGAAAATGTCTTACGTGTTCAAAGGTCAAAGCAGAACATCAAAAGCCTTCGGGACTTCTGCAGCAACCTGAAATTCCTCAATGGAAATGGGAGCAAATTTCCATGGATTTCATAACAAAGTTGCCGAGAACTCCGAGAGGTTTCGACTCGATTTGGGTGATCGTTGATCGACTCACCAAATCTGCTCATTTTCTCCCTATCCGAGAGGATTACAAGATGGAGAAGTTATCCACATTGTACATCAACGAAATCATTGCACGTCATGGTACTCCAACATCAATCATATCTGATCGTGATAGTCGATTCACTTCTCGCTTTTGGCAATCATTGCAAAAGGCTTTGGGAACGCGTGTTAATCTTAGCACGGCGTATCATCCCCAAACCGACGGCCAAAGTGAGAGGACTATCCAAACACTTGAGGACATGCTCCGTTCTTGTGTCATTGACTTCGGTGGAAGTTGGGACACTCATCTCCCACTCATTGAGTTTTCATATAACAATAGCTATCATACGAGCATTCAATGTGCACCATTCGAAGCTCTATATGGTAGAAAGTGCCGATCACCGGTCTGTTGGACCGAGATTGGTGACTCACAGGTCGTAGGACCAGAACTCATTCAGGAAACATCAGACAAGATCACAATCATTCAGTCACGGCTTAAGGCCGCACGAGATCGGCAGAAGAGTTATGCTGATCGACGTCGGAAACCGCTTGAGTTTCAAGTCGGTGACCGAGTCTTACTCAAAGTTTCTCCCTGGAAAGGCGTTGTCCGATTCGGGAAGAAAGGGAAACTTGCACCAAGGTACGTTGGACCTTTTGAGATCCTGGAACGGATCGGTCCCGTAGCCTACAAACTCAAACTTCCAGTGGAGCTAAGCAATGTTCATGATACTTTTCATGTATCAAACCTTAAGAAATGCTTGGCGGATCATGATGTTCAGATTCCACTGGAAGACATACAGATTCAGAACAACATGCAATTCATTGAACGTCCAGTTGAGATCATGGATCATGGGGTCAAGAAACTTAAACGCAGCCGTATCCCGATCGTGAAAGTGCGATGGGAGGGCAAACGTGGTGCTGAGTTCACCTGGGAACGTGAAGACCAGATGAAGCTTAAGTACCCTCATCTTTTTACAGTATCTTCGGCTAGTTAATTTCGGGACGAAATTCCCTTAACTAGGGGAGACTGTAACATTTGTGCATATAGTCATGTAGTTGTAAACAGTGTTAGAACAGTGTCTATTCATGGTTCAGTTCATCAATGTGATTCGTATGTTCAAAATGTGTGCTTGTGTGTTACAGGATCTTAGTAATCAGAAAACAAGTATGTATTAGCTATTTACAGTCGATTTCACTAAGCAAGAACAGTAACTTGTTATATCGAAACAGTGGTGGGCAGCGAGAGTGAGCCCTATACATATACTGCGTTCGGTGTAACAGGTTAGTGTTAGTGCGTAGTGTTGAGACGAATAGTATAACAATTAATTAATTCAACCAAGATCGTAATCTGTAAGCGAGACTGAGTATAGTTATGGGTGACGATCCATAATAATACGAATGTTGAACTTATAATTACGATTAAACGACTTTAAATATTTTAATACGATCGGAAAACGTACGCGATTGCGGGTATACACGTAAATTGTGAATGTTTTAACGATCCGACAACACACGAAGAGTAAAAATAATTAAATTAATTATTTTATATTTTTACAATTTTGAAACTCATCATTTTAATGAGTTTAACACTTAATTTTAATTAAAACCGCGTAAAATACGCGTTACGTTCCGGAAACGCGAACCGAGCGACCGAAACGGACCCGAATACCACACGGGCTATAAAAGCCTTGAAGAAGACCATTTTCTTCATTAAATTCAGCCAACAACCTCATTTCTCTCTCAAACTCGCGAACCCTCTCTCTATCTAGAAAACCAAGCTTTAAACGATCGTATCTCACTCGTTACTCAACGGATTTGGGTGTTCTCGGTGTCCACGCGAAGCTCTCGACATCCTCTACACGGAAGTACAAGATTTTCGCAGATCCATCCAGCAAATCGCGAGGTAATGATGCTTGAAAGATCACGAGTTTAGGGTTTTTGTGTGTCTTTGCTTAAAACCGATGGTTAGCTGGTCCTAGCACTCTCCTAGTTAATTTCGCAGCCATAGAAAGCTTTCTGGAGGTTTTTAGTAGTTTGAATCGTGGTCTAGATCCAGAGGTTGATGATGAAGATGATGTGGGTAACAGGTTCGGCAGCCAAACCCTTCTTCCTTAGTCGGCCGAACCCTTGTTAGCACAGCTAACATTGACGAACCCTGCATGGTTCGTGTGGGGTCTGTCAGCCGAACTATAGGGACTATCACGAGCCTCCCTGCCTTCGCCGAACCCTCCTAAGGCCACGAACTCAGACTGGCTCACGAACCCTTGGCCATCTTTAGCCGAAGCCTCCATGCATCCACGAACTCTTTTTGGCCGCGAACCCTGGCGAGCCTTCCTGGTTCGTTGGACTAACAGTCGAACCCTGGTGTTCCTCACGAGCCCTTGCCGAACCTGATGCACCAAGAACCTCTAGTCTATAATGAAACTTCACGAACCCTGCATGGCTAGCCGCATGACCACCGAACCCTGATGGATTCCCGAACCTGCGTAGAAACTTGCATGGCACTCACGAACCATCATCATGGCCGAACCCTTGGACCATTCACCTCGACGAACCTTTCTGTTACAAGGCCGAACCTTGGCTGAACCTCAAAGGGTTCGCTGCCCAAAATGGCAGCCTCCCTTCTCTTCGGCCCAACTCCAATTTACTTGGTCCAAACGCATTAGTACTAGGCCCATAAGTGTGAGTTAAGCCCAATGGAGTTTGGTTGGTCCATTAAACTCTCAATTAGCTCGATAACACCTTGGAACGTACATAGATTTCATTCACAATTGATGGCCAACTTAAATTCTTAGGCCCTATCTAATTACATGTTGATTGGACTAAGATCATAACTAATTGGTCCATTATCGCTTAGGACCTTACATGGCCCATATACTTGTGGTTGGACCAACATCACACCCCCTTGGCCCAACACCATATTCAATCGGCCCATCGTGAACCTAAGTAGCCCATAGACTTGGTTGAAGGACCATTGTGGTTACATAGGTTCAAAGACCAATAATGAACATAAAATTGATGATTGTGAATTGATCAATTGAGGTTTAAGTTGTGACTTAACCTAATCATGAGATCAAATCACGATCTCAAGGACATAAGCAATCGGAACATATTTTCATAAGTCATGTTAACAAATGGTTTATCAAACACTGGAACAAATGAGAAGCAAGCATGATGTTGTACAAAAGGATCATTACACAAGTTTCTTGAACCCATGATCAATCAAGTAATCAAGTTAAACAAGTTCAAGTGAACACAAGTCAATCAATGAATCAAGCTATACAATTATAAATCTTATATCTTATGTATGATTACAATGATATAGGAACAAGTTAGAAGTCCTGTTTGCTACTTGCTAACTGTTTAGTTCAGAGTCTACTGCAGACAGGTGAGAACTTTAGCCCCTCTTTTACTGTTTTATAACTGTTTTGGGGTGGAACACGTGATCAAAACCGCAATTTCAATCTTGTTTCATTGCACAGTTTATGTGCATTCATAAACATTACAGGTTTATCTTATGAAACCAAGTGATTCTTCAACTGTTTAAGGAAATTGTCAACTGTTTTAAGGAATTATTTACTATTAAACCCTTATTACTAAAAGGATTTTAAAATGTTTACTTGAAATGTTTTATAATAGCCTTACTCAAATGTTCTTTTAGAGGATTTTACAAACCCTTTTGTTATAAACCTTGTTATTACACAAGGTCCTCACATCATGGTATTCAAAACAAGTGGTTCACAACATGGTATCCAAATTCATTGGTTCAAAACATGGTATTCAAATCAAGTGGTTCAAAACATGGTATTCAAATTCATTGGTTCAAAACATGGTATTCAAGTCAAGTTGTTCACATCATGGTATTCAAATCAAGAGATTCATTTCATGTTACATAAACAAAGGATTCAACTCGTGGAGTTAAATCCAGGTTTTCAATAAGACATTAACACATCCGGTTAAAGTAAGATTCAGAAAACATGGTGTCCATTGTTGTAAACAAACTTATAAACCCATCAAGTATCATATTCATTAGCGTTAGTACTGGGTGATCACAACAAGGGAAAGCGGACACATACATTGGGGCAGACCGATTGCTGCAGTTAGTTTTTAAATCTGTTTTATAAACTAACTGCAGATTTCGGTTACATATGGTTTATTCAAAACTGTTGACACATTATCTAACTCCAAACGTGGTTTGGGACTTGATATTATATGTTGACTCATGTGCAAACAGTGATTGGACTGTTTACACTCATTTTCTTACTTGATGTTAGTTTGGGTTGCAGCTCATCCGTGTGAATCTTATGATGCTTTAACTTACCTATGTCTTATATCATAAAACTCATGTTTACAAATGTTTAAACCTATTGTTCTCACCAACTACGTCTGTAGTTGACAGTTACTTTTCACGTGTTTCAGGTAATCAGGTTTAAGACATTCTCAGAGACAACTAAGGAGACCATACTAAGATAGAACAAGATGAAGAAACATGCTAGGATGGATTAGAAACACACTAAATCCTAAATGTTTAATTGTCTTGTTTGGAGTCTTATTTTGTAAACTATATTTTGGGTCTGTAGTTGTCTTACTTTTGATAGATAGATTGTCTGTAACAAATCAACTGTCTAAACATTATGAAATGTAGTAATCCATTGTGGTTGTTCTTATTCAATACTTGTGCATGATTCAACTGATCATACGTCACCGCGCCGTGGATTCCGCACGCGGCGCAGGGGTGTGACAAGAGGCCATTGGGTGAACAGATGAATCAAACACTTACAAGTATCATGTATGACATTGTGACTGTGTATGTGAACAAATCAATGTTTTCAATTATCAAACTTATGAACTTCCAACCTAGTGTTGACTTTGTTTAAATGCATGTTTTCTCAGGTGACGAACATGTTTAGTCACCAGACCTTCAGGGACATAGGTAGTGGACTTTTAGAAGACCTAGTTACATTTTGCGTCATGCATACTTTTAGAATGACAAAACAATGAATCATCTTTTGTAGATCTTGTACAGTTACAAGATAGAAACTCCTTGATTCTTTTGGATATATTTACTTGGTTAAATTATGAACGAAACATTGTAATTTAACTTTGTAATTCAATATCATTGTCATTTTAGCATTTCTTATTTATATATCATGTGCTATGCAAACAATCTGATCATTTCGATTATCAAACGATACCGCGCCCGAGAACTTTCCGCCCGACGGGAAAGTCGATCCAGCCCGCTGGCTCGGGGTGTGACACTCATGATCATCATTCTTTTTTTCCTTAGTATTAGTCTCGTGTTATTCCATAGCCTTCACCGAGTTGAAAGCATATTGTTGTAAGAGTTAGTCTTACTATGCTTAGTTAACTCCGGTGGTAAATGATATTGTGAAATTTTGTTATCATCATATCATTCTTGTTAGTTGATGTTGTTGTCACAGTGTTATCTCTTGGTTATCCCATTGTTCATTCATGTAAGAATAATAAGGTGTTATAAGATATAATCTTACAATTTGTATTATTCTATTGTGTGGATGAATTATGAAACTATATTATCATGTTTCATCCTAGATGTCTCAGTTATGTTATGATCACACAATCATACATATAATGATAAGCGATAATAAAGATAAACAATATTATCTAAATCATAGTATAATCAATATGCTGTACTAAAACTTTTAAATAATTAAAAGAATTAGCATGTTTCTCAGCCCCGATATTAGAAATCAGTTAAGATTAGAAAAGGGGCGTATGAACTCACCTTGTAGTTGAAGTGGTTAACTCAGTAATAACAAGAAATTCACGCGCTCGTTGTTGTTCTTGAGTTTGTTTTCACGATCCTGTATTGATTTCGCGTTGTTTGTAACTTGTAAGTATAAATTGTAGTTATGTGTGTGTGTGTGTGTGTTAGTCCTAATGTTGCCCAATACCGGAATATCCTTAACAACCTTAACCCAATTTTGAAAATCCATATTATTCCCCAAAGTTTTTAAGACTTAGGTTTATCATTAGGAGGTTTTGTAACTCAAGCTGGTTTCTAACTATAAAACTTAGTTTTATTGGTCATACATCTTTGTTGCACCCATGTAATAGTTGAAATGATCCGCTTGTTTAGGAGGTGTTTATGCAATTAACAAGTCTCAAAGCTTGTTTACTTAATATTCTTTATAGAAATTTTGGATATTTTAGTAATTTGGCTCAGTAAAATGTTCCACCGTCTTTGTAGTAATTTGTCATCACTTTACTTAGTGAATAATTATGAAAAAGAGTTTAATTTAAGGTGATGATGTCCCTAGGGTGCGACTGAACGATCATGGGTGGATGAATCTCCCATCAACCGAATGAAGGCATGGGGCCAATGGCTTTCATGGGCCGAGTGTCTTGCATGCACCGAATGAAGCCTTTATACGAAGGTTATATTTTGCGAAAGAGGAGTACATGGCCGAATGAAAAGGAAGTGTGCGAATGCCCAGCGACAGGCGATTGAGACCCCATGAGCAGCCATTCGGTCGGCTGCTCATCCTGTCCTCCAGTCGTCCGAATGAAGCTCCCTTCGGTTCTAGCCACCTTCGGTCGGCCCCCATCCGGCCCAGCTGTGTCTGAACCCCACTCATGATGTTCTTCAAACGATAGCCACTAGATCAAGTCACACCACATGTTAACAGTTCGTTTAGATGATTTCTTAAAGGGTTCATTGAGTTATCCATGGTTAGCTTTCGGTTTTGGGTGTGTTGGTCGAAAACCCTAATTTTCGAAAGTTTGCAGCTCGGATTTACCTCAGTTTAGTGGTTTTGGAAGCAGATCATTTGTACTTTCGAGTAGAGGGTGATTAGAGCTTCAATTAGACACCAAGTTTGCAAGATTTCATCAAGAAATGGGTGAGTTATGATGATTTTAGTGTGAGAAAACCCTAGTGAGAGAGAGAACCGGGTATCGTGTTTTAGAGAGAGAGAGTGGAAATGAAATAAATGAGGTAGATGAACTCATTTAGGGTTTTTATACGCCGGGTGAGTTCGGGTTCGTTTCTGTTGCTCGGTTCTCGATTTTGTTACGATTCCAGAAAAGTAGTTACGTATTTTTACGAGTTTAATTAAATGGTTTATTTTTAGGATTTTAAGGTGTTTATTCCTAGTAAATATTTTTAAATCTTTTACTTTATTAATATTAGATCGTTTCGTCGTTTCGTTTCGTCAGATCGTTCCGCCATCGCGCGCATTCGTTCGAATCATCTCCCGAACGAATCCGACGACAGTTTCACTTTCTGATTCTTGTTTTCTACTTTTCAGTTACCATTTCAGACATTAAACTCACATATATGGTTGGGTGAATCGTCACCCACGCCAACTCACCGTCAGTTTATTGTTATGAAACAACACTAATCTTATGCTTTGGATTGTATTTCCTCACTGACGGACTCAACTAAACTTGTCTGCTTTCACATTGTTATCATTGAATTCTCATTGTTTTCTCATTGAATTCCGGCCATCTGATTCCTGTCATTTGTGGGTATCAGATCGCAACCGATGTAATTCTGTCATTTGTTTAAACATTGTTGTTTCTCATGAGATGTTGTATTTACTATAGTTAAGTTTTCACTTAAACACATACAACTGTTATATGTTTTCTAGTCCTATTGTCACACAACAGTTTACACATTGTATTTACACCTAGTAAATAGTGAAAGTACACATACCGTGAGGACTTGCCGGACGATCAGGTACTGGTTGTCACAGTCTCCCCTTGTTAAAGAAATTTCGTCCCGAAATTTAAGCATCACTGCCGGGCACTACTTCTTCAAACAGGTGGGGATACTTTGTCTTAATATGATCCTCACGCTCCCAGGTAAACTCTGGTCCGCGCTTGGAGTTCCATCGAACCTTCACGATAGGAATACGGCTTCGTTTCAGTCTCTTGACTTCACGATCCATAATCTCTACAGGTTCTTCAATAAAATGTAATTGTTCATCCACTTGTATCTCTTCCAAAGGTATGACTAACGATTCATCAGCGAGACATCTCTTAAGATTGGATACATGAAATACATCGTGTATCCCGCTGAGTTCATCAGGAAGTATGAGTCTGTACGCCACAGGACCAATCCATTGAGTTATATCGAACGGTCCGACATACCTTGGTTCTAACTTGCCTTTAGCACCAAAACGAACCACAACTTTCCAAGGGGACACTTTCAACATGACTCGGTCACCCAATTGGAATTCCAATGGCTTTCGTCGTTTGTCTGCGTAACTCTTTTGGCGACTACGTGTTGCTTGTAATCTTAAATATGGGCTATCTTATCAGTAGTCTCCTGAATAAGTTCAGGCCCAGTGATTCTGTGGTCTCCCACTTCGGTCCAACAAATTGGAGACCGACATTTTCGACCATATAATGCTTCGAATGGAGCACATCCGATACTGTTGTGGTAGCTATTGTTGTAGGAGAACTCGATGAGTGGTAGATGTTTGTTCTAACTTCCAACGAAGTCTAGGATGCATGTCCTCAACATATCCTCTAGGGTTTGGATAGTTCGCTCGCTTTGGCCATCCGTTTGTGGATGATAAGCGGTGCTCAAGTTTACATTTGTCCCTAAGGATTGTTGCAATGATTGCCAGAACCGCGATGTAAATCGACTGTCCTGGTCAGAAATAATAGATAGTGGCACACCATGCCGTACTACTATTTTATCGACATAGACTCTTGCTAGCTTTTCCATCTTGTAGTTTTCTCTGATCGGTAGGAAATGAGCGGACTTGGTCAATCGATCAATAATGACCCATATAGAATCATGTCCGCTGGAAGTACGGGGTAGCTTGGTAATAAAATACATAGATATTTGTTCCCACTTCCATTGTGGTATCTCTGGTTGCTCCAGCAAACCTGACGGTTTCTGGTGTTCAGCTTTGACTTTGGCACATATTAGGCACTTACCAACATAAGTAGCCACATCCTTCTTCATACCCGGTGTAACATCAGTGCCGGAAACGTAACCGGAACAGTGATCTGCACGGTAATTTGCACAGTAACTCCGGTACAAACCACGTGTAAATATTTGTATGCTATTATCAAGTAATGCTTGACACAGAACTATTACGTAATCATTTCATAAACATGATTCAAACTCATCGTTTAACAGTCAGAAACATGTCTGACAATACAAGACTATCACATGAATGCTTATTAGGATTCTATTATGTGTAAACGTATGCGAGGATTTACAGAACAAAACAACAGCGAATGTTGTTACGTGAATGCTAAACTGACGGATTATTCGTATAGGTGACGATATGTACGAATATATCGAAATTTAACGTTCTGAATGATGTCCAATAATTATAAAAGCATATTGAAAAGTGTAGTTATCATCATATTTGTACGGGTGACGATTCGAACAAATACGCGCGACAACTGTACGATTCGATTTAAACTGTAATTCAAATAAATTCTGAAAATCTAAAATAAAAGAAAGATATTTAGTTAATTTAGTAGGAGTTACCTCCTTAAATAAATTTACAAACTTTAGTTTCAAAACCGAGACGTTCGTTCGAAAACGAAACGAAACCGACGCTTATACGCCCCGGGTTATTCAGGGAGCATTTAATGGCATTTAATAGCCATAAACACCCCCACCAACCAGATTTATCATCATCTTCGTCCTCTCTCTCTACTTTCTCTCTCTAGATTTTTAAACCCTATGTCCTTCATTCCTCCACGAAATCAAGCCATTTTGGTGTCAAAACGACCATTACCACTCGTAGAACACGAAAGTACAGCCAATATAAGCTTTGAATCATCTGTTGTGAGGTAAAATCCAGTTTTCTTTTCGGTTTTCTAGGGTTTTCAAACCCTAGGGTCGACCTATCTTGAAACCGGTCGAATCACCCCAAATCCTTAGGGAAAATCCACAAAACACACTTAGGATGAAATTGAAACACCCTGTGCATCTTGGGGTTAGTCCTTAGGTTCGAAAATGGGAGCTGCACCATCCAATGTTTGAGCGGCCGAATGGCCAAGCCATCAGATGGCCGAAAGGCTATAGGCCGAATGACCATCCTTAAGACCGAGCGAATAACAGGCCTCTCTCCCTTCGGCCGAAGTAGCCATGCGCCTGCCTTAGTCGGCCCAAGCCTTCTTCGGTCCAGGTTTCATTCGGTCGGCCAAGCTAATCGGGTCAAGCTCCTTCGACCAGGATCTCATACGGGTGAGGTTCCCTTCGGCCATGTCACTCTCGGTCGGATGAGTTTCAATCGGCCCAGCTGATTCGGCCAAGGTCCCTTCGGTCCAGGTTTCATTCGGTCGGCCAAGCTAATCGGGTCAAGCTCCTTCGACCAGGATCTCACACGGGTGAGGTTCCCTTCGGCCATGTCACTCTCGGTCAGATGAGTTTCAATCGTCCCAGCTGATTCGGCCAAGGTCCCTTCGGCCAAAGGCTTGGGTTAGAACAACCAATCTCGATCGAGGGGTTGTGGGTGCATGATATGCATGGGGACCACATGAATAACATGCATGGGATCAACTAAGTGTGTCTGTGTGCATGGGAAACTGTAACTAGGGTTTTCAAATAAAGAAACAAGGTTGTGATTCCCTATTGCTAGGGATTTATAACACTAATACTTTCTAAACAAGGGATGAACTACCATGTGCACGTTGGTCATCATTTTAGTTCAACACAATTGAATCTTATTAAACTAAACTATTAACATCATGCCAAGAAATACGCCATGGAACAAAACAATGGACAAGTATATGAATGTCGACTCCATTGACAACATTTAACACTTGGAAAGCTCATAAAAACACATAACCACACTAGGTGATTCATTTCAATTACCTAGGATGGGTTATGCAGGGAAGCGATCAAAGAATCATAGGAAAACGAAAACAGATCATAAAAGACTTAGAGTTAATCGTATTGATTATCTAAGTCCAATCATGATTAATTATATTTCTCTCAATTAACATGTGTTTTTAATAAAAGATTTTGATTTCTAAACTTTATTAAATTAAATGATTTTAACTTAATGGTTTAGCTTTGAATGAATTATTTAAAATAATTTAATTAAAGACTTTGAATGTAACCAACATGAGCCTTACAAAAATAAGGTTTACTGATTCAGGGGATAAGGGTTTATAAATGGGTAATACATTTAGTTTAGTTAGGAGGAGTCATAACAACACATTAGTAACATCTAAGACACGTAGTTGCACACCGAGACCAAATCCCTAGATACGGTTATTATAAAGACTTATAGTATTTGAAACCTCTTAAAACAACACAGGTATTGAAGATACTTAAACTACAATTCACGAGCATGCATTATCTGTTGTGATTTCATTCTTAGCAACACAGGTGAGTTCATTTGTCCCTTTTCAAACTATTTTGTTTTACTTCGGGACTGAGAAGCATGTTTATACATTTTAAATAAATGTTTAAATGTTTCTTAAACGCTTTTATACTTATTCATAATGATAATGCTTTATACACTTATTCTAAATGCTAATGCTTTATACACTTATACTTAATGCTAAGACTCTATACACTTATTATAAATGCTAATGCTTTATACACTTATACTTAATGCTAAGACTCTATACACTTATTCTAAATGCTAATGCTTTATGCACTTATACTTAATGCTAATACTTTATACTCTTATTCTTAACGCTAACGCTTCATACACATATACTTATTTGCTTAAAACTCTTGAAGCTTCTAAATGCATAAGAGAACAAATGCTAAAACCCTGAAATGCTTTTATAAACTATACTTTTGAGGCTCGTATACTTAAACTCAGAAACACTCTTATGCTTGAAATGCTTGTTATGCTTTAAACTCTTGTATGCTTGATATGCTTGAAATGCTAAGACAACAAGCTAGTACTTGTGCACAAGATACGTAAAAGCTAGACTATGTGAATGCTATAAACTTGTATGCTGTAGCTATAGGTGGCTGTCAGTCGTAATCGATTGAGATCACATGTAAAGTTCCGACACATACAGTAGACCCTGTGGGTCATGCTGATATGGGCACCAAGCAAACAATCAAACAACCAAACGATCAAACAATCAAGAAATCAAACAAGTAAACAAGCAAAGCAAAATGCAAAGATTCAAAGAGAAACATTAATCAAAGGATATCCTAAAGTACCGACATGTACAGTAGACCTGATGGTCAAGCTGATATGGGCAAAACATGAAAGTCCCGACACATACAGGTTGACTCATTTGAGTCAAGCCTGATATGGGCCACATGTGAGATGATGCGAGTTGGACACCACCAACAACTAAGACTAATTGACTGAGTCAAATAAGGCCCATTCATCATGTCTTAGCTGTATTTAAATGATCAATTATTCATTTAATTAAACATTTAAGATCATATTTCTACAAATACTGTGGTTGATTAGGAATATTGATGAACTTGAGAAATCGATAAATCTGAATTTGTGGAACTCAAAAGCTATTTTGACGATGGTTGGTAAAACGCTTAATTATCATTAACAACAATGTCATATGTGGTTTAGTATGTGGTGGGATGGCGTCTGGGCGGGTTGTAGGCTCTACCATTTCGTATGCCCTATATATAAGCATACCGATCAGGATATTACAGGTGATGTTAATAGGTTAAGGTTGTTACCGAAGAGGTTTGTAAATTCTAATGTATGCGTGTTGTAAACTCCTAAACGGAATGCTTGAAACTAGGATGGAAATGAAACTGGATGGTAGGTAAAATGCTTAATTATCATTAACAACAATGTCATATGTGGTTTAGTATGTGGTGGGATGGCGTCTAGGCAGGTTGTAGGCTCGACCCTTTCGTATGCCCTATATATAAGCATACCGATCTGAATATTACATGTGATGTTAATGAGGTTAAGGTTGTTACCGAAAAGGTTTTCAAAAGCTATTTTTCAAATATTAAATTATATGAATTCACCAACCTTAGTGTTGACTTTGTTTTCTTACATGCTTTCTCAGGTGATGTACAGGAGTAAGCTAAGGCTCAATAATGCATGCTAGGATGCCCAGTTAGAGGACCTAGTAGTTTTTGGGAAAGCACCTATTTTGTTGATAATTTTGAATCACTTTTCAAATCTTGTACAGTCACAAAATAGTAAACATATGATTCTTTTGATAGGTTTGCTCAGTTAAATTATCAAACATTGACAATTGTAATTTAACTTTGTAATCCTAGTTAATGTCATTGTGCTTTAGTTATTCTCAATGTTGATGCTATGTAAACAATCTAATCATCACGATTATCATTCCCGATATTGCGCCCCGGGAACCTTCCGCCCGACGGGACACACGATTCGGCCCGCCGGCTCGGGGTGTGAAACCCGGCCACCAATAAAATGACCTAAGATCTTGGTACAATTTATCGACACCAGGATGAACAGAATATCGTGTTTTGTGTGCCTCGTCAAGAATGAGTTTTCGAAGTTCATCTAACACCGGGATCCATACACGATCCTGAAAGTAGATAACTCCATCTTGTTTTGTCTCAAAGTGTTTCTCGGCTCCACAGTCGAGTTCGTTTGTCAAGTTGTTTCTTGTCACTGCCTCTTGTTGTGCTTGTGGAATTTGGTCTCTCAGACTTGTTTGCACAGTGATTCCTATTGCTCTAACACGCAAGGGTTTGATTCTTTCCTTCCGGCTCAAAGCGTCAGCTACAACATTAGCTTTGCCCGGATGGTTTTTGATCACACAATCGTAATCGTTCAGGAGCTTGACCCAACGTCTCTATCGCATGTTAAGCTCCTTTTGATAGATTATGTGCTTTAAACTCTTGTGATCTGTGAAGATAGTGCATTTGGTACCATACAAGTAATGTCTCCAAATCTTTAAAGCAAAGACAACAACTCCCAGTTCTAAGTCATGTGTTGTGTAGTTCTTCTCGTGTATCTTCAATTGTCTTGATGCGTAAGCAATGACCTTTTCTTGTTGCATTAAAACACAACCGAGTCCCTGATGGGAAGCATCACAGTATACTACAAAGTCATCATTGCCCTCTGGGAGTGTTAATATTGGAGCATTGCACAATATGTGTTTCAGTCTTTGGAACGCCTCTTCCTGTTTCTGTGTCCACATGAATGGTTCACTCTTCTGTGTCAGCTTTGTGAGAGGCAAGGCTATCTTAGAGAAATTCGAAATGAATCTCCTCTAATAACCCGTTAATCCAAAAAATGATCTGATCTCTGTCGGTATTGTGGCCACGTCCCAGTTCTTGATTGCTTCAATCTTGGCAGGATCCACATGATTGTTGTTAATCACGTGACCCAAAAACTGAACTTTTTTAGCCAAAATGCACACTTGAAGAATTTGGCATAGAGTTGTTCATTCTTCAGAAGTTCCAAGATTATCTTGAGATGTTGTTCATGTTCTTTCTCGCTTCTTGAGTAGATTAGTATATCATCAATAAAGACGATAACCAACTGATCTGGATACGGCTTGCACACCCGGTTCATTAGATCCATGAACACATCCGGTGCATTCGTCAATCTGTGTGGCATCACCATAAATTCGTAGTGATCATATCGGGTACGAAATGTCGTCTTGGGTATATCTTCCTCTTGAATCCGGAGCTGGTGATAACCTAAACGCAGGTTTATTATCGAGAAGTATTGAGCCCCCTGTAACTGATCAAACAAATCGTCAATCCTCGATAACGGGTACCGATTCTTTTTCTTGAGCTCTCTGTAATCGATACACATTCTCAAGGATCCATCCTTTTTCTTGACAAACAGAACCGGAGCTCCCCATGGTAAGAAACTCGGTCGAATGAATCCCTTGACTAGTAGTTCTTGTAGTTGATTGGACAGTTCCGGCATTTCTGATGGTGCAAGTCTATAAGGAGACTTAGCCACAGGAACAGCTCCCGGAATTAAGTCAATTCGAAACTGCACTCATCGCTCAGGTGGCAGCCCCGGTAGATCATCCGGAAACACGTCCATGAAGTCTTTCACAACTGGTACATCTTGGATCTTGATTGCCTTCTTGCCTTTCTCCACAACATGAGCTAGGAATGCGATGCACTGTTTCCTTAGACACTTGCGTGCTTTCATGCAGGATATTATTTTGACTCTGCGATTTGCTTGATCTCCATGAATTTCCAACACCTGGTTGTTCTCCATTGGAATACGTAGTAGATTTCCGGAACAGACGAATTCAACTCTGTTAAAAGCTAACCAATCCATTCCAACGATGATATCGAAACTGCCCAATTCCATGGGTATCAAATCGATGGAAAATGTGTGATCACTAAGTGTTAGTGAACAGTTCCAAAGTATTGTGTTAACTGTTATCTGTTTTCCATTTGCTATCTCAATAGTATAAGGGGAGTCCAAAGATTCCACAACATGATTAAGTTGGCATGCAACGTCGGATGAGACAAAACTCTGAACCGCACCAGTGTCAAATTATATAGATGCATAAAATTCAGATAGGAGAAATGTACCCGTGACCACATTCGGGTCTTGTCGAGCAGCAGCAGCTCCAATCTGAAAGGCTCGCCCTCTAGCTACTTGAGCTCTTGGTTGAGTTCTCTTGGGACAGTCCTGAGAGAAGTGTCCAGGTTCACCACAAGTGTAGCATGACCTATTATCAGTAGCCGCAGTTGTAACCGCAACATTGTTGTTCCTGTTCTGGGTCCCTGCGCTTCTGCATTGAGCGGCCCAATGAACCAGCTTCCCACAGTTGTTGCATTCTTTGCACTAGGAAGTTGGCTGATGATGATACTGGCAGCTGTTGAACAAAGGTGCGGTGCCAGTGTAAGGCCGCTTGATCTGTAGTGGTGGTGGTTGGTTAGCCACTGGTGTCTGTGTCGTCGCAGCAAAGTTCTTGACCACTTTCTGTTTCTTAGCCGAGCGTTTATCCGGCTTTCTTGAACTTCCAACCTTTGCTGCTTCAGCTTCCTTCTTCAGTGCCCCAGAGGCAACCATCACATCTGTCAGTGTTGATGACAAAGTGACAGCCATCTCTAGGGTAGTTGGGTGAGCAGCAATCACATGCCCTTAAATACAAGCCGGCAGTCCACCGACATACCGCTCGAAGCGTTTCTCCAGTGTTGGCACTATATCCGGTGCCAATGTAGCCAGTTCATGAAATCTGGTGGTGTAGGCCAGATGCCCGGCACCAATCATAACAAGATTGAGTAGCTCAGTTTCAACCTTCTTCAGTTCATTTCTTGGGCAAAACTGTGCCCTCAGCATGGTCTTGAATTCCTCCCAAGGCATAGACAGAGCCTCATCTCTTCCCCTGATTTGTACTTGGGCGTTCCACCAAGTCAATGCTCGTTTGTTGAACGAGCCTGCAGCATACTTCACTTTATATTGATGAGGGCAGCCACTGATATCAAGAGTTGTCTCCATCTTCTCGATCCATTGGATCAAGCCAACAGCTCCTTCATTGCCACTAAACGCGGGTGGCTTGCATCCTACGTAGGGGTGTAAACGAGCCGAGCCGATCCCGAGCTCGTTAAGGCTCGAGGTCGGCTCGTTTAGAAAAATTAAGGCTCGAGCTCGGCACGTTAAGAGAAATTAGGGCTCGAGCTCGAGCTCGGCTCGTTAAAGAATTTTTAGGCTCGAGCTCGGCTCGGCTCGGTTCGTTTAGATTTTATTTATTTAATTTATTTACTTTAATTACTAATTTAATTATATTTATAACTATATTTTATAAATTTAACATAAAATATTTAATTTAAATATATTTATCATAATTTTATATATAAAAATAATTAATTTCATAAATAAACCCTTAATATAACAAATAAACACTTAATATAATAAATAAAAATTATATAAACAAAAAGCTCGTTAAGGCTCGCGAGCCGGCTCGAGCTCGTTAAGTAAAGCTCGAGCTCGGGCTCGATAACTAAACGAGCCACACTTTTGGGCTCGAGCTCGGGCTCGTTAAGGCTCGGCTCGTTCGAGCTTTTTAACGATCCGATCTCGAGCATTTCACGAGCTGCCTTGGTTCGTTTACACCCCTAATCCTACGAAGTTCTTGTTGGAGTAGTCTTGCTGATTTCTGGTGTTGCCACTGCCTTCACCAGATTAGTTGCCAGTGTGGTTGTTGCTATAGTTAATCTTGTTCATGATGTCAGGAATTACTTCCCTCAGTTGACTAGTCAGCAGTCTGGCCAGTGCAATACTAGCAGGATCCAACTCATGGTTGGTTGGTGGTAGAGGAGGAGGTGGAGGTGGATGAGGAGATGTAGGTGGTGTAGGTGTTGAGGAGTGAGGTGAATGCGGTGGTGGTGGCAACAATGGTGGAGGTCTTCTTGGCGGCTTTCTGATCAAAACCGAAAGAAAATCGGTTAGTGAAGTGATCGAACGCAGAAGACGCATGCACATAGAGTCCTATGTCTTATGTTCTCTACATGAGGGTCACTAGGTTATAGTCTAGGCCAAACCGTTTAAGTATTATGACCTATATTTCTCTATAACCGTGGCTCTAATACCAATCTGTCACATCCCGAGCTGGTGGGCTGGATCGACTTTTCCGTCGGGTGGAATGATCTCGGGGCGCGATATCGTTTGATAATCAAAGTGATCAGATTGTTTACATGGCGCATGATATATAAATGAGAAATGCTAACATGACAATGATATAGAATTACAAAGTTAAATTACAATGTTATGTTCATAATTTAGCTAAGTAAATATATCCAAAAGAATCATTGAGTTTTCTATCTTATAAGTGTACAAGATCTACAAAAGATGATTCACTCTTTTGTCATTCAGCATATGCTCAACACATAATGAAGGTAGGTCTTCTAAAAGTCCACTAGCTTAATCCTTGAATGCTGGTGACTAAACATGTTCGTCACCTGAGAAAACATGCATTTAAACAAAGTCTACACTAGGTTGGTGAGTTCATAAGTTTAGTAATTGAAAACCATTGATTTGTTAACAGTCACAATGGCCTTTCCATAGTTTATTTACAAATAGTATTTCATCCCATCAGTTTTGCTTATATACAGGGCATACATAAGGGGAACAACCCCCAACCGACATCCCACCACATACCTAACAGTTATCCATCACCCAATGTGTTATATGTAGAATAATAGAGTACGAGGTATTTAGGTTACCAAAACCGAAATGTTGATAAACTCTCAATGTTTTAAGGAAAATAGATTTATCCAATCTTATCCTTGTTATTATTCTCTCGTTGTGTGGTTAACTGTAATTCACTTTTAATACTAGGAGTGATAGCTATCCTATTGATATTGTTCTCATCTTGGAATGCATAGAGCCTAAAAGGATTCCATTGTGATCATCATGAAATCAGATCACAGTGCATCCGATTTACCTCTATCAAATTTGTGTTCTCATAGCCTTCAACGAAACTATTACTGATAATATGACACGAGAGAAAATCAATTCCTCGGTATAACAGTCAATAGAATCGAAGGATTGAATTACCATTAGTCACTGTAGATTAATATCACCATGTTTCGTTTACCAAACCTGACTTGCGTCGCCCTGTTACCGGTCATACGATACCGGCCAATGATAAATTAAGATCAACGTACCGACCTCACTCGCCAGAGGTTTGTCAAACCTATGGTACCACTACGTTATCGTCGGTTAAGTCGCACTAAATTAACTGGTAAACAATTCTATAGAAGGGACTTACAATTGGACTTGAATACATGAACACATGATTGTTGTGATATAATACAGATAGTTTAATAGTAATCAATTGTTGTGTGTTCTCATAGTTATGTGTTCTCATAGTCTTTAACAAAGTGTTATAAGAACTTGTCTTATTACACGATGTTAGTAAATGTGTGAATGATTTTGTCCTCCCATAGTCTTCACCCAGTTGTAACTACAGTGTTGTAAGAGCTAGTCTTACTACACTTAGTTAGCTTAGCTGGTGAATGATGTCATGAAGTTATGTCATTATGATCGTCATTTTTGTTTTCCTTAGTATTTGTCTCGTGTTATTCCATAGCCTTCACGGAGTTGAAAGCATATTGTTGTAAGAGCTAGTCTTAGTATGCTTAGTTAACTCCGGTGGTAACTGATATTGTGAAATTTTGTTATCATCATATCATTCTTGTTAGTTGATGTTGTTGTCATAGTGTTGTCTCCTGGTTATCGTATTGTTCGTTCATGTAAGAATAATAAGGTGTTATAAGATATAATCTTACAACTTGTATTATTCTATTGTGTGGATGAATTATGAAACTATATTATCATGTTTCATCCTAGATATCTCAGTTATGTTATGATCACACAAGCATACATACAATGATAAGCGATAATAAAGATAAACAATATTATCTAAATCATAGTATAATCAATATGTTGTACTAAAATGTTCAAATAATTAAAAGAATTAGCATGTTTCTCAGTCCCAAGATTTGAAATCAGTTAAGATTAGAAACGAGGCGTATGAACTCACCTTGTAGTTGAAGTGGTTGACTCAATAATAACAAGAAATGCACGTGCTCGTTGTTGTTCTTGAGTTTGTTTTCACGATCCTGTATTGATTTCGCGTTGTTTGTAACTTGTAAGTATAAATTGTAGTTATGTGTGTGTGTGTGTGTTAGTCCTAATGTTGGCCAATACCGGAAAATCCTTAACCACCATAACATCCTTAACCCAATTTTGAAAATCCATATTATTCCCCAAAGTTTTTAAGACTTAGGTTTATCGTTAGGAGGGTTTGTAAGTCAAGGTTGTTTCTAAGTATAAAACTTAGTTTTATTGGTCATACATCTTTATTGCACCCATGTAATAGTTGAAATGATCTGCTTGTTTAGGAGGTGTTTATGCAATTAACAAGTCTCAAAGCTTGATTACTTAATACTCTTTATAGAAATTTTGGATATTTTAGTAATTTGACTCCGTAAAATGTTCCACCACCTTTGTAGTAATTTGTCATCACTTTACTTAGTGAATAATTATGAAAAAGAGTTTAGTTTAAGGTGATGATGTCCCTAGGGTGTGACTGAACGATCATGGATGGATGGTTCTCCCTTCAACCGAATGAAGGCATGGGGCGAATGGCTTTCATGGGCCGAGTGTCTTGCATGCACCGAATGAAGCCATTATACGAATGGAGGAGGACCGAATGGTATATTCTACGAAAGAGGAGTACTTGGCCGAATGAAAAGGAAGTGTGCCAATGGCCAGCTACAGGCGAATGAGACCCCATAAGCAGCCATTCGCTCGGCTGCTCATCCTGTCCTCCAGTTGTCCGAATGAAGCTCCCTTCGGTTCTAGCCTCCTTCGGTCGGCCCCCATCCGGCCCAGTTGTGTCTGAACTCCACTCATGATGTACTTTACACGATAGCCAGATCAAGTCACACCACATGCTAACAGTTTGTTCAGATGATTTCCCTAAAAGGTTCTTTGAGTTATCCATGGTTAGCTTTAGGTTTTGGGTGTGTTGGTCGAAAACCCTAATTTTTGAAGGTTTGCAGCTCGGATTTACCTCGGTTTAGGTGGTTTTTGAAGCAGATACTTTGTACTTTCATGTAGAGGGTGATGAGACCTTCGATTAGACACCAAGTTTGCAAGATTTCATCATGAAATGGGTGAGTTATGATGATTTTACTGTGAGAAAACCCTAGTGAGAGAGAGAACCGGGTATCGTGTTTTGAAGAGATAGTGGACGTGAAATAAATGAGGTAGATGAACTCATTTAGGGTTGGATCGACTTCCCCGTCAGGCGGAAATGTCTCGGGGCGTGATATCGGGAATGATAATCAGAATGATCAGATTGTTTACAATGCACATGATATATAATGAGAACTGCTAAATGAAAATAGAATTACAAAGTTAAATTACATCAGTTTTGTTCATAATTTAACAAAGTAAATCTACTATCAACATCATAAATTTTACATCTTGTATCTGCACAAGATATACAAAATAAATTGTAAAATGATGTTTCAAAAGTGTGCAGGTCCAAAATACTAGGTCCTATAATTGGTATCCTAGTCCAAAAGCAATAACTTCTTAATTGACCTGTTCGTCACCTGAGAAGTCATGCAAAAAGATCAAGTCAACACATGGTTGACCCTCAGGCCAACTGTATATGTCGGGACTTTAGAATATCCTATGATTCTTGATAGTCTTTGTTCTCTTGATTTTGTTTGATCGTTTTAGTTATGCCCATATAGCTTGACTACAAGAGTCTACTATTTATGACAGGACTTTCCGTGTCTTACACGTGGTCTTGATTTACATACAACTGACATCCACCTTAACTTAAGCATTAATTATTTCATTAGATCTTAACGATTTCATTATTTCATTGATTCACACACGGTTATGATTCCCTTGATTGTATAGATTCTCTTCATTCTGATTTTTATAATTCCATGATTTCCACAATGATTATAGATTCTTGAATATGATCCTTAGCTTTAATGAACATACACTGAATTAGATTTCCTTGAATTCGATCTTTAGTTTTAGTTCTCTTGGTTACACTTTCAGTTTAGATTCATTGAATTTGAATTTGATGGACTAAGTGTTTGTTTTAGAGTTTTAGAATTAAGGTATTACTCATAAGAGTAATTAATTAATTCATTAGTTAATCCTGCATAGTATATACCTAGACATGAGTCTAGGAGTATAAACATGTATATATAAAACATACAAAAATAAAAGCATTTACGAAAGAAATATTTAAATAAAAAGGTTTACACATGCTTCTCAGCTCCGCGTTTGAAAACAAAAATGGTTAGAAAAAGGGGCAATGAACTCACCTGTGTTGCTGTGTATTGAATTATCACAAAATGCGCGCTCGTTATTTGTAGACTATGTTTCTTCAATACCTGAGTTGTTTTAAAAGGATTCGAATACGGTAGGTATTTATAATAGTCGTATCTAGGGTTTCAGTCTTGGTGTACATCTATGTGTCCTATGTTACTGATGTGTTTCTAAGATTCCATCTAGCTAGTCTAAACATATTACCCATAAGTACCCCTTTATCCCGTAATTAATTAAACCTTAATTAGATAAGGTTTATGTTAATTTCATCACCAGTCTTTAATTAAAATGTTTTTAAATTAATTCAAATTAAGTTAAACATTTAGTTAGAAATCATTTAATTTAATTTAATAAGGTTTATAAATCAATTTCTTTTATTAAAACATAATTCATTTAAGAGAAAAGTATAATTAAACATGATGGACATGGGTTAATTCCATTTGATTAACCTCGGGTCCATTACTAGCTTTTGATTGTCCAATGATTCTTGATCAACTTCTTGAATAACTCATCCCAAATAATTCAAGTGAATCATCTAGATTAGTTACATGTCCTTATGAAATTTCCTAAGGGTTAGGTGTTAATAATTAAATTAACACTCATAACCTTAGGCCATTGTCTTGATCTTCAATGCATTCTCAACTGTTTTGAACTCAATAATATCGAAACTCATGTTTAGTTTATAATGGAGTTTATGAAACTCTTGTTAGCGAAAACTCAAACATTCAATTGTTGGTATGATTTAAGAAACCCTTGTCTTTTAAGAAAACCTTAGTTTATTGCATCATAATGAAATCCTATCAACCTCTACCTTTTTAATCTTTATACTTGATTCATAGATTCCCCAAAGTTGATGACTTGAAATGAAACTCTAATACTATCCCCATGCACACACACACACACACACCCCATGCATGTAAGGATAGGCCGACTCAACCCATGTACAAGGTCACGTAGATAAGCTACCCAACCCCACAACCATATGAGGCTATCTGTGCGAAAGAAACTACTGGCCGAGTGAGAGCTAGGTGCGAAAGAGAGTTGGCCGAACCAGCATGGCCGAAAGAGGACTCAGCCATGTGAGGCCTTGGCCGTATGGCTTTATCCGAACCAGTTCATTCGAATGGGACATGGGCCGAATGAGCTGGGCCGACAGAATGATGTTGGGCCAACCGACTGAGAGCTGGGTCGGCCGACTGGGAGCTGCTTCGGTCTGGAGCCATTCAGGCGAAGTAGCTGCTGCTTCGGCTAGGGGCCATTCGGCTACCTGATGTGTGCCATTCACGGCCTGGTGTGTGCAGCCCATGTTTTTCGAGCTAATCGACTAGGGAACGAAGTAAGGCTTGTTCCTACACTATTCTAAGGTGATGTAGTGTGAATCCTATGGGTTAGAGTGGTTTATAACCGGCTAGATGATGGGCCGATCCAAAGGGTCTCAAAAACCCCAAAACCGAAAAGAATTCTTGGATTTACCTCAAATCGTTCGGTTAAAAGCTTAAATCTGCTGTACTTTCGTGTTTTACAAGTGATAGTGGTCGTTTTGACACCAAGAACACTTGATTTCGTGAAGAAATAAGAGAGATATGGCTTGAGGTTCTAGAGAGAGAAAGTAGAGAGAGAGCTCGAGTTTGGGGTGAAATGGCTGGTTGGTGGGAGGAGATAATAGCATTAAATGCCATCATAAATGATCTTAAAATACCCGGTTATGTTCGGGTTCGTTCGGTTTCGATCGGTTTCGCGTAAAAGCGTTGATTTCGTTTCGTTTCCGGAACGAACGTCTCGGTTTTAAAAGCAAAGTTTACAAATTTATTTTAGGTGGTAATTCCTAGTAACTTAACTAAATATCTTCCGTTTATTTAAATTTTCTGAAAATATTTAATTTACCGTTTAAATCGAATCGTATAGTCGTCGTGCGTATTCGTTCGAATCGTCACCCGTACGAATACAATGATAACTACACTTTCCAATATAGTTTTCTAATTATTGGATATCATTCAGAACGTTAAACTTTCAGATATATTCATACAGATCGTCACCTATACGAATAATTCGTCGATTTAGCATTCACGTAACGAGATTCGTTGTTTTTTTTTTCTGTAAAGCCTCACATACGTTTATAAATAATAGAATCCTAACTAACAATCACATGATGATTCTGTGTCGTCAGATAATTATCTGATTAAGGAACCATGGTTCTGAGTTTGTTTCTGACACGATTTTGAATCTGTTCTATGATAACATGAAATGATAATGATATATGAACAACAACTGAAATGTGTACATGATTTACTGTTCATGTTACTGTGCAGATCACTGTTCCGGTAACGTTTCCGGCACTGATGTTACAGTCTCCCCTTGTTAGAGAAATTTCATCCCGAAATTTAAGAATCGTTATCAGGTACGGCTTCCTCTGTAAATAGTTGGGGATACTTGGACTTCATGTGATCTTCGCGTTCCCAAGTAAACTCGGGTCCGCGCCTTGAATTCCAATGAACCTTGATGATCGGGATACGGCTTCGCCTTTGTTGCTTAACTTTGCGATCCATAATCTCCAAAGGTTCCTCGATAAATTGTAATGGTTCGTCCACTAGGATTTCTTCGATTGGTATGACGAGTGATTCGTCATCAAGGCACTTCTTTATGTTTGAAACGTGAAACACCTCATGCACAGCACTGATTTCATCTGGTAGTCTCAGTCTATACGCTACAGGACCAATACGTTCAATGATCACGAACGGTCCTATGTATCGTGGTGCTAACTTTCCTTTCTTTCCAAAGCGTACTACACCTTTCCATGGGGACACCTTTAACATGACACGGTCTCCCACTTGAAATTCCAACGGCTTGCGCCGTTTATCGGCATAGCTCTTCTTTCTGCTCCTTGTCGCTTGAAGTCTTTGTTGAATTTGGGCAATCTTGTCAGTATTTCCTGAATAAGCTCTGGCCTAGTTATACGATTATCTCCCACTTCGGTCCAACAAATCGGTGACCGACATTTTCGACCATAAAGAGCCTCGAATGGTGCACATCCGATACTGCTGTGGTAAGTCTTATTGTAGGAGAATTCAATCAGTGGCAAATGAGAGTCCCAATTTCCACCGAAATCTAACACACAGGTTCTCAACATGTCCTCCAGGGTCTGTATCGTACGTTCTCTTTGACCGTCCGTTTGTGGATGGTAAGCGGTACTCAGATTTAAGTGCATCCCTAGAGATTTCTGCAATGATTGCCATAACCTTGATGTGAATATGCTGTCGCGATCCGAAACAATAGATAATGGTACACTGTGACGTACCACTATCTCATTGATGTGCAGTCTTGCCAGTCTATCCATCGTGAAGGTTTCACGCATTGGCAAGAAGTGAGCAGATTTTGTCAAAGGATCAATGATAACCCAGATCGTATCATGACCATTTGAAGTGCGGGGTAGCTTGGTAATGAAGTCCATAGCTATTTGTTCCCACTTCCAAAGCGGAATCTCAGGCTGTTCCAGTAAACCGGACGGTTTCTGGTGTTCCGCTTTTACTTTCGCACACGTAAGGCATGGACCGACGTACTCGACAATGTCTTTCTTCATTCCCGACCACCAATAAAATCCCCGTAAGTCTTGCTACATTTTATCAGCACCTGGATGAACAGAGTACCGGGTCTTGTGTGCTTCATCAATGATAGGTCTTCCTAATTTGTCTACCGCCGGAATCCATAAACGATCATGGTAGTAGATAACTCCATCAGGCTTTATTTCAAATTGTTTCTCTGCTCCACAGTCAAGTTCTTTCTTCAGATTTCCTCTATCAACTGATTCTTGTTGTGCCTGAATAAACTTGTCGCGTAAGCTTGTCTGCACAGTCATTCCCATTGCTCTGACGCGCAAGGGTTTGGCCCGTTCCTTCCGACTCAAGGCATTAGCTATGACATTTGCCTTACCCGGATGGTACTTGATTACACAGTCGTAATCATTCAAAAGTTCAACCCAACGTCGCTGTCGCATGTTGAGCTCCTTCTGATCAAAGATATACATCAGACTCTTGTGATTAGTAAATATGGTACACTTAGTGCCATATAAGTAATGTCTCCAAATCTTCAATGCGAAGATTACAGCTCCCAGTTCAAGATCATGAGTAGTGTAGTTCTTCTCATGAATCTTTAACTGTCTTGATGCGTATGCGATAACTTTGACCCGTTGCATTAGCACATAACCGAGTCCCTGATGGGAGGCATCACAATACACTACAAAGTCATCACAGCCTTCTGGGAGAGATAAGATTGGAGTATCACATAATTTCTACTTCAATGTTTGGAAAGCATCTTCTTTTTTCTGCTCCCAAACAAACGATTCACTTTTCTGATTTAGCTTGGTGAGAGGCAAAGCTATCTTAGAAAAGTTTGAGATAAACCTTCTATAATAACCTACGAATCCTAGAAAAGACCGTATCTCCATTGGGGTCTTTGGAGTATCCCAGTTCTTGATGGCTTCGATCTTGGCACGATCTACATGTATGCCCTCGCTGTTAACTACATGACCCAGAAATTGAACTTCTCTTAGTCAAAATTCACCCTTAGAGAATTTGGCATAACGTTTTTCTTCTTTCAACAGCTCCAAGATCTTCCTGAGATGTTGATGGTGCTCTGCTCTGCTCTTAGAATAAATCAGTATGTCATCAATAAAGACAATGACAAACTGATCCAGATACGGCTTGCACACTCAGTTCATGAGATCCATGAAAACCGATGGTGCATTCGTCAATCTGAAAGGCATTACCATAAACTCGTAATGCCCATATCTGGTTCGGAACGCCGTCATCGGTATATCTTCGTCTTGAACCCTGAGTTGATGATATCCAGACCGTAGATTAATCTTCGAGAAATACTGTGCTCCTTGTAGTTGATCGAACAAATCATCAATCCTCGGTAATGGATACCGATTCTTGATAGTCAACTTGTTCAGCTCTCGATAGTCTATGCACATCCTAAACGATCCATCCTTCTTCTTCACGAACAGAACCGGTGCTCCCCAAGGTGAGTAGCTCGGTCTAATGAAACCCTTATCAAGTAGCTCCTGTAATTGGTTTGACAATTCCTGCATCTCTGAAGGTGCTAAACTATAAGGAGATTAAGCAACAGGAGTTGCTCCAGTAGTTAAGTCAATACGGAACTCTACCGGTCTCGCAGGTGGCAAACTTGGTAGGTCTTCAGGAAATACTTCTGGATAATTTTTCACTATCGGCACGTCTTGAATCTTTTTCTTGTCCTTCTCTTTCTCCACCACATGAGCCAGGAAAGCTACGCACTGCTTCTGTAAACACTTACGCGCCTTTATGCAAGAGATGATTTTGACACTTTGTTTTGCTTGATCCCCTCTGACTTCCAACACGTGATCATTTGTCACTGGAATTCGAAGCAGCTTTTCAGAATAGAAGACTTCCACTCGGTTAAGAGATAGTAAAATCCATTCCAACAATGATGTGGAAACTACCCAACTCCATCGGTATCAAATCGATGGTGAATGTATGACCATTAAGTGTCAATGGGCAATTTATGTATACTGTACTAACTGTGATCTGTTTCCCGTTAGCAATTTCTATGACGTAAGGGGAATCTAACTGTTCCTCTATAGAATCTAGTTGGCATGCAAAATCGGTAGAGATAAAACTCTGATACGCACCAGTGTCAAACAGAATAGATGCATAAAAGTCATGCAAGAGAAATGTACCCATGACCACGTTCGGGCCTTGACGTGCAGCTGGAGCTCCTATAGCAAAAGCTCTTCCACGTGGTGCTGGAACTGCCTGTTGTGCCTTCTTCGGGTAGTTCTTTGCAAAGTGGCCAATTTCGCCACAATTGTAGCATCCACCGTTGTTCTGGTTGTTGGGTGGAGGGAGAGCTAAAGCAACATTGTTGACTGCTTGATTGGGTGTCATCCTGCAATTCTTGACCCAGTGTCCCTTTCTTCCACATCCCGTGCATTGTCGGTAGGGATTGCTTCCAGCATGATGATACTGGCACTTAGTACAGAAAGGGTGTGAGCCAGTATACGGCTTTTTGTGCAGGTTCTGCGGTGCCATGGCTACTTGGTTGAGTGGAGTAGCCACGGTGTAGTTCTTGATGGTTTTATGCTTCTTCTTTGGATGATGATGGGGTTTCTTGGAAGTCTTTTCCTTGTTCTTGCCAGTGTCAGCCTCTTTCTTCAAAGTTCCAGAGGCTACCATCAAATCAGTGAGTTTCCCAGACTCACTCACAGCAGACTCTAAGGTAACAGGGTTTGCTGCAACTAGTAAACCCTGAATGCAGGCGGGGAGTCCACCTACATACCTATCTATCCTTTTCTCCAGGGTTGGTACCATGTATGGCACCAAGGCTACCAACTCATGATAGCGGGTAGTGTACCCCAGATAATCAGCTCCCTTTATCACATGGTTAGACAACTCAGTTTCCATCCTTTGCAGCTCATTCTTAGGACATAATTCAGTTCTCAGAATGGCCTTGAAATCTTCCCATGTCATCGACATGGATTCTTCTCTTCCTCTCGCTTGAATTTGAGAGTTCCACCAAGTCAAGGCTCACTTGCTGAAAGTGCCAGCAGAGTAACGGACCTTGTGGTGCTCTAGATAACTGCAGAGGTCCAGAGTAGTTTCGATCTTCTCAATCCATTGGATTAATCCAACGGCACCCTCAGTACCGCTAAAATTCGGCGGCTTACATCCCACTGAAGATTTGTAGGAGTAATTTGAAGCACCGCCAGTATTTCCACTGGCTTGTCCCGATGAGTGCCCGGTGTTGTTGCTGTCGTTCCGAATACGGTTGAGCATATCCGGAATCACCTCCTTCAGCTGATTAGTCAGCTGGCTGCTCAGTAATGTTGCCAAGGCAATGGTAGAAGGATCCAGATTCGCAGTCGCATTTGGGTCAACTGGTGGAGTGTGTGGAGGAGGAGGTGGCAGTGGTGGTGGATGCATAAGGGGAGGAGGTCTTCTCGGCGGCATTCTGATCACAACCAATTAAAATGTGACATCCAGTACCTCATCGTCCAGCAAGTCTATACTGTATGTGTACTTTCACTATTTACTGTGTGTAAATACAATGCATGAACAGTGTGTGTGATAACATAGCTCAGAAAACAAGAAACAGTTGTACGTATTCCAGTGAAAACTTAAATACCGTAAGTACAACAACTCACGATAAACAATAGTTGTAAGTAATCAGGTGAAAACCTAAGTACAATCAATACAACGAATCAAGAGAAACAACAGTGCATGAACAAATGACAAGAACATATCGGTTGCGATCTGATATCCATATCTGACAGGAATCAGATGACCGATAATTCATTATGAAAACAATGTGAATTCAAGGAAAAGAATGTGAAAACAGGAAGTTTAGTCGAGTCCGTCAGTGAGGAAACACAATCCAGAACACAAGTGCAATGTTGTTTCAGAATAAGGAACTGACAGTGTGTTTGCATGGGTAACGATTCACACAAACATATCTGTGAGTTTGAAGTTCTGAAATAATGACTGAAAAGTGGAAAACAAAAGTCAGAAAGTAAAACAACATCGTGTTCGTTCGGGTGACGATCTGACGAAACGAAAACAATAAACGATTCTAACGATAATAAAATAAGGAAAATAAATATTAAACATTTATTAGGAATTACAACCTTTAAAATCTAAAAATAAGTCATTTCTATTTTTAAAACGAAAATACGCGCGTAACGTTCGAGCAACGCAATGACGACGCGGACCGAGCAAACGAAACGAACCCGAAAACCCTCGGAATATAAATACTTTGAATGAGTTCATTTTCCTCATTTCCCTCTTCCTACTCTCTCTCTAAAAACCCCAAACCGGAGTTGTCTCTCTGTAGGGTTTTCTCCACCTTCAAACACCCATAACTCACTCAAAACTCAATGAAATCAAGTGATTCTTGAACCTAATCGAAGCTCTCAACCTCCTCTACACGAAAGTACAACCGATCTAGAGCCAAATCCATCTGAACGTGCTCATTTTCTTTGAATAAGTTCATTTTCCTCATTTCCCTCTTCCTACTCTCTCTCTAAAAACCCCAAACCAGAGTTTTCTCTCTCTAGGTTTTTGTCCACCTTCAAACACCCATAACTCACTCAAGACTCAATGAAATCAAGTGATTCTTGAACCTAATCGAAGCTCTCAACCTCCTCTACATGAAAGTACAACCGATCTAGAGTCAAATCCATCTGAAATCGAGGTAGTGAAGCTTGAATGTCATGAAAAAGAGGGTTTTCTACACCCTTGGTCGACCTAGAACCTGAACCGGTTAACCACCTTCAAATCTTGAAACCTATGACCACAAGAATCAGCCTTAGTAGATACCACCTTCGAAATCACAAGTGAGCCTGAAATGGGAGTGAATCAGGGCACAACTGTTAGTGCATTTTCTGTGTGAATGATGCATTTAATGTGTGAACCTAGCTTGTTGTATATGAAATTGTAGTTTGTTGTATATGATTAGAAGATCAAAAGACAAAAGGTTCGGCTAAGGTTTGGTTAAGGTTCTATGCTTACATGTCCTATAGGTTTGGGAGGCGAACCTATAGGTTTGGGAGGCGAACCTATAGGTTTGGGAGGCGAACCTATAGGTTTGGGAGGCGAACCTATAGGTTTGGGAGGCGAACCTATAGGTTTGGGAGGCAAACCTATAGGTTTGGGAGACAAACCTTTTGGCAAACTTTTTGAAACATATATATAGAGGAAAGGTGGTGGAATTGGAACTTGGAGCTCATAATTCACACACACAAGTTCAAGACTTCTCTCTCAAGATCAAGATCAAGACTTCTCTTCATCTTAGCTTCTTTTGTATATTCAAGTGTTGTATTTCACGTTTGATTTGTTGTAATCACTTGAATATCAATGAAGAATTCAGATTTGTGATCTATTACATTGTAATTGTTGATTCAAATCTAGTTATAAACGGATTCCGCACGTTTATAATTGAATCGTAGAATTTCGTGTTCGATTCTTCAAATCTACAGTGGTATCAGAGCGTTAGGCTCGATTCTACGACTATTTGGACATCAATCTCAAGTAATTTGATCAGAAAATTCATCATCTTGGAGGTGTTCTTGAAGTTTTTCACGTTTTTGTCAACAAAAAGTCAGATCTGCGAAAAATTATCAAGTTTTTGCAAGTTTTGATCCGATAGAAAGATGCGCCTCGAAAAAACGAAAATTTTGACTACTCATAGGCCTTCTAACTCCAAAAAATGAAGATTTTAGAGCCATTTTTGTGAAGTTCAGATCTGTTCGTTCGATCAGACGAACCCTTGACGAATCTGATAGCCGAACCTGTCCAGGTTCATCCAGGGTTCGTGAAACGTCCAGGTTCGTCAGACGAACCCTTGACGAATCTGATAGCAGAATCTGTCCAGATTCATCCAAGGTTCGTGAAACGTCCAGATTCAGACGAACCTTGACGAACCTTCGTCCAGATTCATCCAAAGGTTCGTGAGAGTGTCCAGATTCATCCAAAGGTTCGTGGGAGTGTCCAGATTCGTCCAGGTTCGCGAGAAATTGACTATTTCACGAGAAATTCGCGAGAAATTGACCTAGATTCACGAGATTTTGGTTGGAGTTCGCGAGATTTTGATCCTTATACATTATAAAGGGTTCGTGAGCTTCCAAGATTGATAAGGTTCGTGAAAAGGGTTCGTGGCTTATTTTTAAAGGTTAAAAAGCTTCATTTGAGCCAAAAAGACACATTATTAAAGTTCAAGTAAACCTTGTTTACCTAATTTGGGCCTTCCGGATCATTTGGGATAGGTTTCAAGACCTAATTCGGACGTTAAGACGAGTTTTTAGCTGTTTTGTTTTTTAGAGGTTAAACTTTCAAGTTCTGAACATAAAAGTTAAATATGACATACAAGAACTGGAACGTGGAATGGTTGGCTAACAATGGACTTGTGTTGGACAATTTGGAAAATTATCCGAACTGGAGATCCACATTCGAAACGTTTATTACCAAAGCAGATGATAATTATCAGAAGTTATTGTACCAACAATACAGGAAGCCATGTTTGAAACTAAATGAAGATCAAATGTCTGAATTTAATCAAGAAAGAGAACTGTGTGACTTGTTTTCAGTGATCATTTCTGAAGATATTAAGAAAACTGATTTTGAACAAATGCCACATTCATGTGCAAAGTGGAGTTTGTTAGAATTTGCATATAATAGTCATGTTGTAAAGAAGATCAAGGATGCTTATGATCGTCTTTTACCACTTATGCAAGAATTGAAATATTTTCAGTTTGATATCACTGATGGGCAAATAGTTGAGAAGTTTACGCAATTCTTACCTTATCGATGGAGTGATTTTGTTGAAAGAATGAAGGAAACAGAAGTTATTCATCATGTCACATTAATAAACTTCAAAGATGTGGTTGATAAAATGGAATCGGAGATAAGGAGAACCGGAAAATGGGTTGTGAAAATTGTTGATTTCTCGTGGATTGATGAACAAAGAAACACGTTAAATGAAAGTATGAGTGTTGAGTCTTCAATGTCAGAATCTGATAAAACAAATGAACCTGAAATGGATGAAGATAGTAAACAGGTGAATGAAGTTGTAGATGAGAGATGTAATGTAACTGAAGATACACACATTCTTAATGATTCTGATATCAAAAGTGAGATGAAGAAGTCTGAATATGATGTTTTGAAGTCAAAGAATGAAACTTCAAGTGATGATGTCGTGTCAACAGAGGATGAGAGTGTTTATGAGGATGCCTCTGATGATTTTTCTGAAACAACTAGTATCATTAGTGAAGATCATTGTCATACCATTTCAGATAAAGAGGTAAGTTCAGGTACGTTTTCTAAACTCTCATGCTCTAAATGTTTAAATCTTAAGGGAAAGTCTCCAATTTGTGCTGATAACAACATTCCTCCGATCATTGAAGATTGTACTTTTGAGGAATATGATGAGGAGACATTGTACAGATGTGGGTTGATGGATGTACATAAGGATTATGATGATTCTCACACTAATATCTTTGATGATGTAAAATCATGTGTTTCAAACTCTGCATCATCATCCAAAAAGAAAGTTTCTTTCAAAACCCCATTGGTTGAAATTAAAAAGTTTTCAAAGAATGAAAATATGAATTTTTCAAAACAAAATGGTTTTTCAAGTTCAAAACCTAAACGTCAAATTCAATCAAAATGGGTTGTGAAATCATCATGTGCATCAAACAGAGTGGAATCAAAATGTGATACTTCAAAGTCTTGGAACAAAGACAAAATTTCACTCAGCCCCACAAGATGTGAAAAGTTGAACTTTGAGTCTCCCACGTCAAGTGGTAAGAAGTCACATTTGACTCATATGGGTTCAACAAGTACTCAAAGATTGGTTTATGGTTCACCAGTGACAAATCACCAAAACCATAGGTTTGTGCAAAACTATTCTCCTAGGTTTGTGGAGAGGAGAATATGTTTTGAGTGTGGAACAAGAGGGCATATCATTGCTAATTGTCCTTATCTGTGTGAGTTACAAGGACAAGTTAGTAATGCCAAGTCTTGTGTCACAGAGGTTTCAAAGTTCATTCCTAAAAGACATAAAATACCAAATCAAAACAAGGAAGACCTTGTGAAAGCCTCAGATGAAGAAAAGTTGAAACTTTCAAAACCTTTAATGACTAATTTGGTTTTTAACAACAATGTGGTGATTCAAGATAAGTATTATCTTAAGAATGTACTTGAACAGGAACAGTTGTGGATACCAAAAACAAACAAAGTTTCAAAGGAAACTTCATTAGTTTCAACTGGAAAATGGATAAAATTTCGGTATATGGATTTTCATGGAAAACTCAAGACCTCGAAGGCTTGGGTGACTAAAGATATCTAATGGTTTGTGAGTGTGTGCAGGAGGATTTCAAGAGGACCTATCAATTGGAGGAGAGCTCATTGATAGTGAAACTTCCTGGCCTGTATTTGGTAAAATCGTTCTAATTCTTTAACTGTCATATTATTCTGGAGAACTTGACAGGTTTGGAATTACATTGTCATATTTTCTTGATGTTTTCAAGTCACATTGATCATAATGTTTTACGAAGATCGTAAATCATATCGGTTGTCAATTTTTCGGGAATTTTGATTATTTTTTATGTACTTATAAAATTCTAAAAAAAAACAAAAAGATTTTCATTTTTAGCATTTTAGGGGGAGAAAATTTTAAAAAAATCAAAAACAATATAAAATTAGAAAATTGAGAAATTGATCCGACCTTTGAGAAATGATTGTACATTGTAATATTCTGAAGTTTACTTGTATCATACAAGATCAAATACAAAGCGATCACAATGCACTAAGTATGATATGTTGGTAGGTCTTTCAATTTGGTGTGATTTCTGTAGACTAATGCCATAATCATTTTTTGTGGGACACATCACTTAGAACACAGTGTTCGATCTTTGTCCTGAGTGCGTGGTCATTTGCCTCAGTGATTGTTAATTGTATTGGTACATATATTGGTTTGATCATGTGTTTCTTTTTCAAAAGAAATTCTGAGTTCATTTTTTCTTTTATTTTCGTTCAAAACATGGACATTTTCTGCGTATACTTACGTATCGACCTGATTGTTATGTTTTGGACATTCTGCTTTTATTTTCTTGGTTTGTTTAAAACTTGGGCATTCTATGTGTATACGGAACTATCAATCTGATTGCTAGGTTTTAAACTTAAATTATTTTTTGGTTCAATATTCTGGTTTCATCTGTGCATACGGAAGTATCAATCTTGTTACCGGATTTTGAACATTCTGTTTTATTTTACGCTTTGTTATTTCACAAAAGATATTCTGCTTTATTTTTGCATGATCAAACTAAGCAAGCATTTGAATTTAGAATTTACAATGGCATCGCTGTTGGTTGATGTTTCACAAAGCGGGGATGTGTTCAAGTGAGTGGGGAACACAAAGTCTTGTGATTGGTTTTCATTATTCCAAATTCACAACAAGTAGTAAGATTTAAAGTGGACCCATATACTGGCAATCGTCCTAGGCTTGTGCATCGAATAAATAAATCTCATTAACAATCAACAAGTAATGCTGAAGTATGATTACAATATGATCTCATGTTTGGATTTTTCTCATCAAAAACATATTTATTTTAGTTAGAATACAAAGTTTGTAGGATTCTAGGATATACAATTTTGTAATTCATAGCTTTAGGGGGAGTTTATACAAATCATTGAAAAAAATCATAAAAATTTTCTTTTATTTTCTTTTAGACTATCCGATGTGACTTACTAATTCTTTGTAAATACTATAATTGATTTACTGATAATAAGTGACAAAGAGAAATTGGAATTGTGATGAGGCATCTAGTTTTAATTGTGTGTCAACTGATGCAGGTGATAAGGGTGATGAAGATCTGCGTGTTGAAGATGTCACTGCAGTCCTCAGCAGGTGAATCTTGGAGAAAGAAAGACATAAGATGGAGAGAGAATGAAATTAAGATTGAGAGAATGAAGTAGAAACAGAGACCGATGTATTTTCTGTGTGAAAATATAACAGCTACAACTGAAGGGAAGTTTGTTGATAGCAAGGTTGTAGGAGAGTATGTTGATGGATATATGTTCCCCGATGCACAAAATGTTTGAGCATATACAACAGCAAGGTTCAAGGGGGAGTATGTTAGTGCATTTTCTGTGTGAATGATGCATTTAATGTGTGAACCTAGCTTGTTGTATATGAAATTGTAGTTTGTTGTATATGATTAGAAGATCAAAAGACAAAAGGTTCGGCTAAGGTTTGGTTAAGGTTCTATGCTTACATGTCCTATAGGTTTGGGAGGCGAACCTATAGGTTTGGGAGGCGAACCTATAGGTTTGGGAGGCGAACCTATAGGTTTGGGAGGCGAACCTATAGGTTTGGGAGGCAAACCTATAGGTTTGGGAGACAAACCTTTTGGCAAACTTTTTGAAACATATATATAGAGGAAAGGTGGTGGAATTGGAACTTGGAGCTCATAATTCACACACACAAGTTCAAGACTTCTCTCTCAAGATCAAGATCAAGACTTCTCTTCATCTTAGCTTCTTTTGTATATTCAAGTGTTGTATTTCACGTTTGATTTGTTGTAATCACTTGAATATCAATGAAGAATTCAGATTTGTGATCTATTACATTGTAATTGTTGATTCAAATCTAGTTATAAACGGATTCCGCACGTTTATAATTGAATCGTAGAATTTCGTGTTCGATTCTTCAAATCTACAACAACCCTGTTGTGGCTGAATGAGAATGACGGCTGGCTGAAAGGCCTAAGGCCGAATGGTCTCACTCGACGGCTGCCGCTTCTTCGCCCTCCTCCATTCTGTCGGCCAACCACCTCCCATTCGCCCCTTAACCATTCGACCATCAACTTCATTCGGCCAAAAGGCCATTCACCCAAACAGCCTTCATTCGAACTAGGGTCAGGTGTGGCTACCATTCGCCGAGTCAAGTTCATACGGCCATCCTCAATCGACCAGAAATGTTACACTCGACCATGCTACCATTTAGCCCAAGGCTTGCTGTTTCAGCCCAATCTCAGTACCTTGGCCCAGAATAAAAATTGATTTGGCCCATGCTCAGTCTAGTCGGCCATCATGGCTCAATCGGCCCAAGTAGCTGATTCGGCCCACTGTGATCGATTAGGCCCATATGTATCTCATTCGGCCCATATGACCAATAAAATGAAATAAACACACTAAATCAACCATATTGGATAATATGCAGGATAATCACAATTTACTACAAAGGTGGTGGGTATTGGGTTAAGGCACTTCGCAATATCTAAAACACTAAGTTTACAAGCATAGTTTCATGGTTAGTTATTAACTATGAAATAAACTACCTCCAATTTAAAAAATGTCAACAATTGGAGTCTTAAACTATAAATCTATGTTTGACGCTTAGATTGCTTTGCAAATATCCTATCCAATGCAAGTAACAAGCATATCAAGATAAGTGTTGGAATTTCAAGAATGAGTTAAGAAAGATGAAACATAACATCTACAACACTATATACTAAGCTTGACTTAATATAGTCACCTGTTAGTAAAATCTATGATAATTGAACAAGGGCCGAATGATGACCGAGACTCACAAGTGTTAGCCAACTTTAGGGCTAACACATACACGTACACAAATTCATACAACTCATACTTACAAGTTACATAAAACGTGAAATCAATACAGGATCGTGAATACAACAACAAGTACAACAAAGAGAGCGTCCATTCTTGTTTAGGCTAAGTCAACCACAACAACTACAAGGTGAGTTCATACGCCCCCTTTTCTAATCTTAACTGATTTTAAACTCTCGGGGCTGAGAAACATGCTAAATCTTTTATTTATTTAAAAGTTTTAGTTCAACATATTGCTTAAACTTTGATTTAGATAATATTGCTTGACTTATTATCGCTTATCATTGTATGCATGCTTGTATGATCATAACATGACAGAGATAACTTAGATGAATATGATAATATAACTTCATGAATCATCAACTGTAACATTTGTACATTTAGTCATGTAGTAGTGAACAGTGTTAGAACAGTGTGTATTCATGTTCAGTCAGTCAATGTGAATCATGTGTCATTATGTGCTTGTGTGTTGGAATCTTTATCGTTTAACAAGTATGTATTATTTATTTACAGTCGAGTTCACTAGGCAAGAACAGTATTGTGTTATATCGAAACAGTGGTGGGCAGCGAGAGTGAGCCCTATATATATACTGCGTTCGGTGTAACAGGATAGTGTTGGTGCGTAGTGTCAAGACGAATATTATGACAATTAATTCAACAAGAATCGTAATACGTAAGCGAGACTGAGTATAGTTATGGGTGACGATCCATAATGATACGAATGTTGAACTTATAATTATGATTAAACGACTTTAAATTTTTAATACGATCGGATAACGTACGCGATTGCGGGTATACACGTAATTGTGAATGTTTAACGGTCTGTCAATACACGAAGAGTAAAAATAATTATATTAATTATTTTATATTTTTTTACAATTTTGAAACTCATCATTTAAATGAGTTTAACAACTCTTTTATTTTAAAACCGCGTAAAATACGCATTTCGTTCCGGAAACGCGAACCGAGCGACCGAAACGAACCCGAGTACCACGCGAGCTATAAAAGCCTTGAACAAGGCTTAAATGCTCATTTATTCAGCCAACAACCACTTCTCTCTCTAAAAATCCCGTCTACCCTCTCTCTCTAGAAAACCGACCTTCAAACGCGCGTATCTTCTTCGTTTCTCAACGGATTTTGGTGTTCTTGGTGTCCACGCGTAGCTCTCGACATGCTCTACACGGAAGTACAAGATTTTCTCAGATCCATCCAGCAAATCTCGAGGTAATGAGGCTTGAAAAATCTGGAAAATAGGGTTTTTGTTTGTGAGATGGTCCGAACCTAGCCATCAACGGTTCTTGTCCATTCCAGTAGAAATAACAACCCTCGAGTGTTAATCTATGAGTGTTCGAAGCATGGGGATGGTTGGATCAAAGAACAAGATTCGAATGAAAGTGATGAGTGCAGGTTCGTGAGGTGCTCGCTGCACACAGCAAGAAGCCGAACCCAGGAAGGTTTCCTGACCGAACCATTTGGATCGTGGCCAACCTGAACGAACCCTGCATGGTTCGTTGGGTTTCTGCCGAACCCTGGGGGTCTTCCCGAACCTGTCTCAAGTCATCATGCCTCCCACGAACCTCCCCATTGCTACGAACCTTCGAGGTCACGAAGCCGAACTTTAGAGTTGTAGCCGAACTTGTCCAGACTAGCGAACCATGCAGACGAACCACCACGAACCCTAGACTCTCTCAGCCGAACCGTGGTGTCACCGAACCCTGGGTGAAGCTGCCGAACCATGTATAGGCTAACGAACCTACATGAGATTTTCGTTCAAGCCACGAACTCTAGATGCCACGAATCCTCTTATGCCGAACCATTTAGGTTTCCATGTCGAACCTTTTTCATTGAGCCGAACGAACCCTATATCCTTGAGATGGACGAACCTTGATGTCCTTTATGATCGGCGAACCTAAGCTTCTGATATTAAAGGGTTCGCTGCCTAGTATGGCAGCCCATAGGCATCCGGCCCAACCCAATGATACAAGGCCCAACCCCATTCACAATTCGGCCCATAGACTTAAATCGAGCACAATTGAGGTAGTTTGGTCATTAGGAATTTGAATTGGCCCAATGTCGCTTCGGAACTTTACATGGTCTACCTATACCTTGTTTGGCCCAACTAGATCTATTAGGCCCAAATCCAAGCCCGTACGACTCATTATGATCCAATTAGCTCGATATTAGCATTGGCGTGTTACAAGGCTTATATACATGTTATTGGGCCAATATCATATTCAATTGGCCTATTGGTAACCTAAGTGGCCCATGGACCTTCATTTAAGCCTATGATCATAATTATGGGCTTAAGGCCCATTGTAGGCCACAACTCAAAGTGATTGTAACTTGATCTTAATTAGTTTAAGTTACAACTTAAACTAATAATGGAATCAAGTCACAATCTCAAGGACTTAAAACAATTGGAACATTTTATCACAAAACATGGTAATCAACGGTTATCAAATCCTAGAACAATTATCATTTTATGCATAAGATTTATGCACAATGGATCATTTCATATTCGTTTCTTGGACCCATGATCAATCAAGAGATTCAAATCAAAACTTTCAAGTTTTCACAACAATCATAATCATGAGAACACAAGTCAATCAATGAATCAAAGTCTATACAATTATAAATCCTATATCTTATGTATGATTACAATGTTATAGGAAACAATTAGAAGTCCTGTTTGCTACTTGCTATCTGTTTTAGTTCAGAGTCTACTGCAGACAGGTGAGAACATTAGCCCCTCTTTTACTGTTTTATAACTGTTTTGGGGTGGAACACATGATCAAAACCGCTATTTCAATCTTGTTTCATTACACAAGTTATGTGTATTTCATAAACATTACAGGCTCATCTTACGAATCCAAGGGATTCATCAATTGTTTAAAGAAATTTTCAACCGTTTTAAGGACTTATTAACTATTGAAATCTATTTACTAAAAAGGATTTTATAAAGACTCTTTGAAATGTGTTATAACAGATTTACTCAAATGCTCTTATAAAGGATCAACACTTTTCAATAAATGATTTGATAAAATCTTTTGTTATAAACCTTGTTGTTACACAAGGTCACCAAATCATAGTATTCAAATCAAGTGGTTCACAACATGGTATTCAATTCAAGTGGTTCAAAACATGGTATTCAAATCAAGTGGTTCACATCATGGTATTCAAATCAAGTGGTTCATTTCATGGTATTCAAAACAAAGGATTTAATTCGTGGAATTAAACCCAGGTTTTCAATTCATGTTATCAAATAAGGCATTAACACATCCGGTTAAAGTAAGATTAAGAAAACATGGTGTCTATTGTTGTAAACAAACTTGTAAAAGCATCAAGTATCATATTCATTAGCGTTAGTACTGGGTGATCACAACAAGGGAAAGCGGACACATTGTTTCTTATCCAGGATGGAGTTAGCTTTTAAATTTGTTTTAAAAGCTAACTGTAGGTCTGGTGTCATGGCTTTCTTATCCAGGATGGAGTTGGCTTTTAAATTTGCTTTTAAAAGCCAACTGCAGGTCTGGTGTCATATGGTTATCAAAACTGCTGATGTATTATCTAACTCCAAACGTGTTTTGGGACTTGATATTATATGTTGGCTTTCGTGTGAACAGTGATTGGACTGTTTACACTCATTTTCTTACTTGATGTTAGTTTGGGTTGCAGCTCATCCGTGTGAATCTTATGATGCTTTAACTTACCTATGCCTTATATCATATACTCATGTTTACAAATGTTTAAACCTATTGTTCTCACCAACTACGTCTGTAGTTGACAGTTACTTTTCACGTGTTTCAGGTAATCAGGTTTAAGACATTCTCAGAGACAACTAAGGAGACCATACTAAGATAGAACAAGATGAAGAAACATGCTAGGATGGATTAGAAACACACTAAATCCTAATTATTTACTTGTCTTGTTTGAAGTCTTATTTTGTAAACTATATTTTGGGTCTGTAGTTGTCTTACTTTTGGTAGATAGATTGTCTGTAACTAAACAACTGTCTTAACATTATGAAACATAGTAATCCGTTGTGGTTGTTCTTATTCAATACTTGTGCATGATTCAACTGTTCATACGTCACCGCGCCGTGGATTCCGCACGCGGCGCAGGGGTGTGACAGGTTGGTATCAGAGCCAAGGTTGTAGAGAACTAGGAAAAACCCAATGTTTAATGACCTAGACTATAACCTAAGCTACCCAATAGGACTAAGTGCTATAGGCTTGATGATACTTAGGATCTAAGTAACTTAAGTGAGCATTAAGTCAACAATAAGCTTGAAAGATCTTAGGGACATTTTTCTAAGATTAGATATCGAGTCAAAGAATTTGAACCGGAATTCTATAATTTTAGAAACCGGATTAAATTCTCACACATATGCATTTAAGGATTTCAGAGGCAAGGATCTGTATTCTTAGTATCCTTGATCTGAAATTCTCACACAGAGATCATTATAGAAATTCGGAGGCAAAGATCTGTATTTCCAGTATCTTTGATATGAATTTCTTGTCATATTCATTATAGGATTTAGAGACAAAGATTGATATCTTTAATCTAAAGTCCTTGTCATATTCGTTATAGGAATTCAAATGTCAAGATCTATTAATTTAGAGGCTTGATTTGAAATCCTTGTCATATTCATTATAGGAATTCAAATGTCAAGATGTATTAATTTAGAGGCTTGATTTGAAATCCTTGTCATATTCATTATAGGAATTCAAATGTCAAGATCTATTAATTTAGAGGCTTGATTTGAAATCCTTGTCATGTTCATTATAGGAATTCAATTGTCAAGATCTATTAATTTAGAATCCTGATTTGAAATCCTTGTCATTGTTATCATTGTTATCATTATCAGGTGATCATTATCATAGGAACTTTATAACTTAGAATCTGTGTAACAGTATTCTTTAGTTGAAGTTCTCACAAGAGATCATTATACTCGATACTGTAGGTATTGAGAACCTAGGTTAATTAACCTAGGACACACATGCTAAAACCTAAGGTTTTAATTTCGAGTAAATTAAGAACCATGGTTTACATAATCATTATCCTAGTCACAGAACAAGAGGCAATCATGAAACAATCATAGTCAATCAACAGTTGGAATCTTAGCCCCAAATATAGACTACGGATTAACGCTGACGTATTGAGGTAAGTGGTGGGTCGGTGAGAGCTTACCCTATATATAAGCTTATTTCAGTATGTTAGGGGGAATCCGGCGTTTGTATTTGGAGTGAGGATTCGGGATCAACTGGATACATGGATCATTAGTCAAACACATGGGATACAAACATTTGGGAAACAATCATTGGTGAATCAAATCATAGTGCAATTCAAACTTGGATGAACCAAACATTATGGTAAATCAATCAAGTTGTGAACATTTTCAATGTAAACCTTAAGTGAAATTCTTAAGTGATTACATCATTAGTACTTACTGACATAAGTTAACAGGAAAGTGTAGAACACACGTATGATTTAGTTCTACATGTTAACAACTGTTAGTAGGTGCACGCATAACATAATCATAGTTCAATCATGGAATCAATCATAGTCCAAGTTGATCAAAGATCATGGGATTCTTAATCAATGGAACACACTTGGAAATCAATACAAACGTGTTGCCAAATGCTAGCAAGGGCATGATCGTGGTATATCGAAACGGTGGTGGGCAGCGAGAGTGAGCCCTATATATAAACTATTTTCGGTATATCGGGAAAGTGTCAGTGTGTAGGTTTGGTGGAGAGATCATGGGACATCGTACATATTCACATGATAAGTATGCAAATAAGTTGATAACTTATACGTGTACTGGATCATATTACAATTGAATGATAATACTAGTAGTATGGATATATTACTGACCTTATCATGAAAATTCAATTGTATCCTTCCTCATTACTGACCCGCTTGTGGCTTCTATTCGTAGAATGCCTCCCCGACGTGATCCTAACGGAGGGGGTTCAACAAGTGGCAACGACGATGAAATCAACAAGATCGCTCAAGCTATTGCTGTTCATATGAGGGAAGTAATCCCTGGTATGGTCACTGATATTACCCAGAATCTTCGGGGAAGTACTAGTGATTCAGCACATAACTCAAATGCTACAATTACTGGAACTGCTAACTTCACATTCAAGCAGTTCAACGATGCTAAGCCTCCTAAGTACTCCGGTACTGAAGGAGCTACCGGCCTACTGCAATGGTTGGAAAGCATTGAAGACATTCTCGACTTCACTGGATGTCCTGAGAATCTGAAGGTCAAGATGGCCTCAAGCGCTTTTCACAAAGGCGCGCTCACCTGGTGGAATTCTGAGAAGAACACCAGAGGACGTGAAGTTGCTCTTGCTTTACCATGGGACGGATTCAAGAACTTACTTGTGGAAAAGTTTTGTCCACGTCATGAACTGAAGAAACTGGAGGTGGAGATGTGGAATCTGGTGCAAGATAGTGGAGAGAACGCAAAGTATACAACTCGTTTTCATGAGTTGTGCATTCTGGTGCCCCATTTGGTTACTCCTCTATCCCGCAGGATAGAGAAATACATTGAAGGTTTGCCTTTGGTTGTCAGAGGAACTGTTATGGGGAACAACCCCACTACTCTGGAAGCAGCCATTCAACTTGGTGCTACTCTTACTGAAGAGTATGTGAAGTCTGGAGTGCTCACCCGAAAGGGATTCAAGAGAGCACAGATTGAAGAAGGCAAGAAGCCTGAACAGCACCATCCCAAGAAGAAGAAGCAAAAGACAATCAAAAACTTTGCAGCGTTGACTGCGGCTGCACCTACTCATGCTACACCCCTTACTGCTATGCCACAACCTGCTAACACCAGAAAGCCTTACACTGGTCCGTTTCCACTTTGCACCAAATGCCAGTATCATCATCTACCCAACACTCCATGCAAAAAGTGTCTCAAATGTGGGCGTATGGGACACTTTGCAGCTACATGCCGAGCTGCTCATCTTGCTGCTGCAACAACTGCTACCACTACCACTGCTGCTACAGGTGGAAGGGCCTGTTATAATTGTGGAGCAGAGGGACACTTCAGAAATCAGTGTCCAAAACTCAACAACAATACTGCTGCCGCTCGTGCTTTTGTCATTGGGACTGCTGAAGCACGTGAGGATCCAGCAGTCATCACGGGTACATTTCTTATCAATGATCACTATGTTTCTATCGTATTCGATACTGGTGCTGATAAAAGTTTTATCTCTACTCATACTGCTTCTTTGCTTAATATGCAACTATCCACACTTACTGCTCCTTATACTGTAGAAGTAGCGAATGGTAAGACAATAGTTGTAGATTCTATAATTCATGCTTGTGAGTTAAGATTAAATGACCATCTTTTCTCCATCGATCTCATTCCTATGACTCTCGGAAGCTTCGAAGTCGTGATAGGAATGGATTGGTTATCCAAAAACAATGCTGAAATCGTATGCTCGGAGAAACTTATTCGAATCCCCTTACCGTCTGGTGAAACGATGATAGTCTACGGCGAGAAACCATGCCGCGGATTGAAGATTGTATCGTGCATCAAGGCGAAGAAGTACTTGAGGAAGAAATATTATGCTTTCCTAGCTCATGTAGTGGAAAAGAAACCTGAAAAGAAAGCAGTTGGAGATGTTCCAGTTATCAAAGAATATCCAGACGTATTTCCAGAAGACTTGCCTGGACTACCACCAGTACGACAAGTGGAGTTTAGAATTGATCTCGTCCCTGGAGCAAACCCAGTGGCGAAGTCACCGTATCGATTAGCACCATCTGAGATGCAAGAACTGTCTAGTCAGCTTCAAGAACTTTTAGACAAAGGTTTCATAAGACCGAGTTTCTCTCCATGGGGAGCTCCGGTTCTCTTTGTCAAAAAGAAAGACGGTTCATTTCGTATGTGTATCGATTATCGTGAGCTGAACAAGTTGACAATCAAGAATAGATATCCTCTGCCCAGGATCGATGATCTGTTTGATCAATTACAGGGAGCAACTTGCTTCTCTAAGATTGATTTGCGATCCGGGTATCATCAGTTAAGAGTAAATGATGAGGATATACCAAAGACGGCATTTAGGACTCGATATGGACACTATGAGTTCGTGGTCATGCCATTTGGGCTGACCAATGCACCTGCAGTGTTCATGGACTTGATGAATCGAGTCTGCAGGCCTTACTTGGATCAGTTTGTTATTGTCTTTATTGATGATATACTGATTTATTCCAAGTCGGAACAAGAGCATGAAGATCATTTGAGGAAAGTCTTAGAGTTACTAAGGGCTGAACAACTCTATGCTAAATTCTCAAAATGTGAGTTTTGGCTAAAGGAGGTTCACTTCTTAGGACATGTCATAAACAAAGATGGAATTCATGTGGATCCAGCAAAGATTGAGGCGATTAAGAACTGGACTACCCCATCTACACCAACAGAGATTCGTTCATTTCTGGGTTTGGCAGGTTATTACAGAAGATTCATTGCAAACTTCTCTAAGATAGCTTTGCCACTTACCACTTTGACTCAGAGAAGTCAAGCGTTTATATGGGGACAGAAACAGGAAGATGCATTTCAACTTCTTAAACAGAAGTTATGCAACTCCCCTATCCTTAGTCTTCCAGAAGGCAGTGATGACTTCATTGTCTACTGTGATGCTTCAAACCTTGGTCTCGGTTGTGTACTTATGCAACGGGACAAGTCATTGCTTATGCTTCAAGAGAACTTAAGGTTCACGAGAAGAATTACATTACTCATGACCTTGAGTTAGGGGCTGTGGTCTTTGCATTGAAAATTTGGAGACACTACCTTTATGGTACTAAATGTGTCATCTATACAGACCACAAGAGCCTACAACACATTCTCAATCAGAAAGAACTCAACATGAGACAACGGCGTTGGGTTGAACTTCTAACTGATTACGACTGTGAGATTCGTTACCATCCGGGTAAAGCCAATGTGGTGGCGGATGCTCTTAGTCGCAAGGAACCAGTCAAGCCAATTCGTGTAAGAGCCATGGAGATCAACACACAGCCAAACTTGAAAGACTTGATTCGTATTGCACAACAACAAGTAGTAACATACAATCAACTCAAGACAGACTTGGATTGTGGTATTGAGAAGAAACTAGAACCTCGATCTGATGGGTTGTTATATCTCAATGGCCGCATTTGGATTCCAAAGTCTGAAGAATTGCGCACACTCATCTGTGATGAGGCTCATAAGTCGCGATACTCAGTTCATCCTGGAGCCGACAAGATGTATCAGGACTTGAGGACATCTTACTGGTGGCCGGGAATGAAGAAAGACATAGCACTGTATGTGGGAAAATGTCTTACATGTTCAAAGGTTAAAGCAGAACATCAAAAGCCCTCGGGACTTCTACAGCAACCTGAAATTCCTCAATGGAAATGGGAGCAAATTTCCATGGATTTCATAACTAAGTTGCCGAGAACTCCACGAGGTTTCGATTCGATTTGGGTGATCGTTGATCGACTCACCAAATCTGCTCATTTTCTCCCGATCCGAGAGGATTACAAGATGGAGAAGTTATCCACATTGTACATCAACGAAATCATTGCACGTCATGGTACTACAACATCAATCATATCTGATCGTGATAGTCGTTTCACTTCTCGCTTTTGGCAATCATTGCAAAAGGCTTTGGGAACGCGTGTTAATCTTAGCACGGCGTATCATCCCCAAACCGATGGCCAAAGCGAAAGGACTATCCAAACACTTGAGGACATGCTTCGTTCTTGTGTCATTGACTTCGGTGGAAGTTGGGACACTCATCTCCCACTCATTGAGTTTTCATATAACAATAGCTATCATACGAGCATTCAATGTGCACCATTCGAAGCTCTATATGGTAGAAAGTGCCGATCACCGGTCTGTTGGACCGAGATTGGTGACTCACAGGTCGTAGGACCAGAATTCATTCAGGAAACATCAGACAAAATCACAATCATTCAGTCACGGCTTAAGGCCGCACGAGATCGGCAGAAGAGTTATGCTGATCGACGTCGGAAACCGCTTGAGTTTCAAGTCGGTGACCGAGTCTTACTCAAAGTTTCTCCCTGGAAAGGCGTTGTCCGATTCGGGAAGAAAGGGAAACTTGCACCAAGGTACGTTGGACCTTTTGATATCCTGGAACGGATTGGTCCCGTAGCCTACAAACTCAAACTTCCAGTGGAGCTAAGCAATGTTCATGATACTTTTCATGTATCAAATCTTAAGAAATGCTTAGCGGATCATTTTGTTCAGATTCCACTGGAAGACATACAGATTCAGAACAACATGCAATTCATTGAACGTCCAGTTGAGATCATGGATCATGGGGTCAAGAAACTTAAACGCAGCCGTATCCCGATCGTGAAAGTGCGATGGGAGGGCAAACGCGGTGCTGAGTTCACCTGGGAACGTGAAGACCAGATGAAGCTTAAGTACCCTCATCTTTTTACAGTATCTTCGGCTAGTTAATTTCGGGACGAAATTCCCTTAACTAGGGGAGACTGTAACATTTGTACATTTAGCCATGTAGTAGTGAACAGTGTTAGAACAGTGTGTATTCATGTTCAGTCAGTCAATGTGAATCATGTGTCATTATGTGCTTGTGTGTTGGAATCTTTATCGTTTAACAAGTATGTATTATTTATTTACAGTCGAGTTCACTAGGCAAGAACAGTATTGTGTTATATCGAAACAGTGGTGGGCAGCGAGACTGAGCCCTATATATATACTGCGTTCGGTGTAACAGGATAGTGTTGTGCGTAGTGTCAAGACGAATATTATGACAATTAATTCAACAAGAATCGTAATTCGTAAGCGAGACTGAGTATAGTTATGGGTGACGATCCATAATGATACGAATGTTGAACTTATAATTATGATTAAACGACTTTAAATTTTTAATACGATCGGATAACGTACGCGATTGCGGGTATACACGTAATTGTGAATGTTTAACGGTCTGTCAATACACGAAGAGTAAAAATAATTATATTAATTATTTTATATTTTTTTACAATTTTGAAACTCATCATTTAAATGAGTTTAACAACTCTTTTATTTTAAAACCGCGTAAAATACGCATTCCGTTCCAAAAACGCGAACCGAGCGACCGAAACGAACCCGAGTACCACGCGAGCTATAAAAGCCTTGAACAAGGCTTAAATGCTCATTTATTCAGCCAACAACCACTTCTCTCTCTAAAAATCCCGTCTACCCTCTCTCTCTAGAAAACCGACCTTCAAACGCGCGTATCTTCTTCGTTTCTCAACGGATTTTGGTGTTCTTGGTGTCCACGCGTAGCTCTCGACATCCTCTACACGGAAGTACAAGATTTTCTCAGATCCATCCAGCAAATCTCGAGGTAATGAGGCTTGAAAAATCTGGAAAATAGGGTTTTTGTTTGTGAGATGGTCCGAACCTAGCCATCAACGGTTCTTGTCCATTCCAGTAGAAATAACAACCCTCGAGTGTTAATCTATGAGTGTTCGAAGCATGGGGATGGTTGGATCAAAGAACAAGATTCGAATGAAAGTGATAAGCCGAACCCGGGAAGGTTTCCTGACCGAACCATTTGGATCGTGGCCAACCTGAACGAACCCTGCATGGTTCGTTGGGTTTCTGCCGAACCCTGGGGGTCTTCCCGAACCTGTCTCAAGTCATCATGCCTCCCACGAACCTCCCCATTGCTACGAACCTTCGAGGTCACGAAGCCGAACTTTAGAGTTGTAGCCGAACTTGTCCAGACTAGCGAACCATGCAGACAAACCACCACGAACCCTAGACTCTCTCAGCCGAACCGTGGTGTCACCGAACCCTGGGTGAAGCTGCCGAACCATGTATAGGCTAACGAACCTACATGAGATTTTCGTTCAAGCCACGAACTCTAGATGCCACGAATCCTCTTATGCCGAACCATTTAGGTTTCCATGTCGAACCTTTTTCATTGAGCCGGACGAACCCTATATCCTTGAGATGGACGAACCTTGATGTCCTTTATGATCGGCGAACCTAAGCTTCTGATATTAAAGGGTTCGCTGCCTAGTATGGCAGCCCATAGGCATCCGGCCCAACCCAATGATACAAGGCCCAACCCCATTCACAATTCGGCCCATAGACTTAAATCGAGCACAATTGAGGTAGTTTGGTCATTAGGAATTTGAATTGGCCCAATGTCGCTTCGGAACTTTACATGGTCTACCTATACCTTGTTTGGCCCAACTAGATCTATTAGGCCCAAATCCAAGCTCGTACGACTCATTATGATCCAATTAGCTCGATATTAGCTTTGGCGTGTTACAAGGCTTATATACATGTTATTGGGCCAATATCATATTCAATTGGCCTATTGGTAACCTAAGTGGCCCATGGACCTTCATTTAAGCCTATGATCATAATTATGGGCTTAAGGCCCATTGTAGGCCACAACTCAAAGTGATTGTAACTTGATCTTAATTAGTTTAAGTTACAACTTAAACTAATAATGGAATCAAGTCACAATCTCAAGGACTTAAAACAATTGGAACATTTTATCACAAAACATGGTAATCAACGGTTATCAAATCCTAGAACAATTATCATTTTATGCATAAGATTTATGCACAATGGATCATTTCATATTCGTTTCTTGGACCCATGATCAATCAAGAGATTCAAATCATAACTTTCAAGTTTTCACAACAATCATAATCATGAGAACACAAGTCAATCAATGAATCAAAGTCTATACAATTATAAATCCTATATCTTATGTATGATTACAATGTTATAGGAAACAATTAGAAGTCCTGTTTGCTACTTGCTATCTGTTTTAGTTCAGAGTCTACTGCAGACAGGTGAGAACATTAGCCCCTCTTTTACTGTTTTATAACTGTTTTGGGGTGGAACACGTGATCAAAACCGCTATTTCAATCTTGTTTCATTACACAAGTTATGTGTATTTCATAAACATTACAGGCTCATCTTACGAATCCAAGGGATTCATCAATTGTTTAAAGAAATTTTCAACCGTTTTAAGGACTTATTAACTATTGAAATCTATTTACTAAAAAGGATTTTATAAAGACTCTTTGAAATGTGTTATAACAGATTTACTCAAATGCTCTTATAAAGGATCAACACTTTTCAATAAATGATTTGATAAAATCTTTTGTTATAAACCTTGTTGTTACACAAGGTCACCAAATCATAGTATTCAAATCAAGTGGTTCACAACATGGTATTCAATTCAAGTGGTTCAAAACATGGTATTCAAATCAAGTGGTTCACATCATGGTATTCAAATCAAGTGGTTCATTTCATGGTATTCAAAACAAAGGATTTAATTCGTGGAATTAAACCCAGGTTTTCAATTCATGTTATCAAATAAGGCATTAACACATCCGGTTAAAGTAAGATTAAGAAAACATGGTGTCTATTGTTGTAAACAAACTTGTAAAAGCATCAAGTATCATATTCATTAGCGTTAGTACTGGGTGATCACAACAAGGGAAAGCGGACACATTGTTTCTTATCCAGGATGGAGTTAGCTTTTAAATTTGTTTTAAAAGCTAACTGTAGGTCTGGTGTCATGGCTTTCTTATCCAGGATGGAGTTGGCTTTTAAATTTGCTTTTAAAAGCCAACTGCAGGTCTGGTGTCATATGGTTATCAAAAGTGCTGATGTATTATCTAACTCCAAACGTGTTTTGGGACTTGATATTATATGTTGGCTTTCGTGTGAACAGTGATTGGACTGTTTACACTCATTTTCTTACTTGATGTTAGTTTGGGTTGCAGCTCATCCGTGTGAATCTTATGATGCTTTAACTTACCTATGCCTTATATCATATACTCATGTTTACAAATGTTTAAACCTATTGTTCTCACCAACTACGTCTGTAGTTGACAGTTACTTTTCACGTGTTTCAGGTAATCAGGTTTAAGACATTCTCAGAGACAACTAAGGAGACCATACTAAGATAGAACAAGATGAAGAAACATGCTAGGATGGATTAGAAACACACTAAATCCTAATTGTTTACTTGTCTTGTTTGAAGTCTTATTTTGTAAACTATATTTTGGGTCTGTAGTTGTCTTACTTTTGGTAGATAGATTGTCTGTAACTAAACAACTATCTTAACATTATGAAACATAGTAATCCGTTGTGGTTGTTCTTATTCAATACTTGTGCATGATTCAACTGTTCATACGTCACCGCGCCGTGGATTCCGCACGCGGCGCAGGGGTGTGACATCAACACAATGGAATAATGTAGTTGTAAGATTTTATCTTATAACATTTATTTATTCTTAAAAGAACAGATAATGAGATTATCACAGGTAAACATGATGACAACAATAACAAACACGAATGATATGAAGATAATATATCTTCATAATATCATTCATCACCGGAGTTAGCTAAGGGTAATAGGACAAGTTCTTATAACACTCAGCTTACAACTTGGTGCAGACTACAAGATAACACGAAACAAGTATCATCCACCACCTGAGTCGACTAAGTGTAGTAAGACTAGCTCTTGCAACATTGTAGTGACAACAGGGTGACCATATGGAACAACAAGAATGATAATCATGATAATGTACCTTCATGATAACAACATCATTTACACAACTAACATTGTATAATAAGACAAGATCTTATATAACTTTGTTAAAAACAACGAGAACACACAACAGCGAGAACAAACAACATTGGTGAACACACAATACAATTGATTACTATTGAAATGTCTGTATTATATCATTTCAATCATGTGCCATGTATTCAAGTTGATCATTGTAAGTCCCTTACACAAATCGCTGACCAGTTAGTTTGACGTGACAAAATCGACGATAGCATAGTAGTATCATAGGTTTGACAAACCTCCAGCTTGTAGGGCTGGTATGTTGATCGTATTGATCATCGGCCGGTAACGTATGACCGGTGACAGGGCGAAGAACAGTCAGGGTCTGGTAAGCGACACATGGTGATATTAATCTGCAGTTATAATTGTAATTAATCCATCAATCCCTGTTGACTAGTAGACTGATGAATTTATTTTCTCTCATGTCATATTACTGGTAATAGTTTTTATGAGGCCTCTGGGAATACACAGTGGTAGAGGTAAATCGGATGCATTGTAATATGATTACGTGAGGATTGCAATGGATTCCTTTTAGGCTGTATGCACTTCAAGTTGAGAACAAATATCAATTGGTTAACTAACACTCTTATATTTAAAACTGATTAACAGTTAACCCCACAAGAAATAGAATAATAATAAGGATCAGATTAAATTAATCTAACTTCCTTAAAACACTGAGGGTTTATCAATACAACGGGTGAATATCGAATGGGATGAACAGGTGAAATGAAAATGGGGATCTATAGTTGTATCGCAAGTGGTGTTAAGTTCTATTGGATATGTGGTGGGATGTTGGCTAGGGCTTGTTCCCCTACATATGCCCTATCTTACTACTATTATAATAGATATTGGTGAGAGGAGGTTTCAAAGTCTTAAAATTAAAAAAATTACTATCTAACAAGCATCTGGTACCACCTTTCAATGCATATCTGCTTAATATGTTTGAGGTACAACAACCGATGGCTTCCATTCTACTTTATTGCTTTCCCCTTCCCCCAACGATGGTTTCCATTCTCAGCATCAATTCTCCCAGGTTAGAAACCCTCATATTTCTAACCAATTCTCCTTTGATTCGTTTTACCTTAATCGTTAACTCTAACAAGTAGGTCAATGGAATATGACAACGAGCTCTCTCTAATTGCTTTCTTCATATCTTCACTTCTAAGGCATGTAGACGAAAGAGGAAGGCATCTTTTATTGAGTTCTTCCTTATGAAACAATTCTACCGAAAAGAGCCATTTATCAACACAATTAGCTCCAAAATCAAATTTTTGAAATCTTGGAAGTCTCCTTTAAAAGGGTTGCTGGTCTTCAACCAGAAATGATATACGAGTTCTATCGATAGAAACAAGATTTTCATTTTGAAAGAAACGAACCACGGATTTGATTTCACCCACAAAAGCAAGATCTACCGAAAACTGTGTAAAGTCTGAAACATTATTTGAAGCTTCAGGATGTTCTTGTAAGTTCCTATTTGCTAAATGTTTGAATGTTTTTGCTACAGATTTAATCCCAATTTATACACAATTGCCTCAATTGGTTGACAATTTCACTTTCAAGATTATCTCTTTTCATGTGAATGATTACTTCAATGCCAGAGATTCATTCGATCTACTAAATATTACTCACACCATGATCTAATATGCTGGTACTCAATCTAATTATTTGCAACTTCAATTGCTCTGTTTTCTTGTAATTTTATATTTTTTTGCATTTCAACGTAATCTTATAAATATTTTAACTTATTAATTTTTGCATAATTTGCCTTCTAAATTTGTGAATCAGAATTTTGACAACAAAATTACCCGAATCACCCTTTACTATATCTCAAGTGAAGTTTATAATTGGACTATAGATTTGAGGAAATTTAATTGTGATTACTATTTTTCCAAGGAACAAAACAAGATTAAGGAAGGCATATCTTTCATGTTTCATGGTCTTTCAACTTTGAAGGCATTCTTACTAGATGAAATTCGAACTGAGTTTGTGCTACAAATTTAAGCTTGTATACAATTGAATTGTGTATATTTTGTCCAGGTCACAATGTGTGGTATGTTGTCATAAAAGATTAAATATAGTACAAAACAGGTCAACCAAAACACAAGTTAGGTTGCCCTAGATAAATCTTTAATTTGGGGTTTTGATTGCTTTGCAACAGGTATGTTGCAATTGAACGAGTTCAAGTAGCACTTTAAAGGTATCATCTAACTAACTTACTGACAGATGTATCCTTTTGAAGACACTTACTTACCCAATGCATGTTCTATTCAGGCAATATTTTTATGTAAGCATCATCAAACTTCATTAAAATTTTGAACAGGAGCAACTATAATTATGTGTTAAATGAGTTGTATATGTGGTATTTGAAATTTACGGTGTTTATAAAACTGTTTCGAAAATCTTTATAGTTCTTATTACCATATAAATACATTAATATAATATTTATGATTTCTAAAGTGTCCACTTTTTTGTATTATAGTTTTGCAGATTGGCAATTTGCTGCAGAGCTGTTAGTAAAGTCACTTCCAGGCGAAGTCTTGTTCATTGTAGGATCAATTTTGGCATATTTTTTTCTTATGACCAGATAAACAAGATTTTAGGTACTTTTAAAATATTGTTAGCATAATTTTAGGATAAACATTAGATTTACATTTAATTAAGTTATAATTAAACTATATTGTCACCTGCATTTGTTTTGTTATGTTTTATGTAACATAGGCAGTGAAAGAAATGCAACATCTCAGACACTGGAAGGTGTAGATATAATGGATGAGAGATTATCTGAAGAGGTTAGTTGTACGATAATTTTTCAATTAACCAAACACTTTAGCTTGATATTATGCTAATCTAAGGTTCTTGAAGTTATTAAACAAAAGCCAAATCTTTGTCAGATTTCTTTTGTTGCGCATTCTGTGGGAGGTTTAGTGCAAGATATGCTATTGGGAGATTTTATAGACGACTTAGAGAGTATTGATGACTTGTTAGTTGCAAACAGTGAGGAAACAAAGGCAACAATTGGTGGCTTAATTCGAGTGAACTTTGTTACTCTTGCAACACCTTGTCTTGGTTCAAGGGGCAATAAACAGGTAGTCTATTTGAATCTCTTGCTCCCTTTTCAGGGCATCTTCTTGAAGGAAGTAGTGTAACTCAAGAATAAATAAATGAATAAAAAAATAAGCCTTAAAAATGAATTAATAATTATTTGAGTTTAACTTCAGAGGTGTAACATTTGAAGGCTTTGAGATACACACACATGTGTTTATGTTAGACATATTGCTATTGTTTGCAGACACACTTTTGTTATTATTTGCAGAAGTACCTTTGTGATTTAAATTTGGGAAATTTTGTAACTTGGAAGGTACTAGGTCATATCAGGATTCCTTTCTTGCTATTTTCTTGCACCTACTTTAGGTTTTTTACTCATGCATATAATTGTTTGTTATATCTCTTTTGTAAAACCTGATGGGCCTTCTATCTGATATGCTATCTTTGATTTCAGAAAATAGTTATATCCTCATATGCTATCACCTTTGGATGGGACAAGGTGATGGAGCATATTTGTTTTTAACATGAAGCATTTGTGTTATTTAGCTGAATCATTATTCTTGCTTCACCAACTACTACTTTTGTCAAGATCACCCAAGGTGAGTGTTTGGATTTGTGTTTAGAAACTGGTTATATGCTATTATGTTAAGCACTATAAATTATGAATTTGAATGATTTCAAACTAATGTGTGATTTCCAGAAACCAAAATTTGTTCAAATCATTCTCATGAAAAGTTATTTCATTTTAATAAAAATTACTTTATTTTTACACATTTTTACCTTTAATGTTTTTGAACTTTTAAATTTTTTGTATTCTTCTTTTGAAAGATAATATAGATTGTGTTAATTAAATTCAAATAAAAAATTTTAGGAATAATATGAAAACTGGTTCCTGTTTAATAAAGGAAGAAGACAATGGCCGCAATCGCGTTGTTTTTGGTTGCTCTGATGGTGGGAGTAGGAATTTTTCAGACAGGTAAACAAAAATTAGCTTACAACTGGAATTCCTTGTTGAACTATGGAATTTGGATAAGTGTTTTGAGTTGTGAGTTCCCAATCCTGAATTTTATTTTCCATATATAATTCTTGTTAAGTATGCAAGTGAAAGAGCTAATCATGGTTTTGTAGAAATCTTGAACCCAATAGAAAACATAATAAAATATTTTTTTGATGTTCAACAGTTTTAAATTTTTTGTTACTGTGTAAAAGACAATCATAAGATGAGAAGTGAGGATTTCGTATCTATGCTATTCATAAAACTTAATACATCGTCAAATTTATCTTTTTGTGTGTTCTAGATTCCATATTGTAGTTATATTACCTCAATTTGGTTATGTTATTATGATGTGGGATTTTCTTATTAAACATTTTCTTATGATTTTGAATTTGTAATGTAATTGTGTTCCTAGATTTTAGATTGAGCCAGCATTGAGTATTAGTGGTTGATTGGTTGTAAAGTAAGCACACGACTGTTTGGGTAGAATATAAACTCACCTTGTTGTGTGTTACTGATTTTTAGGTTGGATTGCCGATTGTAGGGAAAGTTAAACACATCAACACTCTCAGGCTATGTCAAGAATAATTGAGAATCATGATCAGACTTCAGAGTAAGCCTCTTACCAATGCACAAAATAACTTGAACACCACAATAAAGGTATGCATCTAAAATGGTCCAATGGAGCCAATTCTCCAATCATTTGTTCATTTTGTTTTTAATTCTTGTAACAATTATATAAAGTTAACACCACTTTTAAGATGCAATGTTCATTTTATTTTTAAATCTTCTAACAATTATATAAAGTTAACACCACTTTTAGGATGCAGAGTGAATAATGTCAAGGTAAATTTATTAGTTGTTTTTGTGGTGTCTCAAGATAAATTTAAGTTATTTATGTGTTTATTAAAAGGCAAAATTTAAATTTCATGTAATTATGAATGTTTTTCTTGAAATGATGGTTCCTAAAACCATTTGTAGAGAATACTGTAACTTTTGGCTTATAGACAAGACAAGATTTTTTCAAATCAAACTTTTAACCAAATTTACAAATATAACAATATATAACAACAATATGTTTAAGACTTTCATTGAATTTTTTCTCTATTTTGACACAAGCAATTGGTCATAGTAAGAAAATTAGCAGACATGTTATTCAATACATTATGAGGGATTGATAAATTAATAGAAAGCGAGTAACATATTGTAAATTGTAGTGGCCGCCGCCGCATCGCGCGGGTTTCCGACTAGTATATAAGCATAGCTAATATGATGAAATACTATTTGTAAATATAACTATGGAGAGGCCATTGTGCGAAAGGGTGAATCAAACACTTACAAGTATCATGTATGACAATTGTGACTGTGTATGTGAACAAATCAATGATTTCAATTATCAAACTTATGAACTCACCAACCTAGTGTTGACTTTGTTTAAATGCATGTTTTCTCAGGTGACGAACATGTTTAGTCACCAGACAATTCAGGGACATAGCTAGTGGACTTTTAGAAGACCTAGCTACATTTTGTGTTGAACATACTTTTGGAATGACAAAACAACGAATCATCTTTTGTAGATCTTGTACAGTTACAAGATAGTAACTCATTGATTCTTTTGATTAGATTTACTTAGTTAAATTATGAACGAAAAAATGTAATTTAACTTTGTAATTCTATATCATTGTCATGATTATCATTTCTCATTTATACATCATGTGCTATGCAAACAATCTGATCATTTTGATTATCAAACGATATCGCGCCCCGAGAACTTTTCGCCCGACGGGAAATTCGATCCAGCCTGCCGGCTCAGGGTGTGACTGATTGGTATCAGAGCCATGGTTATAGAGAAAAATAGGTCATATTACTTAAACGGTTTGACCTAGACTATAACCTAGGGACCCTCATGTAGTGAACATACGACATAGGATTCTATTTGCATGTGTCTTCTGCGTCTGATCACTGCACTAACCGATTTTCTTTCGGTTATGATTAGAATGCCGCCAAGAAGACAACCAACTTTACTGCCACCACCACCACAAGAGTCAGCACCGCACTTTTCGACACCGACACCACCTGACTCTCCTCCACATCTACCACCACCTCCACATCCTCCTCCGCCACCACCTGCTCATGAGTTGGATCCTGCTACTATGGCACTGGCCACACTGTGGCCAGTCAACTGCGGGATGTGATACCCGACATGATGAACCGGATTAACAGCAACGACATCAACACCAACGCCAACTAATCTGGGGAAGGCAGCGGTAACACCCGAGACCATTAGGACTATTCCTACAAGAACTTTGTAGAATACAAGCCACCGAGTTTCACCGGCAGTGAGGGTGCTGTCAAATTGATCCAATGGATCGAGAAGATGGAAACAACTCTCGACATTAGTGGTTATCCTGATCAGCATAGGGTGATATATGTTGCTGGCTTGTTCAACAAACGAGCACTGACATGGTGGAACGCACAAGTTCAAAAAAGGGGCACGGATGACGCTCTGTCTATGCCTTGGGATGATTTCAATGCTATGTTGAGGGCTGAGTTTTGTCCAAGGAATGAACTAAAGAAAGTTGAGACTGAGCTACTCAATCTTGTCCTGATTGGTGCTGGGCATCTGGCCTACACCACCCGATTCCACGAGTTAGCAACATTGGCACCGGACGTGGTGCCGACACTGGATAAAAGGATAGAGCAGTACGTTGGTGGATTACCGTCCTGTATCCAAGGGCATGTGATTTCTGCCCACCCTACTACTATGGAGATGACTGTTACACTGTCAGCAAGTTTGACAGATGTGATGGTTGCCTCCGGGGCATTGAAGAAAGAATCTGACTCAGCAAAGGTTGGAAGTTCAAGAAAGCCGGACAAAAGGCCGGCCAAGAAACTAAAGGTGGTCAAGAACTTTGTTGCGAGCACCCAGACACCGATGATCAACCCACCACCACCACTACAGATCAAGAGGCTGGCACATCACCTTTGTGCAATAGCTGCAAGTATCATCATCCACCAAACACCCAGTACAGGCAATGCAATAACTGCGGGAAGTTTGGTCATTAGGCAAACCAATGCAGGAGCACTGGGGCTCCGAAAAGAAACAACAACGCAGCTACTACTGTTGTTGTTTATCACAGGTCATGCTACCACTGTGGCGAGCGTGGACACTTTTCTCGGGATTGTCCCAAGAAGAATCAACCAAGGGCTCAAGTAGCAAGAGGTAGAGCCTTTAAGATTGGAGCTGCTGCTGCTCGACAAGACCAGAATGTGGTCACGGGTACATTTCTCCTATTTGACTTTTATGCATCCATATTATTTGACATTGGTGCAGATCAGAGTTTTATCTCATCCGATTTTTCTAGCCATCTTAATCATGTTGAGGAATCTTTAGACTCCCCTTATACTATTGAGATAGTAAACGAAAAACAGATAACAGTTGACACAATACTTAAGAATTGCCCACTAACACTTGGCGATCATACATCTTCCTTCGATTTGATACCGATGGAACTGGCAGTTTCGATATCATCGTCATAATGGATTGGCTATCTCTTAACAGAGTTGAGTTCATCTGTTCCGAAAAGCTACTACGTATTCCAGTGGAGAATGATCAGATCTTGGAAATTCATGGAGATCAAGCGAACCGCAGTGTCAAGATAATATCGTGTATGAAGGCTCGCAAGTATCTACGAAAACAATGTATCGCATTCCTAGCTCACATGGTAGAAAAAGACAAGAAAGCAATCAAGATTCAAGATGTACCAGTTGTGAAAGACTATGCGGACGTGTTTCCGGATGACTTACCAGTGTTGCCTCTAGAGAGATCTGTGCAATTCCGAATTGATTTGATCCCGGGAGTAGTTCCTATGGCTAAGTCTCCTTATAGACTTGCACCATCAGAAACGCAGGAGCTGTCTAATCAATTACAAGAACTACTCGACAAGGGATTCATCCGACCGAGTTTCTCACAGTGGGGATTCAAGATAGACATGCGTTTAGGTTATCACCAGCTCCGGATTCAAGAGAACGACTTACCCAAGACGACATTTCGTACCCGATACGGTCACTACAAATTCATGGTGATGCCATTCGGACTGACGAACGCACTGGCAGTGTTCATGGATTTAATGAACCGGGTGTGCAAGCCGTATCTAGATCAATTCGTTATCGTCTTTATTGATAATATACTGATCTACTCAAGAAGCGAGAAGGAACATGAACAACATCTCAGGACAGTCTTGGAACTCCTGAAAGACGAACGACTCTATGCCAAATTCTCCAAGTGTGAATTTTGGCTAAGAGAAGTTCAGTTTTTGGGTCATGTGATTAACAGTAATGATATTCACGTGGATCCTGCCAAGATTGAAGCAATCAAGAACTGGGATGTGCCCACAACACCAACAGAGATAAGATCATTCTTGGGATTGGCATGTTATTACAGGAGATTCATTTCGAATTTCTCTAAGATAGCCTTGCCTCTCACCAAACTCACACAGAAAAGTGAACCATTTGTGTGGACACAGAAACAAGAAGTGGCATTTCAAACACTGAAACAAAGATTGTGCAATGCTCCAATCTTAACACTCCTAGAAGGCAATGATGACTTTATGGTATACTGTGTTGCATCCCATCAGGGACTTGGTTGTGTTTTAATGCAACTAGACAAAGTTATTGCCTACGCATCAAGACAGCTGAATATACACGAGAAGAATTACACAACACATGACTTAGAACTGGGAGCTGTTGTCTTTGCTTTAAAGATTTGGAGACATTACCTGTACGATACCAAATTCACTATCTTCACAGATCACAAAAGTTTATAGCACATATTTGATCAGAAGGAGCTTAACATGAGACAAAGACGTTGGGTTGAGCTCTTGAACGATTACGATTGTGTGATCAAATACCACCCGGGCAAAGCGAATGTTGTCGCATACGCTTTGAGCTGGAAGGAAAGAGTCAAAACCTTGCGTGTTCGAGCCATGGGAATGACCGTGCAAACAAGTTTGAGAGATCAAATCATAGAAGCACAACAAGAAACAATGGCAAGAGACAATTTGAAACACCAGCTCGATTATGGAGCCGAGAAACACTTCGAGACAAAACAAGATGGAGTTATCTATTTTCAGGATCGTGTTTGGATCCCGGCAGTAGATGAACTTCGAACACTCATACTTGACGAGGCACACAAGACACGTTATTCCGTTCATCCTGGTGCCGATAAGATGTACCAAGATCTTAGGTCATTTTATTGGTGGCCGGGTATGAAGAAAGATGTTGCCACTTATGTTGGCAAATGCTTAACATGTGCCAAGGTCAAAGCTGAACACCAGAAACCTTCAGGTTTACTGGAACAACCAGAGATACCGCAATGGAAGTGGGAACAAATAGCTATGGATTTTATTACCAAGCTACCCCGCACTTCCAGCGGACACGATTCTATTTGGGTCATCGTTGATCGATTGACCAAGTCCGCACACTTCTTGCCGATCAAAGAGAATTACAAGATGGAAAAGCTAGCAAGACTCTATGTCTATGAAATAGTAGTACAGCACGGTGTGCCCTTGTCTATTATTTCAGACCGGGACAGTCGATTTACATCGCGGTTCTGTCTATCATTGCAACAATCCTTAGGGACAAATGTAAACTTGAGCACCGCTTATCATCCATAAACGGATGGCCAAAGCGAGCGAACTATCCAAACCCTAGAGGATATGTTGAGGACATGCATCCTAGACTTCGGTGGAAGTTGGGATAAACATTTACCACTCATTGAGTTCTCTTACAACAATAGCTACCACAGCAGCATTGGATGTGCTCCGTTTGAAGCACTGTATGGTAGAAAATGTCGGTCTCCAATTTGTTGGACCGAAGTGGGAGACAACAGAATCACTGGGCCTGAACTTATTCAGGAGACTACTGATAAGATAGCCCAGATTCCAAGTGGGTGACCGATTCATGTTGAAAGTGTCCCCGTGGAAAGGCGTGGTTCGTTTTGGAGCTAAAGGCAAGTTAGCACAAGGTAAGTCGGACCGTTTGAGATAACTCAACGCATAGGTCCTGTGGCATACATACTCAAACTCCTTGATGAACTCAGCGGAGTACACGATGTATTTCATGTATCAAACCTCAAGAGGTGTGTCGCGGACGAATCATTGATCATACCTCTGGAAGAGATACAAGTGGATGAACAATTACATTTCATTGAAGAACCGGTAGAGATTATGGATCGTGAAGTCAAGAGACTGAAACGAAGCCGTATTCCTATTGTAAAGGTTCGTTGGAACTCCAAGCGCGGACCATAATTTACCTAGGAGCGCGAGGATCACATGAAGACAAAGTATCCCCACCTGTTCGATGAAGTAGTGCCCGACAATGATGCTTAAATTTCGGGACGAAATTTCTTTAACAAGGGGAGATTGTGACATCCAGTACCTGATCGTCTGGAAAGTCCGTACGGTATGTGTACTTTCACTATTTACTGTGTGTAAATACAATGCATGAACAGTGTGTGTGATAACATAGATTAGAAAACAATAGACAGTTGTACGTATTCTAGTGAAAACTTAAATACCGAAAGTACAACAACTCATGATAACCAATAGTTATAAGTATTCAGGTGAAAACCTAAGTACAGTCAATACAACGAATCAAGAGAAACAACAGTGGACGAACAAATGACAAGAACATATCGATTGCGATCTGATAACCATATATGACAGGAATCAGATGACCGATAATTCATTATGAAAACAATGTGAATTCAAGGAAAATAATGTGAAAACAGGAAGTTTAGTCGAGTCCGTCAGTGAGGAAACACAATCCAGAACACAAGTGCAGTGTTGTTTCAGAATTACGAACTGACAGTGTGTTTGCGTGGGTGACGATTCACACAAACATATCTGTGAGTTTGATGTTCTGAAATAATGACTGAAAAGTGGAAAACAAAAGTCAGAAAGTAAAACCATCGTCGTGTTCGTTCGGGTGACGATTCGAACGAATACGCACGAAGGTGACGCAATCTGATGAAACGAAACCGATAAACGATTCGAATGATAATAAAATAAGGAAAATAAATATTAAAAATTTATTAGGAATCACAACCTTTAAAACCTAAAAATAAGTCATTTCTATTTTTAAAACGAAAATACGCGCGTAACGTTCCGGAAACGCAATGACGACGCTAACCGAGCAAACGAAACGAACCCGAACACCCTCGGAGTATAGGTACTTTGAATGAGTTCATTTTCCTCATTTCCCTCTTCCTACTCTCTCTCTAAAAACCCAAACCGGAGTTTTCTCTCTCTAGGGTTTTCTCCACCTTCAAACACCCATAACTCACTCAAAACTCAATGAAATCAAGTGATTCTTGAACCTAATCGAAGCTCTCAACCTCATCTACACGAAAGTACAACCTATCTAGAGCCAAATCCATCTGAAATCGAGGTAATGAAGCTTGAATGTCACGAAAAATAGGGTTTTCTACACCCTTGGTCGACCTAGAACCCTAACCGGTTAACCACCTTCAAATCTTGAAACATATGACCACGAGAATCAGCCTTAGTATATACCACCTTCGAAATCACAAGTGAGTCTGAAATGGGAGCGAATCTGGGCACAGCCCTGTTGTGGCCGAATGAGAACCACGGCTGGCCGAAAAGCCTAAGGCCGAATGGTCTCACTTGCTGGCTACCGCTTCTTCTCCCACCTCCATTCTCTCGGCCAACCACCTCCCATTCGCCCCTTAACCATTTTACCATCAACTTCATTCGGCCAAAAGGCCATTCGTCCAAACAGCCTTCATTCGAACTAGGGTCAGGCGTGGCTACCATTCGCCGAGTCAAGTTCATACGGCCATCCTCATTCGACCAGAAATGCTACACTCGACCATGCTACCATTCGTCCCAAGGCCTGTTGTTTCGGCCCAATCTCAGTACCTTGGCCGAGAATAAAAATTGATTTTGCCCATGCTCAGTCTAGTCGGCCATCATGGCTCAATCGGCCCAAGTAGCTGATTCGGCCCACTGTGATCGATTAGGCCCATATGCATCTCATTCGGCCCATATGACCAATGAACGAAATAAAATATGCATGATAATCACAATTTACTACAAAGGTGGCGGGTATTGGGTTAAGGCACTTCACAATATCTAAAATACTAAGTTTTAGTTCAACATATTGCTTACACTTTGATTTAGATAATATTGCTTGACTTATTATCGCTTATCATTGTATGCATGCTTGTATGATCATAACATGACAGATAATTATCTGACTGATGAACCATGGTTCTGAGTTTGTTTCTGACATGATTTTGAATATGTTCTATGATAACATGAAATGATAACGATATATGAACAACAACTGAAATGTGTACCTGATTTACTGTTCATGTTACTGTGCAGATCACTGTTCCGGTAACGTGTCCGGCACTGATGTTAGATATCGTGTTTTAGAGAGAGAGTGGAGGTGAAATAAATGAGGTAGATGAACTCATTTAGGGTTTTTATACCCCGAGTGAGTTCGGGTTCGTTTCTGTTGCTCGGTTCTCTCTTTTGTTACGGTTCCGGAATCGTAGTTACTTATTTTTACGAGTTTAATTAAATGGGGTTTTCTTTGAGTTTTTTAAGGTGGTTATTCCTAGTAAATATTTTTAAATATTTTATTTTATTAATATTAGATCGTTTCGTCATTTCGTTTCGTCAGAGCGTTCCGCCATCACGTGCATTCGTTCGAATCGTCACCCCAACGAATCCGACGACAGTTTCACTTTCTGATTCTTGTTTTCTACTTTTCAGTTACCATTTCAGACATTAAACTCACAGATATGGTTGTGTGAATCGTCACCCAAGCAAACACACCGTCAGTTTATTGTCTAGAAACAACACTGAACTTATGCTCTGGATTGTATTTCCTCACTGATGGGCTCAACTAAACTTGCCTGTTTTCACATTGTTATCATTAAATTCTCATTGTTTTCTCTTTGAATTGTCAGCCATCTGATTCCTGTCATTTGTGGATATCAGATCGCAACCGATGTATTTTTGTCATTTGTTTACACATTTTTGTTTCTCATGAGTTGTTGTATTTACTGTATTTAAGTTTTCACTTAAACACATACAACTGTTATATGTTTTCTAGTCCTGTTGTCACACAACTGTTTACACATTGTATTTACACCTAGTAAATAGTGAAAGTACACATACCGTACGGACTTGCCGGACGATCAGGTACTGGTTGTCACACATAATAATAATGATATCCATGATTAAGTCCAACCACAAACCAGCCCTGCCATTTAACAAAAATTATCAAAGAAAAAGCAAAAATCAACCCACGAAAATTAAGAACTAACTAAAAATTTGTAAAACATCGATCCAATGCAAAAGAACGAAATTAGAAAGCCACAATATCTTGAAATATACTTAGAACACTTTATAGAGATGAGAAAGTGAAGAGATGAAACAAAAACCTCGCCTTTGTGCTAAACCTATCAATGGAGATGAAGATGGTGGAATGGTGGTTAAAGATGGTTGAATGGGTGAAGAATGGTGATGAATGCGGTGTAGGAGATGTAATTTGGGGAAAAAATTTTAAAACTAGGATTTTTAAGCATTTTATAGCATTCAAGGACCCGTCGCGTACCGCAACGATGGGGGGCAAAAAGTCCTCGCGGTACGCAAGGCAAATTTGACCAGCGTTGACCTGATTCTCTCACGTAGCGATACAGATGGGCTTATAGCCGTCGCATGACGCGACGATATCAAAATTTCAGAGAGTTTCCGGATTTTTCATGCCTTTGCCAATTTTTCTCCCTCTAAACCACACTAAATCATCCCAAAATATTCTAAGGCAAAGAAAACATACCTAGTGGCTCCAATCCATCTTTATTGCACCAAATTGATCAAAAACCTGCAAAATACGTTAAAACTCACAAAAACGAAAATGAAAGACCAAAAAACAATCATGAAAAACACACCGAAACTACTATGGAGATCCCATTTACACACTATACACTTGGGTTTCAACCCAAGAACTCACTCGACTCAACTCAAATGGGAGGATCAAAGGAAACTTCCTCCCCTGCAATCAAATCAGGACCACGATCACCAACATCCCATGGTCCCTCTCCCATAACCTCATTCACACCTACATCATCACTAACCGAATTCACCCCATAAACTGTATGAACTAGCTCACCACCGGCGCTCACAGAATTTGCTATCTTTAGACAAATGCTCTCGTCACCCACTCTAAAAGTGAGTTTACCCTCATAAACATCTATAATTGCCTTAGCGGTGCGCAAGAATGGGCGCCCAAGAACGATGGGAACTGCCATGTCCGCCTCCATATCCATCACAACAAAATCCACGGGAAACACAAAATTATCCACTTTAACTAACACATTCTTCAAAATTCCCCGTGGACATTTAACCGATCGTTCGACCAACGAGAGCGTCATGCGCGTGGGGGACAAGTGTGACATCCAGTACCTGATCATCCGGCAAGTCTGCACGGTATGTGTACTTTCACTATTTACTGTGCGTAAATACAATGCATGAAGAGTGTTTACGATAACAGAAGTCTGAATACAAGAAACAGTTGTACGTATTTATGTGAAAACATAAATACCGTAAGTACAACAACTCAAGATAAACAATAGTTGTATGCATTTAGGTGAAAACCTAAGTACAATTAATACAACGAATCAAGAGAAACAACAGTGTACAAGTAAACAACAAAAGCATATCGGTTGCGATCTGATATCCATAGATGACAGGAATCAGATGGCCGATAATTCATTATGAAAACAATGTGTAAATAGGAAGTTAGTTGAGTCCGTCAGTGAGGAAACACAATTCAAGACACAATTTCTGTGTCGTTTCAGAATAACGAACTGACAGTGTGTTTGCGTGCATGACGATTCACACAAACATATCTGTGAGTTTAACGTTCTGAAATGATGACTGAAAAGTAGAAAACAATAATCAGAAAGCAAAACCATCGTCGTGTTCGTTCGGGTGACGATTCGAACGAAAACACGCGAAGGTGACGCGATCAGACGAAACATTTAAAATAATCGTTTGACAAAATAATTCAAGAAAATAAAATGTAAAAGATTTACTAGGAATAACCACTTTTCAAACATTAAAAATAATCCTTTTTCTTGAAATACGTAAAATGCGCGTAACAATCCGGAAACGCAACGGAGACGAGAAACGAGCAAACAAAACGAGCCCGAACATCCTCGGGATATATAAAGCCTAAATGAGGCACCAACCTCATTTATTTCACTCTCCCTCTCTCTCTAAACTCACAAACCCGGTTTTGGTCTCTCTCTCTAGAAAAACAAGCTTCAAATCATCATATCTTGCTCGTTTCTTGGTGAAATCGGATGTTCTTGGTGTCCAAACGAAGCTCTCGACCTCCTCTACCCATAAGTACAACAGATCTGAGCATTTTTCCAGCCAAAATCAAGGTACCTGAGCTTGAAAAATCCGAAAAGTAGGGTTTTCATACCCTTTGATCGATCTAAACTCTCTACCGGCTTAGGACCCTTACACTCTAACCCTATTGTTAGTACATATATGTAATAGTTTGCTATTCAAAAGTTGTATTTATTTTGAATTTTAGAAAGGTTCGGCTAATAGATTTGCCATAGGTTCGTTTGGCCCACGAACCTAGGCAGGTTCGGCGAACCTATTGATTTGATAGGTTCGGCGAACCTATAATCTAGAGAAGGTTTGGCGAACCTTTAGGTTTGGTAACCTAGGTTCTCCTAGCGAACCTCAGGGTTCGGCCAGCGAACCTAGGGTTCGGCTCCTAAAAGGTTCAGCTGATTAGCTGTTTGTATAAAAAGTAGGTTTGTTTGTTTTCTGCATAACTTTTGACAGAATTCAGCAAACCTTCTGAGATTTTCTCTGTGTGAGATCTGTTATTTCTGTGTGAACTCTTGTAATCATTGGTTAATATATACAAGATTGATTATTGAATTGCTTGTGTTCTTATGATTTTATACATGTCAACTATGGATTCCGCACATTGTTGATAGTTCGTAGAACTTCGTATTTGATCCTGATCGGTTCTCACCAAACCAACAGTGGTATCAGAGCGTTTGGTGAGGTTCTACACTACAATTTCAAAGAATTCAAGCGATTGAAGATTTGAAGATCATTAATGGCTAAAATTTTTCTTCTCTTGATCGATTGATTGCTATTTGAGCATGAGATTATCATCATTTTTTGTTGAATTACAACAATTGATGATTTGGAAGTGTTTTCGTGCAGTTTTGGAAGGATTTTTTGAAGGTTTCCCTCCCAAAAATTTTCAAATTTTGCGCTACAGGTTCGTGGGACGAACCTGTGACTTGCTGAACAGAAAGGTTCGCTGTTAGAAGCTTTTTCAGAGGGTTCGTTTGAGTTTCTGAAGAGGTTCGGCCAAGATTCGGCAAAGATTCTGTCAAGGTTCGGAAAGGTTTGGGTGATAGTTCGCCTGAGGTTCGCTGGTTACTGTTCATAGTTCGTCTGAGGTTCGGGTGCAAGATTTGTATAAGGTTCGTCTATGTTGGAAGGTTCGTGGGATATAGTTCGTCGGAAGGTTCGTCTGGTTTCAAGGTTCGCCTGTTTCAGGGTTCGTCTATTCAAGGGTTCGTGAGTTTCAAGGTTCGCCTGTTTCAGAGTTTGTCTATTCAAGGGTTCATGAATTTGAAGGTTCGCCTGTTTATAGGTTCGTTTGTCTGGAGGTTCGCTTGTGATCAAGGTTCTTGAGTTCAAGGTTCGCGGATCTACGTTCGGTGATTTGATTGAAGGTTCGCCTAAGTCAAAAGGTTCGGCTAGTGTTTTTTCTTGAAAAGGTTCGCTGCTTAAAAAATCAGAAATTATGTCTGAGATGTATGCGGCTATGGCTAGTCAAAATTCCAAACTTCAGAGTATTTTGATCAGTGAGACAGAAGTGGGAAGTACAAATAAAGTACCAAAGCTATTGGATTTAGCTTATTATGATAACTGGAAAGGACGTTTTGAGACTCATCTCAATGGTACAGATACAAATCTATGGGAGAGAATTCTATCTCCTTATGAGAGGCTCAGGGTGGTTGGTACTGATCTGTTTCAAATCTTGGAAAGATTGGATGTAGATGAGCGAAAGAAATATGACTCGGAGAAAAAGGCTTATTGGTTATTGAGTCAAGCCATTCCAAATCAAATTCTACATCAGTTTGATGAACACAAGACTGCTTATAGTCTTTGGAATGCATTGAAGGATAGAGTTGAAGGCAACACAAACATGAAAAAGATGAATGCTACAGACATCAGAAAAGAGTTTGAGAACTTTAACATCATTGGAAATGAGACTCTAGATGCCTTAATCACCAGATACAGACACTTATTAACTGAAGTGAGGAAGTATGGCATTGATTAGTCAGAAGATCAGAAGATTGATTGTCTGGCTGATGCATTACCAGATAAATGGAACTCATTGGTGCTCATATTGAGAGAAAACTTACCTGGACTGACATTAGTAGAGTTTATTCAGAAACTGGAGGAACAAGAAATGAAAGATAAACGAAAAGCAAGAAGTGTAAATGTCACACAAGATCCTTCCTTGTATGGTGGTTCTGTTGGTACACCACCTGCAGTATCCACCAAGATACAGACTGCCTTTGTGTCTAGAACTTCAGAAAGTACTCAGAGTCCTTCGGTGTCTACAAGTTATAGTTCACATTGTCCTATCAATGAGAAGAAGTCTGAATCTACGTCACCTCCTGTGCAGCTTAATACTACTAATTTGGGAAAAGTTACAGTTGAAACTGTTAAAGACCATATGTCTATTCTTTCATGTGTTGATAGCGCATATGATGAACAGGTGGCAGGAAGAATTGGAAATGAAAATCTTACTTTTTAAGATTATGCACAAATTGATGAGGATGAAATGGAACTGATAGATACGCAATGGGCTTTGGCGAGTGTTATTCGCAGAATCAATCGGTATGAGAAGAAGGCCGGGAAGAAATTCACCTTTGACCGAAACACCAAATTTGGATTTAATTCAAAATCTACTCAGTGTTATAACTGTGATGAACATGGTCACTTTGCAAGAGAATGAAAGAACCCTAAGAAGCAAGGAAATCTGAACCCATTCAAGCCAAAAGAAGATTACCAGAAAAAGAAAGAGAAATCTGAAGAATCATCTTCTAAAGCACTTGTGAGTCAAGCTGATGAGGGTTATGACTCGGGGAAACAGTATGATGATCTTATGGGTGCATTCATGGCTTCATTGGGGTACATAATGATCTGCTTAAGATGATTGATAGACAGAAAGGGATGAACTCTCAGTTAACTTCTGATCTGAGAATATGCACAGAAGCAAATAAGAAGTTGATTTCAAAAGAAAAGGCTTTTGATAAGAAGATAACTGATCTTGGTAAAGAAAATGAAGATTTGAAAATCAAGGTTTTACAGAATAACCATGTTGTTTCCGTGCATCTGGATTCAGTTCAGAAGTTGAAAGTAGAGCTATCAACTGCAAAAGCTGAGGCTGAGTTGCATAAAGGCAAGCTTGAAAACTACCAGAATTCTTCATATGTCATTGATTACTTTGCTGCAATGCAAAGATCTTCACATGATACTTCTGGAATTGGTTTTCATGCTGTGCCACATCCTTCTAGTTATGTTCCAAGACCAGAAATTAACCCTAATTTGGAAGTACACATGTTTTCCTTAAAGGAAGATGTGTCTGAACAAGTAACTGAGGATGTTGAAAGTGTATTGTCTGAGGACAAAGTGTCTGTTGACTTTGATGCTCCTATTATAGAGGACATTACTGATTCAGAATATCCAGCTGATATTCTGAGAAGGATTGGTCATCAACGAGTGAAAACTGTTGAGAAGATGAGTCCAGTGTTTCAGAAATCAAAGTCTGAAGTAAGCATAGCTGAGAAAGCAGTGGTCAAACAAGATGTTGTTTCGAAACCAGGATTAAAAGTCCAAAATTCCTACACTCTCAAGCCAATTGTGTTTGTTAAGTCTTTGACTACACAGAAAGGAGAGTCAAGCAATGCTTTTCAAAAAAAAAGGAATTTTCTAAAAAGAGTGACAAGAAGTTTGTAAAAGTGATTGACAAGGGTAATCAGAGTGGGGCTGGAAACAAGGGCAAATCAACGTTTTCTAAAATTCAACAGACTAATTCCAAGACAAAAACAACTTGTTTGAAGCATAAAAGTTCTTCTCCATCTGTGGCATCAACGTCTTTGGGTTCATCAAAGAGTGGTGATGAATTGAAACCAAAGAATACTTCTACTAGGAAATGCTACAGATGTGGGAAATTGGGTCATGTCATTGCTGACTGTGATTTGGACACTTGCAACAGATTTAATACTTTTACTACAAGAGAAACACGACAGTGTTTCACTTGTGGAGGAAAAGGTCACATTTCAGCAAATTGTCCAAATCACAAGATCAAGAAGAAAACTTCTGTTAATGACAGTCATGTGATCCATTCTGATGGGAGTCCTAGGAGGGTAAAGCCTAGTGAAGAGGAGATGAGAATCCTCAGGAAATTTGATCCTGAGTGTTTCTGGGTCAAGGAAGAAAGCTTTCATAAAAGACAAGTTTTTGATAACCAACAAAAGGTTAAAAGAGTTTTGAAAAAGACATCATCATCTGATGATGAATTTTATGACAATTTTTCTTCTAAAAGATTTTCAAAACAAAATGTTAATTCTAATTCTTTTTGGAAATCCAGACACAGGTCAAATGATAGATTTTTTGTGAGAAAGGATGAATACTTGAAAGATGGTTCTTCAAGTAGTTCATCAAGATTGAATGGCAAGAGGTTGTTCGGGGAGACTCAACGCCGGAATGGCGGGAGTCATCCCTTTTGGTACTGATCAAATTTTTGTTTTTTAATTTATTGTGCAGGTGGCATTCACGGGCCATATCAACAATCGATGGATTGTTGATAGTGGATGCTCACGGCATATGACTGGAGAGTTAGGATTGTTGAGAGATTTCAGGGAGATGAAAGGATGTTATGTTAACTTTGCAGGCGACAAAGGTGGTCAGATTACCGGGTGTGGTAGTTTGACTAATGGTAAAGTTTCCTTTGACAACGTGAATTACTGCAATGAGTTAACTAACAATCTTTTGAGTGTATCACAGATTTGTGATAAAGGTTATCAGGTGTTGTTTGATGACAAGAAATGCTATGTGCTCAAACAAGGAATTCAAATTTCTGAAGACTAGATTTTGATGACTGCTGACAGGAGTAAAGACTTGTATGTTTTGGACATGGCTAAGGCGAAGACGGTAAACCAGGTTGAAACGTGTCTGGTGTCGAAGGCCACAGAGCAGGATACTCGGTCTTGGCATAGACGAATGGGTCACATACACAATCACTTGGTTGATGGTGAACCGGTTAAACATTTTAGATTACCTGATGTGTGTGTTTCTTGTAAAAAGGGAAAACAGAAAAAGAGGTCACATAAGTCTAAAACTGTGTTTTCTATTGATAAACCATTGGAACTCCTTCACATGGATCTGTTTGGATCGGTTAATGTGAAGAGTATTAGTGGTGAATCCAATTGTTTTGTAGTGACCGATGATTTTTCTAGATTTCCATGGGTAATATTTTTAAAGTTTAAATCTGAGACTTATGAAAATTTTGTTTTACTGGTGAATAGGTTGGAGACTTTGTACAAGTTGAGGGTTAGGCGTGTTCGATCAGACAATGGGACAGAATTCAAGAATCAGAAGATGGAAGCTTTTTGTGATTCTAAGGGCATTCAGCAGCAATTCAGTGCGCCGTATGAACCACAAATGAACGGTGTAGCTGAGAGAAAGAATCGTACATTGATCGAGTCTGCTAGAACAATGCTTGCTGATTCGAAGCTGCCCATTACATTCTGGAGTGAAGCCGTAGCGACCGCCTGTTTTACTCTCAACCGAGTGCTGATTGTCAAATGACTTAATAAGACTTGCTATGAACTTCTTCAGAATCGGAAACCAAATTTGGAACACTTGGAACCTTTCGGGGCTCCATATACCATGCTTAAGAAAGATGCTAAATTCAACTCTAAGGTTGAAGAAGGTTTCTTTCTTGGCTATAGCCTACCTAACAAGCGTGTGTTTAACAAACGCACGGGTGTTGTGGAACTCTGGTATAATGTGGATGTTCAACAACATACACCTATACCTGAAGGCAAAGGTCCAAATTGGTTGTTTGATTATGATAAACTTTTTGAGTTTTTTAACTTGTCTCCTAATGTTACTGATGATGAAATCTCTTTGCAGATGTTATATGACCTACAAAATTCTGAAGATCAAGGAGTTTCTCATCAAGTTGAAGATAATCCTCCAACTGAGGAAAGCACTTCTGAAGCAGTTAATGATGACTGGTCATCGGAGGATGATCAGGATGTTTTAGAAGGAGACAGTGTACGTTTGTCATCCACCGGGCTTTGAGGATTCTATCCACCGGGATCAGGTATACCTCCTTGACAAAGCACTGTACGGTCTTCATCAGGCTCTTCGAGCTTGGTATGAGATACTCTCGACTCACCTTCTTGAACACGGGTTCAAGAGGGGTCAAATAGACAAAACATTGTTTTATCGGGAAAAGGGCATGGACATTCTCCTTGTTCAGATCTATGTTGATGACATCATCTTTGGATCTACTGATGAACAGTTGTGTTTGGAATTTAAGGAGGTAATGATTGAGAAGTTCGAGATGAGTGCTACGTCTGACATCAAGTTCTTTTTGGGTTTACAAATCGATGAGCTGATGAGGGCATTTTTATTCATCAGACAAAATACATTCAAGATGTGTTAAAACGTTTTAGCATGCTTGATTGTAAACCCATTTCCACGCCCATTCAGCCCAATCACGGGATTGAGCCTGATCTTAAGGGGGAGCTAATTGATGCTACTTTATATCGTGGAATGATAGGGAGCTTGATGTATTTGACTGCCTCACGACCGGATATTGTATTTGCTACAAGTATCTGTGCTTGCTATCAATCAAAGCCTAAAGTTTCTCATCTGATAGCAGTCAAGAGGATTATGCGTTATCTGAAGGGTACACCAGACACCGGTCTGTGGTATCCTAAGGATGATAACTATTCCTTCCAGGCTTATAGTGATTCTGACTATGGAGGATGCGAGACTGACTCCAAATCTACTACTGGAGGTGCACAGTTTCTGGGGGAGAGGTTAGTCTCTTGGCAGTGCAAGAAGCAAACATCTGTTGCTACATCTACATGTGAAGCGGAATATGTAGCGGCTGCCAGTTGTTGTTCCCAAGTCTTGTGGATACAACAACTGATGAGAGACTATGGTATGAACTTTGTATCTACCCCGATTCATGTAGACAATGAGGCTGCTATTGCTATCACCAAGAATCTAGTGTATCATTCACGTTCTAAACACATTGATATTCAGTTTCATTTCATACGCGATTGCTATGAAAAGAAACTGATTGATGTGGTGAAGATACACACCAACGAGCAAAGGGCAGACCTTCTCACCAAGGCCTTTGACAAAAATCGTTTTGAGTATCTACTCAAATTAAATGGGATCAGGGTCATGGGTGAGGTAATTAAGAATCAACTTCCTTTGTAATCATTTTTATTGAATTAACATCAGATATTTTAATTTTCTTCTGTTGTGTTTTCGTTTTTAGGGGGAGAAAATTTTGAAAATACAAAAACATTTGAAAAACCAAAAACACAAAAACATTAAAAAATTAAAAATCTGAGAAATTGATTCGACCTAGTGAGATATGATAGTACATTATTTGCAATTGGAAATATATCTGTACGTATTATTAAAAATTTTAAAAAATAATTACAAGTACTAAGTATGATGTGTTAGTAGGTTTATAACTTAGTTAGGATAAATTTAAACAAAGTTTTGATTATACTTTATAAGAAACAGATGCTTAGAATATAATACTTAGTTTTGTCCTGAAAGAGTGGTAATTTTTCTGACAGAGTGTTTCTTGAATAAAAAGTCAAAGTACTAGTTTGATCATGTCTTTAATTTTTAAAAAAGAAATTCTGATTTTGTTTATCTTTTATTTTAGTTTAAAGTTGGAACATTCTTTGTGTATACTTACGTATCGACCTGATTGTTATAGTTTTAAACGATTCAAATTTGTTTTCTTGGTTCTGATTAAGATTTGGACAATCTCTGCGTATATGAAAAGATCGAACTGATTGTTAAAAGCTTAATCTTAAATTATGGTTTAGTTCATTTTCTGGATCATTTGAGCATACGTAAGTATCAACCTTGATTCTAAGATTTTGAACAAGTTCAAATTGTTTTCTATTTTGTTATTTTCAAAAAGAAATTCTGCTTTATTTTTGCATGATCAGATTAGCTAAAATTGATATAATAAGTTTTAAGAACATTTATGTTTGATTAGTTACTCACAAATCGGGGATGTATTCAAGTAAATGGATTATTATAAAGTGTTTGATAATCTTGTTTAAACTGTTTTCTTGACTAAATAATTAAATTTAAAAGGATAAATATACTGACAATCATCTTGGACTTGTAATTTGCAATTAAATCTATTAATTATTACAAACAGATGTGTTGAAAATTGTAAAATAATATGATCTCTTGTCTAGATCTTTCTCAAACAAAAAGATTTGATTTTTCTTAGTATAGTTAGTTTGTTAAATTTGTAGTTTAATTGTTCTAAAAATTTGAAAAATTACAAAAAGATTTTCTTTTTATCTGATGTTAAATCAATAATTTTTGATTATTTGTTTGACTTTGGAACAATTAAATGTTATTTTGTTTTGAAATTTAAAGAAAAATCAAAATTTTAAAAGGTTCGTCTAGTGAAGGTTCGTTGAGAAGGTTCGTTAGCTAGGTTTGCTGGTTAGGTTCGCTAGCTCGGTTTGTTAGCTAGGTTCGCTGATTAGTTTCGCTTGCTATGTTCGTTTGAAATGGTTCGCAGGAAGGGTTCGTCTGAAATGATTCGTTGTTAAGGTTCGCAGGAAAGGTTCGTGTGAAATGGTTCGCTGAAATGGTTCGCTGAAAAGGTTCGTGAGTATAAATACAGGGTTCACGACAAGGGTTCATCACTTTCATCTGATTTCACGACTGACGAACCTGCCAGATCCAATTTTTTGATTTTTGATTTAGGGCTTCCCAGAACTTTTCGTTGATTTCTTTAGATTCGGAATCATCTGCTGATCATTTCTAGGTAGAAATTATTGGATTTCACCGGCTAGATTGAGAGATCTGAAAGTTTTTTAGGATTTTTAGATCAGACTTGTAAATTTGAATTAAAATCGGTTAAATACTAAGTTCTGGACAAACCATCTTTGTAAAAGTTGTTCATCGGTGTGTTTCAAACCTGGGTGTAAAATGTTATCTTATAATTCGAAGATTTAAAATTTTGATTTGAAAATTGAAAAAGGTTCGCTGGATGAACAGGTTCGTTGAATGAACTAAGGTTTGCCGAACCTTGAAGGTTCGTATGAATCTGATAGGTTCGTGGCGAACCTATATATTTCAAAAGAACCGAACCTTTTGGTCAAGGTTCGTTTGACAAACAGGTTCGTTTGTTTGAAGGTTCGGTCATTCTGAGGTTCGTTCATTCTGAGGTTCGTTCATTAGAAGGTTCGTTCATAATAAGGTTCGTTCATCAGATGGTTCGTTCAAATAGGTTTGTTTAACATAGGTTCGCCTAACATTAGGTTCGTCTAAGAAGATAGGTTCGCTGGTTTTTACTTAGAATTTTTTATTTTTTATTTTTGATTAATTTTTGTTTCTAATTGTTTTTATTTCTGATTGTAGATATGGCGAATTTAACTTTCGGTGACAAACATAATGTTTGTGCGTATCTGGATCCTACAACACGGAATGGCCAAGATTTTAGACCGATGATCGAGTTTCTTCGACGATCGAGGATTTATTATGCCATTTCCAACTCTTGTCAGATTTACCGATTACATATTAAGAGTTTCTGGGAGTCAGCTCGAGTTATTTCTGTTGATGATACTTATGTGATTGATGCGAACGTGCTAGGACAAGCACTTCGTATATCCGAGGCTGATATCAGGAGAGTTTTATAGTTCGGTGGAGAGCCTATTGGTGTTACTCTCATTCCAGAGAAGTGTATTAAGGGATGCTTCTGACGCATCAGATACTTTGAAGCTTACAACTCCATCTCTGTGAAGAAAGGCAAGCTTCCTCTACAGTACAAGTTTTTAGCACATACTACACTGCTTGAGTATGAGGAAGGGTACCTTCGATGAGCTGAGAGACTTGATGAGATCAGCTATGGTGGCTCTTATATTGATCAAACCGTTCAATTTTTCAGGGATGATCTTCCGGTATATGTCTGATAACATCACAAAGGCTAAGGATAGGTTCTATATGTATCCTAGATTCGTGCAGATGTTGATTGATGAGAGGTTGCCTGAAGGGTTGTTACCAAGGGAATCTGGAGACTTGTTGAAGTTGAAGCACATGACTGATTCCAGTTTGGGTCCGGTCAGGGTGTACCAAAGGATTGGTGATGCGATTCTGGAGAAAGAATTGATTGGACACTGTGCCAGGGCAAATTATATTGCTCCTGATGATAATGCCTGGAGGCATGCTGACTCTGTGTCTCTTCCTTCTAATGTTTCCATACCTGCTTCTACTTTACAAACTCCAGAGTTTGTAAATATAGCTACTTTCATGCCTTCATTTTCTGATGCTACTACAGTTACAACTTCTTTGCCAGAAAATCAAAGTCATCAAGATTCTATTCCCAGAGAGGATTTATTTTCAGGTTTGGATGACTTGGGAGACATTAATTTTACTGATTATGATGATAGCGACATCAAAAGGAGACTTTCTTTGTTGACTAAAGATATTGAAAGCTTGAAGAAGGAAAAGGAAAAGCCTACTGATGGTCAATTGTCTTATTCCATTACTGAGTTGGATGAGTTAAAGGCTCAAATGGTTCTTATGGTTAAATGGAGAGAGGGAGAACTTCTTGAGAAGAAGAGGGTGAAAGAAAAGATTTCTGAGTTGGAATTTTTTATAAAGCTACAATCAGAAGATATCATTGAACTCAAGAATGAGAACATTGATTTGAGATTCAAGATGAAAGACTTGGAAGCAAAGATGACAAATACTGAGGCTTCAGGATCAGGAGTTAAAAAGGTGGTGGTAGATGTGGATGATGAAGATGAAGAGAAGGTGATAGAAGAGGAGAAGTTGAAGATGAGGAAGAAGAAAAGCTTGATTATGATGATTATGATGTTGATGAACATCCTTATATGATTGTTCATGATAATGATGATGATGAGAATGGTGCTGGTGGAGTTGGTGGTGTTTCTGGTGCTTTGTATTCTGTTTTGGGTGCTATAGTGATTTATTTTCCTTCGAAGATTGCTACTGATGCGATTCCAGTTAGTTCTGTATCGTCTGATAGAGTCAGGGATTGTACTTATGTTGAATTTGAAGATTTAGATGGAATAGAACATCCTGAGACTGTTATTGATTATTCTCTGCCTACTTTTCTGGATTTATTCAAATTGCATTCTGACATTGATTTGCAGAGAAATATCTTTGAGATTCAAGTTAATCAAGAGTTAGAAGAAGGGGAGATTGTTGGGGAATATTCAGTTTTAGAAATTCAAGATTTCTTTGATAATGATGATGAGTTGATGTTTGATTTTGAAGAAGCTGAAGATTTTGATTTGTATGATTACGATAAAGATACCATTGATGAAGAGTTGTTGAATTTGAACACTATGAAGAAAATGTTTGAAGCTGGAAGTTTTTCTAGATCAACATTGGATCCTATTAGGAAAAAGACTAACATGGATTTCTGGAATGAATAACAAGAAGAGAAAAAGTATATTATTGATAATCTACATGTGTTTAAGATAATGACTGAAGTATTAAACGACAAAGATCAAGAAAACCAGATTAGACAATTCAAGAAGTTTAAGATTGGATCGAAGTCCAAGATGATTGGTAGGATTGTTAGTTATGGTTACTTACATAACATTCCAGGAAGTTTGACAGACAAAGGATGCTATGTTGTGAAAAGAATTGAAGGATGTCAGTATTTTGGGAAAGCTTCTGATCTAATGAGTCTACCATCATTTGAATGTATAAACTTGGCAAGAATGAAGATGTTTAAGCCAATTCAGACTAGACATAATGAAGTTTTTGAGAGATTGTTAAAGAAAGAAGCAAAGTCAGGATGGAGTTTGTTGATACCACAATTCATTGATAGAGTTCATGGATATGCAAAGCCTAAAGTTTTTAAGAGACCAAGACTAAGGATGATAGAACAGAACTGGAATCCTTATTTCAAGTTCTGGTTTTATGATGAAAGAACATCTGAAGGAGTGATTCTTCTGAAGCAGGATGACAACTGGAGGGTGATAAGGATGCTTGATCCTGTGTGGATTGTGAACTGCTCAAAAGATGACATTGATCTACTTAATACAGCAGAGATCGATGCTGATGATGGTTACCATGCTTATGGTGTGAGCTTTAAAGACATGGCAATTCAATATCAAACCATTGCAAGAATGAGTTATACGTTGGGTATACATTATGATTGCAATTGGGATGATGTTAATTACCTTTATACTGAATTGATGCAAGTGTAGAAGGAAAGAGATGAAAGACATGCAAAGCTTGAGGCTGAAATGTTATCGAAGATACCACGTTCGGTTGTTATACGAGCGGTGGATAACATTTTTAGTGAAGAGGTTGGAGAATCCAGTGGAGTACAAGATAAAGAAGATGACAAATCTGAAGACAAAGATTAAGTTTTTTGATAGCAAACATTAAGGGGGAGTTTGTTAGTACATATATGTAATAGTTTGCTATTCAAAATTTGTATTTATTTTGAATTTTAGAAAGGTTCGGCTAATAGGTTTGCCATAAGTTCGTTTGGCCCACGAACCAAGGCAGGTTCGGCGAACCTTTAATCTAGAGAAGGTTCGGCGAACCTTTAGGTTTGGTAACCTAGGTTCGCCTAGCGAACCTAAGAGTTTGCCCAGCGAACCTTAGGGTTCGGCTGGCGAACCTAGGGTTCGGCTCCTAAAAGGTTCGGCTGATTAGCTGTTTGTATAAATAGTAGGTTTGTTTGTTTTCTGCATAACTTTTGACAGAATTCAGCAAACCTTCAGAGATTTTCTCTATGTGAGATCTGTTATTTCTGTGTGAACTCTTGTAATCATTGGTTGATATATACAAGATTGATTATTGAATTGCTTGTGTTCTTATGATTTTATACATGTCAACTATGGATTCCGCACATTGTTGATAGTTCGTAGAACTTCGTATTCGATCCTGATCGGTTCTCACCAAACCAACACCTACATCTTCGTTAAACCTCTAGCACTTGACACTACCATGTAAACAGTCTAGGACAAGTGATGCATGATGAAGATGATGATGTTGAAGGTACAGGTTCGTGTGGAAGTTGGGTGAGCCGAACCTCGGTTGAATGGGACGAGGGGGAACGAACCTTTGACCTATGGCTGAACCTGGCACCATCGACGAACCTGGGGTTCGCCAATCGCTACTAGCAGTGGCCGAAACTTCGACCTTCACGAACCCATCATCCACTAACCATTCATGCCAGTAGCAAACCTTTGATTCCAGCCGAACCCACCTGTGAACACCGAACCTTCATCTTCCCGAATCAGGATGGGGGGGGGTGTAAGAACCCTACATGGCCGAACGTGCACGTAGCCGAACCTTGTTTCTGACTGAAGCCCAAATCACGAACCTGCATGGGCGAACCTAGAGGGTAACCGAACCCATAGAAGGGCCGAACCTTACCCAAATGAACCAGGAGGTTCACTGGAAATTGGAACCACACCCTCTTCGATCGGTTAAACTCATTTGCTTGGCCCATTTTAGTTAACTTGGCCCACAACTTCATGTGACTCAAGCAACTCTAACCGGCCCATCTCCTTCACTGCGGCCCATTGTGGCTGTTTCAGCCCAACCATCCGGCCCAAAGCCATCTATATTCGACCCAATTGATTACTCGGCCCATATGGATAAGATTGTAAACGATTACCTAAGTGAAACATTAAGGACAACTTGCATAGGATTAGAGCATTATTATTTAAACAACTAAGCTCTTTTCAAAGAAGGTTAAACAGTTAAAAATGCATTATACGCCCTATTTGCGGTGCACACATATAATGTATATATGTGTGGGCCCTTCAGGGGCAAAAGTAAAAGTGCATTAATTTTAACGTTATTTTAATTATTTTGTGAAAATAACGTTAAAATCATTGGGATGATCAACTTCAAACGATAGCTCTGAGCCGGGGACTCTTTCGGAGCAGCCTCTCTATCCCAATTGGGATAGGGGTAAGGTTTGGATCTATCATTCCCCCCCAGACGTTACTGAAAAGTGGGAATATACTGGGTAAGGTTGTTGTTGTTGTTGTTGTTAGTTCAAGGGTAACAAAGACAACGTACACGACTTTAAACTATAACCCTAATTTTGTACTTATGTTGAAATTACAATAAGGGGTTTAAAGTCGACAAAGGTATTAAAGATCAAGTCTTTAGTTACAAACTAAACCAACATATTAGGCTAATTGCCATTAAAATCCCTAACAAGCAAATTGGGCCGAATGAAGACCGAGACTCACAAGTGTTAGCCAACTCTAGGGCTAACACGTACACGCACGTAAATCACTACAAATGATACTTATAAGTTACAAACAACGTGGAATCAATACAGGATCGTGAAAACAACCTCAAGTACAACAAAGAGCGCGTGCATTCTCGTTTAAGCTAAGTCAACCCCAACAACAACAAGCTGAGTTTATATGCCCCTTTTCTAATCATTAACTGATTTTAAACTCTCAGGGCTGAGAAACATGCTTAACTTTTATTTACTTAAAGGTTTTATGTTTAACATATTGCTATTACTTTGATTTAGATAATATTGCTTGACTTATTATCGCTTATCATTGTATGCATGCTTGTATGATCACGATATGCCAGGAACAACTAAGATGAATATGATAATATACCTTCATAACGCATCAACACAATAGAATAACATAATTGTAAGATTATATCTTACAACATTTAGTTATTCTTACAAGAACAAACATTGAGATAATCACAGGTGAACATGATGACAACAACAATAAAACACATGAATGATATGAAGATAGTATATCTTCATAATATTATTCAACACCGGAGTTAGCTAAGTATAATAAGACAAGTTCTTATCACACTCAGCTTATAACTCGGTTCAAATTTACAAGATAACACGAAACAAGAATCATCCTCCACCTGAGTCGACTAGGTGTAGTAAGACTAGTTCTTACAACACTGTAGTGGCAACAGGGTGACTATATGGAACAACAAGAATGATAATCATGATAATGTACCTTCATGATAACAACATCATTCACACGACAACTAACATTGTATAATAAGACAAGATCTTATACAACTTTGCTAACAACAATGAGAACATACAAAATTGAGAACAAACAACATTGGTGAACCCACAATACAATTGATTACTATTGAACTGTCTGCATTATATCATTTCAATCATATGCCATGTATTCAAGTTGATCATTGTAAGTCCCTTCACAAATCGCTGACCAGTTAGTTTGACGTGACTAAACCGACGATAGCATAGTGGTACCATAGGTTTGACAAACCTCTAGCTTGTAGGGCAAGTATGTGGATCGTATTATCATTTGGCCGGTAACGTATGACCGGTGACAGGGCGGCGAACAGTCAGGGTCTGGTAAGCGACACATGGTGATATTAATGTGCAGTGATATTGTAATTAATCCATCGTTTCCTGTTGACTAGTAGACTGAGGAATTTATTTTCTCTCATGTCATATTGCTAGTAACAGTTCCGATGAGGCCTACGGTAATACAAAATGGTAGTGGTAAATCGGATGCATTGTAATCTGATTACGTGAGGATTTCAATGGATTCATTTTAGGCTCTATGCACTTCAAGTTGAGAACATCTAACAATTGATTAACTAACACTCTTATTATTAACAGTGATTAACAGTTAACCCCACAAGTAATAGGATAATAACAAGGATCAGATTAAATTAATCTAATTTTCTTAACACATCAAGGGTTTGTCAATACTTCGGTTTGATAACTAAACCCATCTTATTATATTATTCTACATATGATACAATGGGTGATGAACACAAACAGACGGGTGAAATGAAAATGGGGATCTATAGTTGTATGGCAAGTGGTATTAAGTTCTATTAGATATGTAGTGGAATGTTGGTTGGGGCTTGTTCCCCTATATATGCCCTATATATAAGCATAGCTAAAAGGATGAGATACTACTTGTAAATACAACTACGGAGAGGTCATTAGGTGAACAGGTGAAACAAACAACTTACAAACAACAAGTATGACATTGTAATTGTGTATGTGAACAATTCAAGGCTTTCAAATATCAAACTTATGAACTCACCAACCTAGTGTTGACTTTGTTTAAATGCATGTTTTTCTCAGGTGACGAACATGTTTAGTCATCGAACATTCAGGGATATAGCTAGTGGACTTTTAGAAGACCTAGCTACATTTTGTGTGATCATACTTTTGGGAATGACAAAACAATGAATCATCTTTTGCATATCTTGTACAGTTACAAGATAGAAACTTATTGATTCTTTTGATTAGATTTACTTAGTTAAATTATGAGGAAACAATGTAATTTAACTTTGTAATTATATTTCATTGTCATGTTGGCATTTCTCATTCATATATCATGTGCTATGTAAACAATCTGATCGTTTTGATTATCAAACGATATCGCGCTCCGAGAACTTTCCGCCCGACGGGAAAGTCAATCCAGCCCGCCGGCTCAGGGTGTGACAGCAAGTCACCAAGAGATAGCTTCTCATAAAGAGAGTATGGCATCAGATTGATGCTAGCCCCTGAGTCCGCTAAGGCATGCCTCGTAACATCATCCCCAAATAAACACGGGATTGTAAACATTCCCGGATCTGCAAGCTTCTCAGGCAGCTGGTTTAAAATCATCGCGGAAAACCCCGCGCTCAATGGGATGTTGCCAACCTCTCCCAACCGATCCTTACTCTTCAACAACTCTTTGAGAAACTTGATATATTTTGGTATATGCTGAAGCGTTTCAATAAACGGGAGATTGATCTTGAGCTGTTTAATTCTCTCACTCTCCATCTCAATTTCTTCATCCACCGGTTCCTCCTCATCTAAATCAACCGGTGGTACAATTCTCTCACTCTCCTCAACTTCCACCAACACCGGTGGTATGAATCTCTCTCCTCCACCTCCTCCAGAACCGGTGGTGACCGCCTTCATGTGGGCGTTTGGGTTGGTTTGGGGTTGACCCGGGAACTGGCCTTGGGGCCGTTCATCCAACCGTTCGCTGTAAATCCAAGAACGCATATTGCTGGTTCTTGAGGAGGACATCATGCTCATGTAGGATCTTCTGTGTAGTGGCATCCTTAGCCACTAGCTGAGTCAGTAATTCTTCAATCCTACCCATGCTACCACTGCCACTCATAGTACTACCCTGATTGCTACCACTAGGAGCTTGATTATGTCCCTAGTTCTGAGGATAACTAGAATGAAAACAAGGGAGATTACCTGAAGATCTAAAGGGCTGGGGGTTCTGAGGATTTCCCCTTCCGGGGTTGTATGAGTTCCGAACCTACCCTGTCCTCCTAAATAGTTAGCCTGCTCCTTGCTCACCAAACATTGAGACGTGGCATGACCACCTCTGCAAATCTCACACCGATCCACTCTCATATTTAAATCCCTAACATCCGTAGCTAAAGACTCAAGAGCAGCGGCAACACTAGTGTCCGTGTTCACATGGTAAACACCCCTCATTGACGAGGAAGAACTAGAGATAGGAATTGAATTCCTATTTGCAGACCGCTGCTCATACTCGGCCTGAGCAAAACTCTCAAAAAGGTCGTTACATTCAGCCTCATCCCTCTTACCCATGAGTGGGCCTCCTGCAGAAGTGTCAAATCGGGCACGAGTCTCGTATGTGAGCGCATTGTAGAATTTCTCTGCTGGGCCCATTCAGACAAACCATGCTAGGGCATCTGCTTAAAAGGTTTTGGAACCTCTCCCAAGCAACATAGTAGGGCTCATCAGGGGCCATTCGGAACGAATGGATCTCATCTCTTAGGCGGGCGACCTTAGCTGGAGGAAAATGCTTCTTAAGGAACGCGTCCCTAAGGCTAGCCAAGGTTATGAAGGTGCCTGGAGGATGCAAGTCAAGCCAAGTGGCTACTCTTCCCGTAAGTGAGAAGGGAAAAAACTGAAGAAAAATCGCATCTTCAGTGGCTCCTTGAAGGTTAAATGTACCACAGATGCGAGTGAGCCTAGCAAGGTGTGCGAGTGCGTCTTCATCATCACGACCATTAAACTGAGAATTGTTAATGGCTGTCATGATGTAAGAGGGAATCTGCCACGAATTTTCATTTGTTATGTTTGGCACAGTAATGGGATTGTTAAGTCCTGTGAATCCTGAAGTGGCCTGCTACTGAACAGTGCGACACTCCGCCATGGATGGAACAAAAGGAAAACGTGGACTGGAATGAGTAGAGGAACTAAAAGTAGATGGTGGTGGGTGCTCAGAAAAATCAGCAGATGTGGGAGTAGAAGCACTTACCTCGCTCGTAGAACCTTCAGAAAAGTCCCGCGAATCGCTCCTTGATGGCAAAGAAAGCTCAGGTGGCGGTCCGAGTGAGCGTAAGTGTGGCATACACTACCAAACCTGCAAAAAACAAAAATCAATCAAAAAGAAATAAAACAAAATAAAATAAATTTGAAAACAAAATAAACACAAATATGCACAGGTAAGAACAAAAACTAGTAAGAACAATCGACTAAGAAATCCCCGGCAACGGCGCCAAAAACTTGTTGTGTGCAAAGTAGTTTAATTTAAAAGTAACAAAAATCAAAACTAACCTAGACACTAAGTAATACTCTAGACTCTTTCAAAACTAAACTACAGACAGGCAAGTGTACCTATCGGAGATAGTATAGCCTAAGCAAGTCCGGATATCGAACCCAAAGACTTCTAAAGAAAATGCTAACTAGAAACTGAAAGACTTATCTATACAAAATTTGTACTTTAATAAACTAATAATAAGGAAGGGGGTTTTACTAACAAAACTAAGAATAACTTAAAGAAAAACTATAGAGAAGACACCAACTAAAATAAAGAAAGAAATGAAGATCAGACGAAGAAAGAACACTACCTAGGCATGAATCCCACACATGATCAACAAAGGATCTATCGGTAATGGAATTGATGTGATACCGGGATCTTAAAAATACTAAACTCAAAGGAAACCAAGAATACCCTCGACCCTTCATAAGAATTGTCAACTAAGAGTCCTAAAAGCCGTTAAACCACCGGTTGAATGGAATTCCCTCACAGTTCATCCATTTATACTCAAAACGTATCCGCTAGACAATCTACCTTACAGCACGAAAGTCTCAAAACACCTAAATGGAAGGGATAACTAGGATTTTCCTATTGGATTCAGTGAACACGGATGTAAGACACACTAGATAGATCTTCTCACAAAGTCTCTGAACTAGCAATTCTAACACACTGGACAAATCGAAAATCTCTCACCTCACGGCTATCGAGATTGGTTGCACATCCAATTTATCTATGTCAAGAAAATAACTCCTATGGTAAACTCGCACGCAGTAAACCATCTATTAATCAAAAACACATAGTAATTGATCTTGCATGCACCTATCATATGAAAGACGTTCACCAAGGCACATGTGAAGTAAATCATCAATCCACAAACAATCATAGACACACATAAAACATCCAATAATCCAAACCAGGTTTATTACATCATGAGTTCATCACATACACAAAATCCAAAACCGATAAAAAATATTGTCAAACATATGAATTCATCAAAACCTAGGTAGTTCTAAAAGATTAGCCAAGAAACATCATACGAATACAATTCATAATCTGCTTGAAGTAAAGGAGAAACATGGGAAACGAAGACAAAACAACGAAACAAAGTAAACCGAATGATGAACACCCGATATCTTCGATCCTAAGCCTTGAATCTTCGATCCTAAGCCTTTCCCACCTCCTAATTTGCCTCTAGCCGTCCAAACCCTTCGCGCTACGCGACACCATATTCCAAACCCTTCGCGCTACGCGAGGGGTCCGCTACCCGACAAAACAGCGGGGTCTAACAACAATGACTAATGAAGGGCAATTTGGTCATTTTCTCCTGTCGCGTAACCCGACAGGATTTCATAAGGTCTTCGCGATACGCGAAGGGTTTCAGAATTTAGTGTTTTGCTTTCTTTGTCTTCAGGCCCATCCTCGTCCCACCAGAAGCTCGTTTCTTTGTACTTCAGCACCAAATACGCATGTTTATGATCTGCAAGCATGAAATTACCAAATTGTAAAGCACTAGCTAAATCGATTCCAAAACCAAAGAAAAATGTACAGAAACTAGGCAAAAACAAATGGAAAAAAATATGTGTTTTGCAACACATCATTGGTACACTCTTGGAGGTGCGATTTTTATGGCTGGAATTTCAATCGGAAGAAAAGTAGGGGAGATGGGTTCATAATCAGTCTCATTTATTTCATTGTCAATCGGGGTATTGTCCTCTTGAGGAGTAGTGTGATATACCAAATTCCAAATTTGGCTTTGCTGTGAACTTGCTTACTTAGAAGCATTTTGAATCCTTTGCAGGATTCAACCCACTTGTCACAGCTGACTTTGGTCCGAGACAGTTCATCTCTACAAGCTGCATATTTTTCATTTTGGCAAATCAAATAAAGCTTGTAGGTTGGATTTTTCAGTCTTTAGGATAGAGATTTGACTGTCTTTATTTTTTTATTAAATTTTCTACTTCAGAATTTTTATTATCCAGCATTTGCTCCAACTCATGATTTTGTTGTTGAAGCAACATGTTGGCTTTCTTTATTTTTGCAAAAGCCTCAATGCACGCGTCGGTACATAGTTTTTCTAGAGTAGAAGAAGATACGTGCGCATCAGGATTGTCTGCAACAGGTTGTTCAGAAGGAGTAGAATCATCATCAACAGCCATGAGAACCAACTCTGTTGGTTTAGAGTAGATGAGGGCATAGCCTACATTTTCAGGCAGGCTGCTCCAGTCTACGTACTCTTGGGTAAAAAGAGTCGGTTGACTAGAAGAAGGGGACTGGACAGAAGGGCCTGGTACATTTATTTGTGAAGGGGATGGATCAACAATTTGAAGAGGGGCAGGAGTGAGTTGATACATGCTACCATTGGCAGCTTGTACAAATTGTACATTGGTAGGAGGAGGGGTCTGTATAATGTGTGCTGACTCCTTAGAATTGTTGTGCCTTCTAAAAGATGAGGAATAGGAAGAAGAAGAACAAGGTGTTGAAGAAGTATGTGATTGTGAGTTCGGGAAAGTCACATACGGTGAAGAATTAGAGTTGGTAGCATTTTTGCATTCCCTGGAAAAGTTTCCAGTGCCATGACATCTATAGCATTGGACCTTAGCCTTATTTAAACCAAACCTGGTTTTCCCATGAATACCAGGACATTTCTTTCCGTTCCTCTTGTAGAACTTATTCGTTCTTATGCTCAAGAGTGCCAGTTGGTGAAGAATGTCCATCTCTTCCAAGTCATCACTTGGAACTTGATGAAGATCATCCATGATAAAGCATAGATTAACAGAAATAGGAGAGTGGTCATCACAAGAAGAAGAAGAAGTGATGCCAGTAGTAATGTCTATGTATTCATCATAACCATGATCATTTGTCTCAGAGTTATGACTGAGAAGAGCTGTGTTCCCTTGAACGTACTCTTCAGTTGATTTACCAGACTTTATTAGTATACGTTTCTGGTCAATCTCTATCTCAAAGGTGAGCAACTTACCATGGAGTTGGGTTAGTGAGAGTTTGCCAAAGTCTGGAGAAGATCTCATGACAATGAAATAAGTTTCCCATTTTTCAGGCAGATATCTCAAGAAGCGACTCAGAACAGAGACAGGGGGTACACTTGACCAGCTAGTTTTAATTCACGTAAGAGAGAAGTGAATCATTCAAACTGCTGAGTCAGTGACTCATTATTTAGTTGGGAGAATGTCTCGTATTGTTGAGCTAATATATCCCTGGTATTAGCCACAACATCTTCGGTACCACCGAATTGCTCTTTTAGAGCATCCACAAGTCTTTAGCAGACTTGTGGTGAAGAAGACCAGAGTATATTTCATTAGGAAGGGCCATAGCAAGTTGAGCATGTGCCTTTGCATCAAGCTCTAACTTCTGGTAGTCTTCTTCGGTGTAATTCCGAGGATCCTTCGGGACATGGTCCAGTCTCCGAGTCCAGGACCGTTGGTTTATGCGATCCGAACATGACAGAATTCCAACATACTGTATGATTATTGGACAGGAAATGTAACATCCGTCTCTGCCAAATGTTATATTGGTGCCTAAACAAGATTGGTGGCTTTGTGGCAGAACCGGTGTTATAGGGGTCTAAGGTGAATTTCTCAGCCATTGGTTCACAAACAATTATGAGCAAATCAACGAGTGATGAGTTCTCAAAGTGATTTGTTAGAATGATTTTTGAAAGCAGTTTAGTTCAAAAACCAAACTCTTGCAGATTTAGAGAAAATAGAAAGACAGAAGAGACAGAACACAGAAAACTAAACAACAAGATATCATTGAGAGCTTTGAGTTTTAGTCTTGATGGTTAAACCAAGACTAAGGAAAAGGCTATGATAACAATTGCTGAACTACAAGAACAAGGCTTTAGACACTTAGTCAAAGTTTGGTTTTTGCTCCCTCTAAAGTTTTGCGCAAGGTTATTTTCGTTGTTTAGTTTTCTTGCTTAGAAAATGAGAAGAGAACATATAGAAAGCACAAGGAATTATGGGGGAAGTAATTCAATATATTTACAGAATGTTGGGACTTAAATACCCAAACATTATGAGATACAAGACAAGAAACAATAAGACAAATAGCTGACACTGTTATAGACAATGAATCAACAGACTAGTACAAATACAAAGTCAACAACAACGGAAACAAGAGTCTTCAGGAGTCTTCAGGTCTTCCGAGGTTGAATTACTTGTGCTGCTGTTCAGTGGTTATTTCGGAATAGGAGATTGTCTTCCGAGTCATTTGACTTATTCTGATGCAATGGTTGTCTTTCGAAGATGTCATGATCACCTAGTGTCTTCTGAGGTAGATAAGTTCAATCGGAAGAGTAGCATCTGCGGCTTGTCATTCCGTGGTTTATTCAATTGTATGGCTTCAGTGGTTTTGCTCATCTGTCCTTATTTTCCAACAACATGCATTTAAAACAAACAGACAACACTAGGTTGGTGAGTCCATAAGTTTTAAGTAAATGAAAACGATTGAAATTTGATATTCCCAATTCATGATATCACACACACTAGTCTGGTTTTATATTGATTTGCTTTAACACACACACCAATGTTCTCTCCATAATTACACCTACAGATAGTATCTTGTCCAGCTAAGCGTTCTTATATATTGGGCATACGTATCACGAATGAAGCCGCTAGCCCACCACATGCTTAACTGAACTCCATACCACCTGTACTGCAACTATGGATACCCATTTCATCTCACACATAAATCCCCAATTTGATTTTCCCCAATATTTAGAAGAGAGACATAATTGTCATTCCTTACGGTGTAGCCCGGTCTGTAGATATCCCCCAACGATACCTACGAGATAGAGACTTAATAGTACTATAGCTGATCATTACTGATTAGCCCGAAGTGTAAGATATCCCCCAACGATATCTAGAACAAGACTTAATAGTCCCTGTGACTGTCAGTACTGACCAGTCCAGCCTGTAAGATATCCTCTCCATAATATCTATTAGGGTGACACCTAGTTGTCTGTATGCTTGTCACTAGTGATAAATTTGAAATTCAAGATATCCTCTCCATGATATCTAGAAGGGTGAGACTTAAGAGTCTCGATGACTGTCATTTTTGACGAGTCTGGCCTGTAAGATATCCTCTCCATAATATCTATAAGGGTGAGATATGTATTTATTCATAAACCATTTTTCTCTGTCATTAATTTGAATGATAGAACCTTTAGTGCCCGGTGTGATCCCCTTAGATTATCTGATAGTATGGCGGTTAGAATTAAGATCTAACCCTACTGACATAATATTATTATAATTGGCATACACATTTAAGGGTATAAGATAAACTCTACATAGTGTCTTAGGTTTCGGTCATCCTATTCCCAGGATGTGGTCTCACTTGAAATGAACACAATGTATGATCCTTAGTCCTTAAAATTGTTTTGTAAGAACTTGTCTTATTAATAAATGTTAGCATATGTAGGGAATGACATCATGAAGCTATGTTATCATGATGTCATCCTTGATATCACAAGTAGTAGTCTCAACTGTTATCTCTATGTTACGTGTTCTCAATGACACTAACACGTGTTATAAGAGCTCGTCTTATTACACTGTGTTAGTAATTGTGGTGAATTATATCATCATGAAATTATTTTCGTTGTTTAGTTTTCTTGCCTAGAAAGAGAGAAGAGAACATATAGAAAGCACAAGGAATTTTGGGGGAAGTAATTCAATATATTTAGAGAATGTTGGGACTTAAATACCCAAACATTATGAGATACAAGACAAGAAACAATAAGACAAATAGCTGACACTGTTATAGACACTGAATCAACAGACTAGTACAAATACAAAGTCAACAACAACGGAAACAAGAGTCTTCAGGAGTCTTCATGTCTTCCGAGGTTGAAGTACTTGTGCTGATGTTCAGTGGTTATTTCGGAATAGGAGATTGTCTTCCGAGTCATTTGACTTCTTCTGACGCAATGGTTGTCTTTCGAAGATGTCGTGATCACCTAGTGTCTTCTGAGGTAGATAAGTTCAATGGCAGTTCTTTTTGGAGAATCTTCTGATGCTGAAGAAATTCTTCAATCGGAAGAGTAGCATCTGCGGCTTGTCATTCCGTGGTTTATTCAATTGTATGGCTTCAGTGGTTTTGCTCATCTGTCCTTATTTTCCAACAACATGCATTTAACACAAACATACAACACTAGGTTGGTGAGTCCATAAGTTTTAAGTAAATGAAAACGATTGAAATTTGATATTCCCAATTCATGATATCACCCACACTAGTCTGGTTTTATATTGATTTTCTTTAACACACACACCAATGTTGTCTCCAAATTACACCTACAGATAGTATCTTGTCCAGCTAAGCGTGCTTATATATTGGGCATACGTATCACGAATGAAGCCTCCAGCCCACCACATGGTTAACTGAACTCCATACCACCTGTACTGCAACTATGGATACCCATTTCATCTCACACATAAATCCCCAATTTGATTTTCCCCAATATTTAGAAGAGAGACATAATTGTCATTCCTTACGGTGTAGTCCGGTCTGTAGATATCCCCCAGCGATACCTACGAGATAGAGACTTAATAGTACTATAGCTGATCATTACTGATTAGCCCGAAGTGTAAAATATCCCCCAACGATATCTAGAACAAGACTTAATAGTCCCTGTGACTGTCAGTACTGACCAGTCCAGCCTGTAAGATATCCTCTCCATAATATCTATTAGGGTGACACTTAGTTGTCTCTATGCTTGTCACTACTCATAAATTTGAAATTCAAGATATCCTCTCCATGATATCTAGAAGGGTGAGACTTAAGAGTCTCGATGACTGTCATTCCTGACGAGTCTGGCCTGTAAGATATCCTCTCCATGATATCTAGATGGGTGAGACTTAAGAGTCTCGATGACTGTCATTTCTGAACAGTTTGGCCTGTAAGATATCCTCTCCATAATATCTATAAGGGTGAGATATGTATTTATTCATAAACCATTTTTCTCTGTCATTAATTTGAATGATAGAACCTTTAGTGCCCGGTGTGATCCCCTTAGATTATCTGATAGTATGGCGGTTAGAATTAAGATCTAACCCTACTGACATAATATTATTATAATTGGCATACACATTTAAGGGTATAAGATAAACTCTACATAGTGTCTTAGGTTTCAGTCATCCTATTCCCAGGATGTGGTCTCACTTGAAATGAACACAATGTATGATCCTTAGTCCTTAACATTGTTTTGTAAGAACTTGTCTTATTAATAAATGTTAGCATATGTAGGGAATGACATCATGAAGCTATGTTATCATGATGTCATCCTTGATATCACAAGTAGTAGTCTCAACTGTTATCTCTATGTTAGGTGTTCTCAATGACTCTAACACGTGTTATAAGAGCTCGTCTTATTACACTGTGTTAGTAAATGTGGTGAATTATATCATCATGAAATTATTTTCGTTGTTTAGTTTTCTTGCTTAGAAAGAGATAAGAGAACATATAGAAAGCAAAAGGAATTTTGGGGGAAGTAATTCAATATATTTAGAGAATGTTGTGACTTAAATACCCAAACATTCTGAGATACAAGACAAGAAACAATAAGACAAATAGCTGACACTGTTATAGACACTGAATCAACAGACTAGTACAAATACAAAGTCAACAACAACGGAAACAAGAGTCTTCAGGAGTCTTCAGGTCTTCCGAGGTTGAATTACTTGTGCTGATGTTCAGTGGTTATTTCGGAATAGGAGATTGTCTTCCAAGTCATTTGACTTCTTCTGATGCAATGGTTGTCTTTCGAAGATGTCATGATCACCTAGTGTCTTCTGAGGTAGATAAGTTCAATCGGAAGAGTAGCATCTGCGGCTTGTCATTCCGTGGTTTATTCAATTGTATGGCTTCAGTGGTTTTGCTCATCTGTCCTTATTTTCCAACAACATGCATTTAAAACAAACAGACAACACTAGGTTGGTGAGTCCATAAGTTTTAAGTAAATGAAAACGATTGAAATTTGATATTCCCAATTCATTATATCACACACACTAGTCTGGTTTTATATTGATTTGCTTTAACACACACCAATGTTCTCTCCATAATTACACCTACAGATAGTATCTTGTCCAGCTAAGCGTGCTTATATATTGGGCATACGTATCACGAATGAAGCCGCCAGCCCACCACATGCTTAACTGAACTCCATACCACCTGTACTGCAACTATGGATACCCATTTCATCTCACACATAAATCCCCAATTTGATTTTCCCCAATATTTAGAAGAGAGACATAATTGTCATTCCTTACGGTGTAGCCCGGTCTGTAGATATCCCCCAACGATACCTTTGAGATAGAGACTTAATAGTACTATAGCTGATTATTACCGATTAGCCCGAAGTGTAAGATATCCCCCAACGATATCTAGAACAAGACTTAATAGTCCCTGTGACTGTCAGTACTGACCAGTCCAGCCTGTAAGATATCCTCTCCATAATATCTATTAGGGTGACACTTAGTTGTCTCTATGCTTGTCACTACTCATAAATTTGAAATTCAAGATATCCTCTCCATGATATCTAGAAGGGTGAGACTTAAGAGTCTCGATGACTGTCATTCCTGACGAGTCTGGCCTGTAAGATATCCTCTCCATGATATCTAGATGGGTGAGACTTAAGAGTCTCGATGACTGTCATTTCTGAACAGTTTGGCCTGTAAGATATCCTCTCCATAATATCTATAAGGGTGAGATATGTATTTATTCATAAACCATTTTTCTCTGTCATTAATTTGAATGATAGAACCTTTAGTGCCCGGTGTGATCCCCTTAGATTATCTGATAGTATGGCGGTTAGAATTAAGATCTAACCCTACTGACATAATATTATTATAATTGGCATACACATTTAAGGGTATAAGATAAACTCTACATAGTGTCTTAGGTTTCAGTCATCCTATTCCCAGGATGTGGTCTCACTTGAAATGAACACAATGTATGATCCTTAGTCCTTAAAATTGTTTTGTAAGAACTTGTCTTATTAATAAATGTTAGCATATGTAGGGAATGACATCATGAAGCTATGTTATCATGATGTCATCCTTGATATCACAAGTAGTAGTCTCAACTGTTATCTCTATGTTACGTGTTCTCAATGACACTAACACGTGTTATAAGAGCTCGTCTTATTACACTGTGTTAGTAAATGTGGTGAATTATATCATCATGAAATTATTTTCGTTGTTTAGTTTTCTTGCTTAGAAAGAGAGAAGAGAACATATAGAAAGCACAAGGAATTTTGGGGGAAGTAATTCAATATATTTACAGAATGTTGGGACTTAAATACCCAAACATTCTGAGATACAAGACAAGAAACAATAAGACAAATAGCGGACACTGTTATAGACACTGAATCAACAGACTAGTACAAATACAAAGTCAACAACAACGGAAACAAGAGTCTTCAGGAGTCTTCATGTCTTCCGAGGTTGAAGTACTTGTGCTGATGTTCAGTGGTTATTTCAGAATAGGAGATTGTCTTCCGAGTCATTTGACTTCTTCTGACGCAATGGTTGTCTTTCGAAGATGTCGTGATCACCTAGTGTCTTCTGAGGTAGATAAGTTCAACGGCAGTTCTTTTTGGAGAATCTTCCGATGCTGATGAAATTCTTCAATCGGAAGAGTAGCATCTGCGGCTTGTCATTCCGTGGTTTATTCAATTGTATGGCTTCAGTGGTTTTGCTCATCTGTCCTTATTTTCCAACAACATGCATTTAACACAAACATACAACACTAGGTTGGTGAGTCCATAAGTTTTAAGTAAATGAAAACGATTGAAATTTGATATTCCCAATTCATTATATCACACACACTAGTCTGGTTTTATATTGATTTGCTTTAACACACACCAATGTTCTCTCCATAATTACACCTACAGATAGTATCTTGTCCAGCTAAGCGTGCTTATATATTGGGCATACGTATCACGAATGAAGCCGCCAGCCCACCACATGCTTAACTGAACTCCATACCACCTGTACTACAACTATGGATACCCATTTCATCTCACACATAAATCCCCAATTTGATTTTCCCCAATATTTAGAAGAGAGACATAATTGTCATTCCTTACGGTGTAGCCCGGTCTGTAGATATCCCCCAACGATACCTTTGAGATAGAGACTTAATAGTACTATAGCTGATTATTACCGATTAGCCCGAAGTGTAAGATATCCCCCAACGATATCTAGAACAAGACTTAATAGTCCCTGTGACTGTCAGTACTGACCAGTCCAGCCTGTAAGATATCCTCTCCATAATATCTATTAGGGTGACACTTAGTTGTCTCTATGCTTGTCACTACTGATAAATTTGAAATTCAAGATATCCTCTCCATGATATCTAGAAGGGTGAGACTTAAGAGTCTCGATGACTGTCATTCCTGACGAGTCTGGCCTGTAAGATATCCTCTCCATGATATCTAGATGGGTGAGACTTAAGAGTCTCGATGACTGTCATTTCTGAACAGTTTGGCCTGTAAGATATCCTCTCCATAATATCTATAAGGGTGAGATATGTATTTATTCATAAACCATTTTTCTCTGTCATTAATTTGAATGATAGAACCTTTAGTGCCCGGTGTGATCCCCTTAGATTATCTGATAGTATGGCGGTTAGAATTAAGATCTAACCCTACTGACATAATATTATTATAATTGGCATACACATTTAAGGGTATAAGATAAACTCTACATAGTGTCTTAGGTTTCAGTCATCCTATTCCCAGGATGTGGTCTCACTTGAAATGAACACAATGTATGATCCTTAGTCCTTAACATTGTTTTGTAAGAACTTGTCTTATTAATAAATGTTAGCATATGTAGGGAATGACATCATGAAGCTATGTTATCATGATGTCATCCTTGATATCACAAGTAGTAGTCTCAACTGTTATCTCTATGTTAGGTGTTCTCAATGACTCTAACACGTGTTATAAGAGCTCGTCTTATTACACTGTGTTAGTAAATGTGGTGAATTATATCATCATGAAATTATTTTCGTTGTTTAGTTTTCTTGCTTAGAAAGAGAGAAGAGAACATATAGAAAGCACAAGGAATTTTGGGGGAAGTAATTCAATATATTTAGAGAATGTTGGGACTTAAATACCCAAACATTCTGAGATACAAGACAAGAAACAATAAGACAAATAGCTGACACTGTTATAGACACTGAATCAACAGACTAGTACAAATACAAAGTCAACAACAACGGAAACAAGAGTCTTCAGGAGTCTTCAGGTCTTCCGAGGTTGAAGTACTTGTGCTGATGTTCAGTGGTTATTTCGGAATAGGAGATTGTCTTCCGAGTCATTTGACTTCTTCTGATGCAATGGTTGTCTTTCGAAGATGTCATGATCACCTAGTGTCTTCTGAGGTAGATAAGTTCAATCGGAAGAGTAGCAATCGGAAGAGTAGCATCTGCGGCTTGTCATTCCGTGGTTTATTCAATTGTATGGCTTCAGTGGTTTTGCTCATCTGTCCTTATTTTCCAACAACATGCATTTAAAACAAACAGACAACACTAGGTTGGTGAGTCCATAAGTTTTAAGTAAATGAAAACGATTGAAATTTGATATTCCCAATTCATGATATCACACACACTAGTCTGGTTTTATATTGATTTGCTTTAACACACACACCAATGTTCTCTCCATAATTACACCTACAGATAGTATCTTGTCCAGCTAAGCGTGCTTATATATTGGGCATACGTATCACGAATGAAGCCGCCAGCCCACCACATGCTTAACTGAACTCCATACCACCTGTACTGCAACTATGGATACCCATTTCATCTCACACATAAATCCCCAATTTGATTTTCCCCAATATTTAGAAGAGAGACATAATTGTCATTCCTTACGGTGTAGCCCGGTCTGTAGATATCCCCCAACGATACCTACGAGATAGAGACTTAATAGTACTATAGCTGATCATTACTGATTAGCCCGAAGTGTAAGATATCCCCCAACGATATCTAGAACAAGACTTAATAGTCCCTGTGACTGTCAGTACTGACCAGTCCAGCCTGTAAGATATCCTCTCCATAATATCTATTAGGGTGACACTTAGTTGTCTCTATGCTTGTCACTACTGATAAATTTGAAATTCAAGATATCCTCTCCATGATATCTAGAAGGGTGAGACTTAAGAGTCTCGATGACTGTCATTTCTGACGAGTCTGGCCTGTAAGATATCCTCTCCATGATATCTATGAGACTTAAGAGTCTCGATGACTGTCATTTCTGAACAGTTTGGCCTGTAAGATATCCTCTCCATAATATCTATAAGGGTGAGATATGTATTATTCATAAACCATTTTTCTCTGTCATTAATTTGAATGATAGAACCTTTAGTGCCCGGTGTGATCCCCTTAGATTATCTGATAGTATGGCGGTTAGAATTAAGATCTAACCCTACTGACATAATATTATTATAATTGGCATACACATTTAAGGGTATAAGATAAACTCTACATAGTGTCTTAGGTTTCAGTCATCCTATTCCCAGGATGTGGTCTCACTTGAAATGAACACAATGTATGATCCTTAGTCCTTAACATTGTTTTGTAAGAACTTGTCTTATTAATAAATGTTACCATATGTAGGGAATGACATCATGAAGCTATGTTATCATGATGTCATCCTTGATATCACAAGTAGTAGTCTCAACTGTTATCTCTATGTTAGGTGTTCTCAATGACTCTAACACGTGTTATAAGAGCTCGTCTTATTACACTGTGTTAGTAAATGTGGTGAATTATATCATCATGAAATTATTTTCGTTGTTTAGTTTTCTTGCTTAGAAAGAGAGAAGAGAACATATAGAAAGCAAAAGGAATTTTGGGGGAAGTAATTCAATATATTTAGAGAATGTTGGGACTTAAATACCCAAACATTCTGAGATACAAGACAAGAAACAATAAGACAAATAGCTGACACTGTTATAGACACTGAATCAACAGACTAGTACAAATACAAAGTCAACAACAACGGAAACAAGAGTCTTCAGGAGTCTTCAGGTCTTCCGAGGTTGAATTACTTGTGCTGATGTTCAGTGGTTATTTCGGAATAGGAGATTGTCTTCCGAGTCATTTGACTTCTTCTGATGCAATGGTTGTCTTTCGAAGATGTCATGATCACCTAGTGTCTTCTGAGGTAGATAAGTTCAATCGGAAGAGTAGCATCTGCGGCTTGTCATTCCGTGGTTTATTCAATTGTATGGCTTCAGTGGTTTTGCTCATCTGTCCTTATTTTCCAACAACATGCATTTAAAACAAACAGACAACACTAGGTTGGTGAGTCCATAAGTTTTAAGTAAATGAAAACGATTGAAATTTGATATTCCCAATTCATGATATCACACACACTAGTCTGGTTTTATATTGATTTGCTTTAACACACACACCAATGTTCTCTCCATAATTACACCTACAGATAGTATCTTGTCCAGCTAAGCGTGCTTATATATTGGGCATACGTATCACGAATGAAGCCGCCAGCCCACCACATGCTTAACTGAACTCCATACCACCTGTACTGCAACTATGGATACCCATTTCATCTCACACATAAATCCCCAATTTGATTTTCCCCAATATTTAGAAGAGAGACATAATTGTCATTCCTTACGGTGTAGCCCGGTCTGTAGATATCCCCCAACGATACCTACGAGATAGAGACTTAATAGTACTATAGCTGATCATTACTGATTAGCCCGAAGTGTAAGATATCCCCCAACGATATCTAGAACAAGACTTAATAGTCCTTGTGACTGTCAGTACTGACCAGTCCAGCCTGTAAGATATCCTCTCCATAATATCTATTAGGGTGACACTTAGTTGTCTGTATGCTTGTCACTACTGATAAATTTGAAATTCAAGATATCCTCTCCATGATATCTAGAAGGGTGAGACTTAAGAGTCTCGATGACTGTCATTTTTGACGAGTCTGGCCTGTAAGATATCCTCTCCATAATATCTATAAGGGTGAGATATGTATTTATTCATAAACCATTTTTCTCTGTCATTAATTTGAATGATAGAACCTTTAGTGCCCGGTGTGATCCCCTTAGATTATCTGATAGTATGGCGGTTAGAATTAAGATCTAACCCTACTGACATAATATTATTATAATTGGCATACACATTTAAGGGTATAAGATAAACTCTACATAGTGTCTTAGGTTTCAGTCATCCTATTCCCAGGATGTGGTCTCACTTGAAATGAACACAATGTATGATCCTTAGTCCTTAAAATTGTTTTGTAAGAACTTGTCTTATTAATAAATGTTAGCATATGTAGGGAATGACATCATGAAGCTATGTTATCATGATGTCATCCTTGATATCACAAGTAGTAGTCTCAACTGTTATCTCTATGTTACGTGTTCTCAATGACACTAACACGTGTTATAAGAGCTCGTCTTATTACACTGTGTTAGTAAATGTGGTGAATTATATCATCATGAAATTATTTTCGTTGTTTAGTTTTCTTGCTTAGAAAGAGAGAAGAGAACATATAGAAAGCACAAGGAATTTTGGGGGAAGTAATTCAATATATTTAGAGAATGTTGGGACTTAAATACCCAAACATTCTGAGATACAAGACAAGAAACAATAAGACAAATAGCTGACACTGTTATAGACACTGAATCAACAGACTAGTACAAATACAAAGTCAACAACAACGGAAACAAGAGTCTTCAGGAGTCTTCAGGTCTTCCGAGGTTGAAGTACTTGTGCTGATGTTCAGTGGTTATTTCGGAATAGGAGATTGTCTTCCGAGTCATTTGACTTCTTCTGATGCAATGGTTGTCTTTCGAAGATGTCGTGATCACCTAGTGTCTTCTGAGGTAGATAAGTTCAACGGCAGTTCTTTTTGGCGAATCTTCCGATGCTGAAGAAATTCTTCAATCGGAAGAGTAGCATCTGCGGCTTGTCATTCCGTGGTTTATTCAATTGTATGGCTTCAGTGGTTTTGCTCATCTGTCCTTATTTTCCAACAACATGCATTTAAAACAAACAGACAACACTAGGTTGGTGAGTCCATAAGTTTTAAGTAAATGAAAACGATTGAAATTTGATATTCCCAATTCATGATATCACACACACTAGTCTGGTTTTATATTGATTTGCTTTAACACACACACCAATGTTCTCTCCATAATTACACCTACAGATAGTATCTTGTCCAGCTAAGCGTGCTTATATATTGGGCATACGTATCACGAATGAAGCCGCCAGCCCACCACATGCTTAACTGAACTCCATACCACCTGTACTGCAACTATGGATACCCATTTCATCTCACACATAAATCCCCAATTTGATTTTCCCCAATATTTAGAAGAGAGACATAATTGTCATTCCTTACGGTGTAGCCCGGTCTGTAGATATCCCCCAACGATACCTTTGAGATAGAGACTTAATAGTACTATAGCTGATTATTACCGATTAGCCCGAAGTGTAAGATATCCCCCAACGATATCTAGAACAAGACTTAATAGTCCCTGTGACTGTCAGTACTGACCAGTCCAGCCTGTAAGATATCCTCTCCATAATATCTATTAGGGTGACACTTAGTTGTCTCTATGCTTGTCACTACTGATAAATTTGAAATTCAAGATATCCTCTCCATGATATCTAGAAGGGTGAGACTTAAGAGTCTCGATGACTGTCATTCCTGACGAGTCTGGCCTGTAAGATATCCTCTCCATGATATCTAGATGGGTGAGACTTAAGAGTCTCGATGACTGTCATTTCTGAACAGTTTGGCCTGTAAGATATCCTCTCCATAATATCTATAAGGGTGAGATATGTATTTATTCATAAACCATTTTTCTCTGTCATTAATTTGAATGATAGAACCTTTAGTGCCCGGTGTGATCCCCTTAGATTATCTGATAGTATGGCGGTTAGAATTAAGATCTAACCCTACTGACATAATATTATTATAATTGGCATACACATTTAAGGGTATAAGATAAACTCTACATAGTGTCTTAGGTTTCAGTCATCCTATTCCCAGGATGTGGTCTCACTTGAAATGAACACAATGTATGATCCTTAGTCCTTAAAATTGTTTTGTAAGAACTTGTCTTATTAATAAATGTTAGCATATGTAGGGAATGACATCATGAAGCTATGTTATCATGATGTCATCCTTGATATCACAAGTAGTAGTCTCAACTGTTATCTCTATGTTAGGTGTTCTCAATGACACTAACACGTGTTATAAGAGCTCGTCTTATTACACTGTGTTAGTAAATGTGGTGAATTATATCATCATGAAATTATTTTCGTTGTTTAGTTTTCTTGCTTAGAAAGAGAGAAGAGAACATATAGAAAGCACAAGGAATTTTGGGGGAAGTAATTCAATATATTTAGAGAATGTTGGGACTTAAATACCCAAACATTCTGAGATACAAGACAAGAAACAATAAGACAAATAGCTGACACTGTTATAGACACTGAATCAACAGACTAGTACAAATACAAAGTCAACAACAACGGAAACAAGAGTCTTCAGGAGTCTTCAGGTCTTCCGAGGTTGAAGTACTTGTGCTGATGTTCAGTGGTTATTTCGGAATAGGAGATTGTCTTCCGAGTCATTTGACTTCTTCTGATGCAATGGTTGTCTTTCGAAGATGTCGTGATCACCTAGTGTCTTCTGAGGTAGATAAGTTCAACGGCAGTTCTTTTTGGCGAATCTTCCGATGCTGAAGAAATTCTTCAATCGGAAGAGTAGCATCTGCGGCTTGTCATTCCGTGGTTTATTCAATTGTATGGCTTCAGTGGTTTTGCTCATCTGTCCTTATTTTCCAACAACATGCATTTAAAACAAACAGACAACACTAGGTTGGTGAGTCCATAAGTTTTAAGTAAATGAAAACGATTGAAATTTGATATTCCCAATTCATGATATCACACACACTAGTCTGGTTTTATATTGATTTGCTTTAACACACACACCAATGTTCTCTCCATAATTACACCTACAGATAGTATCTTGTCCAGCTAAGCGTGCTTATATATTGGGCATACGTATCACGAATGAAGCCGCCAGCCCACCACATGCTTAACTGAACTCCATACCACCTGTACTGCAACTATGGATACCCATTTCATCTCACACATAAATCCCCAATTTGATTTTCCCCAATATTTAGAAGAGAGACATAATTGTCATTCCTTACGGTGTAGCCCGGTCTGTAGATATCCCCCAACGATACCTTTGAGATAGAGACTTAATAGTACTATAGCTGATTATTACCGATTAGCCCGAAGTGTAAGATATCCCCCAACGATATCTAGAACAAGACTTAATAGTCCCTGTGACTGTCAGTACTGACCAGTCCAGCCTGTAAGATATCCTCTCCATAATATCTATTAGGGTGACACTTAGTTGTCTCTATGCTTGTCACTACTGATAAATTTGAAATTCAAGATATCCTCTCCATGATATCTAGAAGGGTGAGACTTAAGAGTCTCGATGACTGTCATTCCTGACGAGTCTGGCCTGTAAGATATCCTCTCCATGATATCTAGATGGGTGAGACTTAAGAGTCTCGATGACTGTCATTTCTGAACAGTTTGGCCTGTAAGATATCCTCTCCATAATATCTATAAGGGTGAGATATGTATTTATTCATAAACCATTTTTCTCTGTCATTAATTTGAATGATAGAACCTTTAGTGCCCGGTGTGATCCCCTTAGATTATCTGATAGTATGGCGGTTAGAATTAAGATCTAACCCTACTGACATAATATTATTATAATTGGCATACACATTTAAGGGTATAAGATAAACTCTACATAGTGTCTTAGGTTTCAGTCATCCTATTCCCAGGATGTGGTCTCACTTGAAATGAACACAATGTATGATCCTTAGTCCTTAACATTGTTTTGTAAGAACTTGTCTTATTAATAAATGTTACCATATGTAGGGAATGACATCATGAAGCTATGTTATCATGATGTCATCCTTGATATCACAAGTAGTAGTCTCAACTGTTATCTCTATGTTAGGTGTTCTCAATGACTCTAACACGTGTTATAAGAGCTCGTCTTATTACACTGTGTTAGTAAATGTGGTGAATTATATCATCATGAAATTATTTTCGTTGTTTAGTTTTCTTGCTTAGAAAGAGAGAAGAGAACATATAGAAAGCAAAAGGAATTTTGGGGGAAGTAATTCAATATATTTAGAGAATGTTGGGACTTAAATACCCAAACATTCTGAGATACAAGACAAGAAACAATAAGACAAATAGCTGACACTGTTATAGACACTGAATCAACAGACTAGTACAAATACAAAGTCAACAACAACGGAAACAAGAGTCTTCAGGAGTCTTCAGGTCTTCCGAGGTTGAATTACTTGTGCTGATGTTCAGTGGTTATTTCGGAATAGGAGATTGTCTTCCGAGTCATTTGACTTCTTCTGATGCAATGGTTGTCTTTCGAAGATGTCATGATCACCTAGTGTCTTCTGAGGTAGATAAGTTCAATCGGAAGAGTAGCATCTGCGGCTTGTCATTCCGTGGTTTATTCAATTGTATGGCTTCAGTGGTTTTGCTCATCTGTCCTTATTTTCCAACAACATGCATTTAAAACAAACAGACAACACTAGGTTGGTGAGTCCATAAGTTTTAAGTAAATGAAAACGATTGAAATTTGATATTCCCAATTCATGATATCACACACACTAGTCTGGTTTTATATTGATTTGCTTTAACACACACACCAATGTTCTCTCCATAATTACACCTACAGATAGTATCTTGTCCAGCTAAGCGTGCTTATATATTGGGCATACGTATCACGAATGAAGCCGCCAGCCCACCACATGCTTAACTGAACTCCATACCACCTGTACTGCAACTATGGATACCCATTTCATCTCACACATAAATCCCCAATTTGATTTTCCCCAATATTTAGAAGAGAGACATAATTGTCATTCCTTACGGTGTAGCCCGGTCTGTAGATATCCCCCAACGATACCTACGAGATAGAGACTTAATAGTACTATAGCTGATCATTACTGATTAGCCCGAAGTGTAAGATATCCCCCAACGATATCTAGAACAAGACTTAATAGTCCTTGTGACTGTCAGTACTGACCAGTCCAGCCTGTAAGATATCCTCTCCATAATATCTATTAGGGTGACACTTAGTTGTCTGTATGCTTGTCACTACTGATAAATTTGAAATTCAAGATATCCTCTCCATGATATCTAGAAGGGTGAGACTTAAGAGTCTCGATGACTGTCATTTTTGACGAGTCTGGCCTGTAAGATATCCTCTCCATAATATCTATAAGGGTGAGATATGTATTTATTCATAAACCATTTTTCTCTGTCATTAATTTGAATGATAGAACCTTTAGTGCCCGGTGTGATCCCCTTAGATTATCTGATAGTATGGCGGTTAGAATTAAGATCTAACCCTACTGACATAATATTATTATAATTGGCATACACATTTAAGGGTATAAGATAAACTCTACATAGTGTCTTAGGTTTCAGTCATCCTATTCCCAGGATGTGGTCTCACTTGAAATGAACACAATGTATGATCCTTAGTCCTTAACATTGTTTTGTAAGAACTTGTCTTATTAATAAATGTTAGCATATGTAGGGAATGACATCATGAAGCTATGTTATCATGATGTCATCCTTGATATCACAAGTAGTAGTCTCAACTGTTATCTCTATGTTAGGTGTTCTCAATGACTCTAACACGTGTTATAAGAGCTCGTCTTATTACACTGTGTTAGTAAATGTGGTGAATTATATCATCATGAAATTATTTTCGTTGTTTAGTTTTCTTGCTTAGAAAGAGAGAAGAGAACATATAGAAAGCACAAGGAATTTTGGGGGAAGTAATTCAATATATTTAGAGAATGTTGGGACTTAAATACCCAAACATTCTGAGATACAAGACAAGAAACAATAAGACAAATAGCTGACACTGTTATAGACACTGAATCAACAGACTAGTACAAATACAAAGTCAACAACAACGGAAACAAGAGTCTTCAGGAGTCTTCAGGTCTTCCGAGGTTGAAGTACTTGTGCTGATGTTCAGTGGTTATTTCGGAATAGGAGATTGTCTTCCGAGTCATTTGACTTCTTCTGATGCAATGGTTGTCTTTCGAAGATGTCGTGATCACCTAGTGTCTTCTGAGGTAGATAAGTTCAACGGCAGTTCTTTTTGGCGAATCTTCCGATGCTGAAGAAATTCTTCAATCGGAAGAGTAGCATCTGCGGCTTGTCATTCCGTGGTTTATTCAATTGTATGGCTTCAGTGGTTTTGCTCATCTGTCCTTATTTTCCAACAACATGCATTTAAAACAAACAGACAACACTAGGTTGGTGAGTCCATAAGTTTTAAGTAAATGAAAACGATTGAAATTTGATATTCCCAATTCATGATATCACACACACTAGTCTGGTTTTATATTGATTTGCTTTAACACACACACCAATGTTCTCTCCATAATTACACCTACAGATAGTATCTTGTCCAGCTAAGCGTGCTTATATATTGGGCATACGTATCACGAATGAAGCCGCCAGCCCACCACATGCTTAACTGAACTCCATACCACCTGTACTGCAACTATGGATACCCATTTCATCTCACACATAAATCCCCAATTTGATTTTCCCCAATATTTAGAAGAGAGACATAATTGTCATTCCTTACGGTGTAGCCCGGTCTGTAGATATCCCCCAACGATACCTATGAGATAGAGACTTAATAGTACTATAGCTGATCATTACCGATTAGCCCGAAGTGTAAGATATCCCCCAACGATATCTAGAACAAGACTTAATAGTCCCTGTGACTGTCAGTACTGACCAGTCCAGCCTGTAAGATATCCTCTCCATAATATCTATTAGGGTGACACTTAGTTGTCTCTATGCTTGTCACTACTGATAAATTTGAAATTCAAGATATCCTCTCCATGATATCTAGAAGGGTGAGACTTAAGAGTCTCGATGACTGTCATTTCTGACGAGTCTGGCCTGTAAGATATCCTCTCCATGATATCTAGAAGGGTGAGACTTAAGAGTCTCGATGACTGTCATTTCTGAACAGTTTGGCCTGTAAGATATCCTCTCCATAATATCTATAAGGGTGAGATATGTATATATTCATAAACCATTTTTCTCTGTCATTAATTTGAATGATAGAACCTTTAGTGCCCGGTGTGATCCCCTTAGATTATCTGATAGTATGGCGGTTAGAATTAAGATCTAACCCTACTGACATAATATTATTATAATTGGCATACACATTTAAGGGTATAAGATAAACTCTACATAGTGTCTTAGGTTTCTGTCATCCTATTCCCAGGATGTGGTCTCACTTGAAATGAACACAATGTATGATCCTTAGTCCTTAACATTGTTTTGTAAGAACTTGTCTTATTAATAAATGTTAGCATATGTAGGGAATGACATCATGAAGCTATGTTATCATGATGTCATCCTTGATATCACAAGTAGTAGTCTCAACTGTTATCTCTATGTTAGGTGTTCTCAATGACTCTAACACGTGTTATAAGAGCTCGTCTTATTACACTGTGTTAGTAAATGTGGTGAATTATATCATCATGAAATTATTTTCGTTGTTTAGTTTTCTTGCTTAGAAAGAGAGAAGAGAACATATAGAAAGCACAAGGAATTTTGGGGGAAGTAATTCAATATATTTAGAGAATGTTGGGACTTAAATACCCAAACATTCTGAGATACAAGACAAGAAACAATAAGACAAATAGCTGACACTGTTATAGACACTGAATCAACAGACTAGTACAAATACAAAGTCAACAACAACGGAAACAAGAGTCTTCAGGAGTCTTCAGGTCTTCCGAGGTTGAAGTACTTGTGCTGATGTTCAGTGGTTATTTCGGAATAGGAGATTGTCTTCCGAGTCATTTGACTTCTTCTGATGCAATGGTTGTCTTTCGAAGATGTCGTGATCACCTAGTGTCTTCTGAGGTAGATAAGTTCAACGGCAGTTCTTTTTGGCGAATCTTCCGATGCTGAAGAAATTCTTCAATCGGAAGAGTAGCATCTGCGGCTTGTCATTCCGCGGTTTATTCAATTGTATGGCTTCAGTGGTTTTGCTCATTTGTCCTTATTTTCCAACAACATGCATTTAAAACAAACAGACAACACTAGGTTGGTGAGTCCATAAGTTTTAAGTAAATGAAAACGATTGAAATTTGATATTCCCAATTCATGATATCACACACACTAGTCTGGTTTTATATTGATTTGCTTTAACACACACACCAATGTTCTCTCCATAATTACACCTACAGATAGTATCTTGTCCAGCTAAGCGTGCTTATATATTGGGCATACGTATCACGAATGAAGCCGCCAGCCCACCACATGCTTAACTGAACTCCATACCACCTGTACTGCAACTATGGATACCCATTTCATCTCACACATAAATCCCCAATTTGATTTTCCCCAATATTTAGAAGAGAGACATAATTGTCATTCCTTACGGTGTAGCCCGGTCTGTAGATATCCCCCAACGATACCTATGAGATAGAGACTTAATAGTACTATAGCTGATCATTACTGATTAGCCCGAAGTGTAAGATATCCCCCAACGATATCTAGAACAAGACTTAATAGTCCCTGTGACTGTCAGTACTGACCAGTCCAGCCTGTAAGATATCCTCTCCATAATATCTATTAGGGTGACACTTAGTTGTCTCTATGCTTGTCACTACTGATAAATTTGAAATTCAAGATATCCTCTCCATGATATCTAGAAGGGTGAGACTTAAGAGTCTCGATGACTGTCATTTCTGACGAGTCTGGCCTGTAAGATATCCTCTCCATGATATCTAGAAGGGTGAGACTTAAGAGTCTCGATGACTGTCATTTCTGAACAGTTTGGCCTGTAAGATATCCTCTCCATAATATCTATAAGGGTGAGATATGTATATATTCATAAACCATTTTTCTCTGTCATTAATTTGAATGATAGAACCTTTAGTGCCCGGTGTGATCCCCTTAGATTATCTGATAGTATGGCGGTTAGAATTAAGATCTAACCCTACTGACATAATATTATTATAATTGGCATACACATTTAAGGGTATAAGATAAACTCTACATAGTGTCTTAGGTTTCTGTCATCCTATTCCCAGGATGTGGTCTCACTTGAAATGAACACAATGTATGATCCTTAGTCCTTAACATTGTTTTGTAAGAACTTGTCTTATTAATAAATGTTAGCATATGTAGGGAATGACATCATGAAGCTATGTTATCATGATGTCATCCTTGATATCACAAGTAGTAGTCTCAACTGTTATCTCTATGTTAGGTGTTCTCAATGACTCTAACACGTGTTATAAGAGCTCGTCTTATTACACTGTGTTAGTAAATGTGGTGAATTATATCATCATGAAATTATTTTCGTTGTTTAGTTTTCTTGCTTAGAAAGAGAGAAGAGAACATATAGAAAGCACAAGGAATTTTGGGGGAAGTAATTCAATATATTTAGAGAATGTTGGGACTTAAATACCCAAACATTCTGAGATACAAGACAAGAAACAATAAGACAAATAGCTGACACTGTTATAGACACTGAATCAACAGACTAGTACAAATACAAAGTCAACAACAACGGAAACAAGAGTCTTCAGGAGTCTTCAGGTCTTCCGAGGTTGAAGTACTTGTGCTGATGTTCAGTGGTTATTTCGGAATAGGAGATTGTCTTCCGAGTCATTTGACTTCTTCTGATGCAATGGTTGTCTTTCGAAGATGTCGTGATCACCTAGTGTCTTCTGAGGTAGATAAGTTCAACGGCAGTTCTTTTTGGTGAATCTTCCGATGCTGAAGAAATTCTTCAATCGGAAGAGTAGCATCTGCGGCTTGTCATTCCGCGGTTTATTCAATTGTATGGCTTCAGTGGTTTTGCTCATCTGTCCTTATTTTCCAACAACATGCATTTAAAACAAACAGACAACAATAGGTTGGTGAGTCAATAAGTTTTAAGTAAACGAAAACGATTGAAATTTGATATTCCCAATTCATGATTTCACACACACAAGTCTGGTTTTATATTGATTTGCTTTAACACACACACCAATGTTCTCTCCATAATTACACCTACAGATAGTATCTTGTCCAGCTAAGCGTGCTTATATATTGGGCATACGTATCACGAATGAAGCCGCCAGCCCACCACATGCTTAACTGAACTCCATACCACCTGTACTGTAACTATGGATACCCATTTCATCTCACACATAAATCCCCAATTTGATTTTCCCCAATATTTAGAAGAGAGACATAATTGTCATTCCTTACGGTGTAGCCCGGTCTGTAGATATCCCCCAACGATACCTATGAGATAGAGACTTAATAGTACTATAGCTGATCATTACTGATTAGCCCGAAGTGTAAGATATCCCCCAACGATATCTAGAACAAGACTTAATAGTCCCTGTGACTGTCAGTACTGACCAGTCCAGCCTGTAAGATATCCTCTCCATAATATCTATTAGGGTGACACTTAGTTGTCTCTATGCTTGTCACTACTGATAAATTTGAAATTCAAGATATCCTCTCCATGATATCTAGAAGGGTGAGACTTAAGAGTCTCGATGACTGTCATTTCTGACGAGTCTGGCCTGTAAGATATCCTCTCCATGATATCTAGAAGGGTGAGACTTAAGAGTCTCGATGACTGTCATTTCTGAACAGTTTGGCCTGTAAGATATCCTCTCCATAATATCTATAAGGGTGAGATATGTATATATTCATAAACCATTTTTCTCTGTCATTAATTTGAATGATAGAACCTTTAGTGCCCGGTGTGATCCCCTTAGATTATCTGATAGTATGGCGGTTAGAATTAAGATCTAACCCTACTGACATAATATTATTATAATTGGCATACACATTTAAGGGTATAAGATAAACTCTACATAGTGTCTTAGGTTTCTGTCATCCTATTCCCAGGATGTGGTCTCACTTGAAATGAACACAATGTATGATCCTTAGTCCTTAACATTGTTTTGTAAGAACTTGTCTTATTAATAAATGTTAGCATATGTAGGGAATGACATCATGAAGCTATGTTATCATGATGTCATCCTTGATATCACAAGTAGTAGTCTCAACTGTTATCTCTATGTTAGGTGTTCTCAATGACTCTAACACGTGTTATAAGAGCTCGTCTTATTACACTGTGTTAGTAAATGTGGTGAATTATATCATCATGAAATTATTTTCGTTGTTTAGTTTTCTTGCTTAGAAAGAGAGAAGAGAACATATAGAAAGCACAAGGAATTTTGGGGGAAGTAATTCAATATATTTAGAGAATGTTGGGACTTAAATACCCAAACATTCTGAGATACAAGACAAGAAACAATAAGACAAATAGCTGACACTGTTATAGACACTGAATCAACAGACTAGTACAAATACAAAGTCAACAACAACGGAAACAAGAGTCTTCAGGAGTCTTCAGGTCTTCCGAGGTTGAAGTACTTGTGCTGATGTTCAGTGGTTATTCTATCGGCAGATGATCATCGGAAGCTGATTCAACAATCAGTTATTTCGGAATAGGAGATTGTCTTCCGAGTCATTTGACTTCTTCTGATGCAGTGGTTGTCTTCTGAAGATGTTATGATCACCTAGTGTCTTCTGAGGTAGATAAGTTCAGCGACAGTTCTTTTTGGCGAATCTTCCGATGCTGAAGAAATTCTTCAATCGGAAGAGTAGCATCTGCGGCTTGTCATTCCGCGGTTTATTCAATTGTATGGCTTCAGTGGTTTTGCTCATCTGTCCTTATTTTCCAACAACATGCATTTAAAACAAACAGACAACACTAGGTTGGTGAGTCCATAAGTTTTAAGTAAATGAAAACGATTGAAATTTGATATTCCCAATTCATGATATCACACACACAAGTCTGGTTTTATATTGATTTGCTTTAACACACACACCAATGTTCTCTCCATAATTACACCTACAGATAGTATCTTGTCCAGCTAAGCGTGCTTATATATTGGGCATACGTATCACGAATGAAGCCGCCAGCCCACCACATGCTTAACTAAACTCCATACCACCTGTACTGTAACTATGGATACCCATTTCATCTCACACATAAATCCCCAATTTGATTTTCCCCAATATTTAGAAGAGAGACATAATTGTCATTCCTTACGGTGTAGCCCGGTCTGTAGATATCCCCCAACGATACCTATGAGATAGAGACTTAATAGTACTATAGCTGATCATTACCGATTAGCCCGAAGTGTAAGATATCCCCCAACGATATCTAGAACAAGACTTAATAGTCCCTGTGACTGTCAGTACTGACCAGTCCAGCCTGTAAGATATCCTCTCCATAATATCTATTAGGGTGATACTTAGTTGTCTCTATGCTTGTCACTACTGATAAATTTGAAATTCAAGATATCCTCTCCATGATATCTAGAAGGGTGAGACTTAAGAGTCTCGATGACTGTCATTTCTGACGAGTCTGGCCTGTAAGATATCCTCTCCATGATATCTAGAAGGGTGAGACTTAAGAGTCTCGATGACTGTCATTTCTGAACAGTTTGGCCTGTAAGATATCCTCTCCATAATATCTATAAGGGTGAGATATGTATATATTCATAAACCATTTTTCTCTGTCATTAATTTGAATGATAGAACCTTTAGTGCCCGGTGTGATCCCCTTAGATTATCTGATAGTATGGCGGTTAGAATTAAGATCTAACCCTACTGACATAATATTATTATAATTGGCATACACATTTAAGGGTATAAGATAAACTCTACATAGTGTCTTAGGTTTCTGTCATCCTATTCCCAGGATGTGGTCTCACTTGAAATGAACACAATGTATGATCCTTAGTCCTTAACATTGTTTTGTAAGAACTTGTCTTATTAATAAATGTTAGCATATGTAGGGAATGACATCATGAAGCTATGTTATCATGATGTCATCCTTGATATCACAAGTAGTAGTCTCAACTGTTATCTCTATGTTAGGTGTTCTCAATGACTCTAACACGTGTTATAAGAGCTCGTCTTATTACACTGTGTTAGTAAATGTGGTGAATTATATCATCATGAAATTATTTTCGTTGTTTAGTTTTCTTGCTTAGAAAGAGAGAAGAGAACATATAGAAAGCACAAGGAATTTTGGGGGAAGTAATTAAATATTTAGAGAATGTTGGGACTTAAATACCCAAACATTCTGAGATACAAGACAAGAAACAATAAGACAAATAGCTGACACTGTTATAGACACTGAATCAACAGACTAGTACAAATACAAAGTCAACAACAACGGAAACAAGAGTCTTCAGGAGTCTTCAGGTCTTCCGAGGTTGAAGTACTTGTGCTGATGTTCAGTGGTTATTCTATCGGCAGATGATCATCGGAAGCTGATTCAACAATCAGTTATTTCGGAATAGGAGATTGTCTTCCGAGTCATTTGACTTCTTCTGATGCAGTGGTTGTCTTCCGAAGATGTTATGATCACCTAGTGTCTTCTGAGGTAGATAAGTTCAGCGACAGTTCTTTTTGGCGAATCTTCCGATGCTGAAGAAATTCTTCAATCGGAAGAGTAGCATCTGCGGCTTGTCATTCCGCGGTTTATTCAATTGTATGGCTTCAGTGGTTTTGCTCATCTGTCCTTATTTTCCAACAACATGCATTTAAAACAAACAGACAACACTAGGTTGGTGAGTCCATAAGTTTTAAGTAAATGAAAACGATTGAAACTTGATATTCCCAATTCATGATATCACACACACAAGTCTGGTTTTATATTGATTTGCTTTAACACACACACCAATGTTCTCTCCATAATTACACCTAAAGATAGTATCTTGTCCAGCTAAGCGTGCTTATATATTGGGCATACGTATCACGAATGAAGCCACCAGCCCACCACATGCTTAACTAAACTCCATACCACATGTACTGTAACTATGGATACGTATTTCATCTCACACATAAATCCCCAATTTGATTTTCCCCAATATTTAGAAGAGAGACATAATTGTCATTCCTGACGGTGTAGCCCGGTCTGTAGATATCCCCCAACTATAGCTGATCATTACCGATTAGCCCGAAGTGTAAGATATCCCCCAACGATATCTAGAACAAGACTTAATAGTCCCTGTGACTGTCAGTACTGACCAGTCCAGCCTGTAAGATATCCTCTCCATAAAATCTATTAGGGTGATACTTAGTTGTCTCTATGCTTGTCACTACTGATAAATTTGAAATTCAAGATATCCTCTCCATGATATCTAGAAGGGTGAGACTTAAGAGTCTCGATGACTGTCATTTCTGACGAGTCTGGCCTGTAAGATATCCTCTCCATGATATCTAGAAGGGTGAGACTTAAGAGTCTCGATGACTGTCATTTCTGAACAGTTTGGCCTGTAAGATATCCTCTCCATAATATCTATAAGGGTGAGATATGTATATATTCATAAACCATTTTTCTCTGTCATTAATTTGAATGATAGAACCTTTAGTGCCCGGTGTGATCCCCTTAGATTATCTGATAGTATGGCGGTTAGAATTAAGATCTAACCCTACTGACATAATATTATTATAATTGGCATACACATTTAAGGGTATAAGATAAACTCTACATAGTGTCTTAGGTTTCTGTCATCCTATTCCCAGGATGTGGTCTCACTTGAAATGAACACAATGTATGATCCTTAGTCCTTAACATTGTTTTGTAAGAACTTGTCTTATTAATAAATGTTAGCATATGTAGGGAATGACATCATGAAGCTATGTTATCATGATGTCATCCTTGATATCACAAGTAGTAGTCTCAACTGTTATCTCTATGTTAGGTGTTCTCAATGACTCTAACACGTGTTATAAGAGCTCGTCTTATTACACTGTGTTAGTAAATGTGGTGAATTATATCATCATGAAATTATTTTCGTTGTTTAGTTTTCTTGCTTAGAAAGAGAGAAGAGAACATATAGAAAGCACAAGGAATTTTGGGGAAGTAATTAAATATATTTAGAGAATGTTGGGACTTAAATACCCAAACATTCTGAGATACAAGACAAGAAACAATAAGACAAATAGCTGACACTGTTATAGACACTGAATCAACAGACTAGTACAAATACAAAGTCAACAACAACGGAAACAAGAGTCTTCAGGAGTCTTCAGGTCTTCCGAGGTTGAAGTACTTGTGCTGATGTTCAGTGGTTATTCTATCGGCAGATGATCATCGGAAGCTGATTAAACAATCAGTTATTTCGGAATAGGAGATTGTCTTCCGAGTCATTTGACTTCTTCTGATGCAATGGTTGTCTTTCGAAGATGTCATGATCACCTAGTGTCTTCTGAGGTAGATAAGTTCAACGGCAGTTCTTTTTGGTGAATCTTCCGATGCTGAAGAAATTCTTCAATCGGAAGAGTAGCATCTGCGGCTTGTCATTCCGCGGTTTATTCAATTGTATGGCTTCAGTGGTTTTGCTCATCTGTCCTTATTTTCCAACAACATGCATTTAAAACAAACAGACAACACTAGGTTGGTGAGTCCATAAGTTTTAAGTAAATGAAAACGATTGAAATTTGATATTCCCAATTCATGATATCACACACACAAGTCTGGTTTTATATTGATTTGCTTTAACACACACACCAATGTTCTCTCCATAATTACACCTACAGATAGTATCTTGTCCAGCTAAGCGTGCTTATATATTGGGCATACGTATCACGAATGAAGCCGCCAGCCCACCACATGCTTAACTAAACTCCATACCACCTGTACTGTAACTATGGATACCCATTTCATCTCACACATAAATCCCCAATTTGATTTTCCCCAATATTTAGAAGAGAGACATAATTGTCATTCCTTACGGTGTAGCCCGGTCTGTAGATATCCCCCAACGATACCTATGAGATAGAGACTTAATAGTACTATAGCTGATCATTACCGATTAGCCCGAAGTGTAAGATATCCCCCAACGATATCTAGAACAAGACTTAATAGTCCCTGTGACTGTCAGTACTGACCAGTCCAGCCTGTAAGATATCCTCTCCATAATATCTATTAGGGTGATACTTAGTTGTCTCTATGCTTGTCACTACTGATAAATTTGAAATTCAAGATATCCTCTCCATGATATCTAGAAGGGTGAGACTTAAGAGTCTCGATGACTGTCATTTCTGACGAGTCTGGCCTGTAAGATATCCTCTCCATGATATCTAGAAGGGTGAGACTTAAGAGTCTCGATGACTGTCATTTCTGAACAGTTTGGCCTGTAAGATATCCTCTCCATAATATCTATAAGGGTGAGATATGTATATATTCATAAACCATTTTTCTCTTTCATTAATTTGAATGATAGAACCTTTAGTGCCCGGTGTGATCCCCTTAGATTATCTGATAGTATGGCGGTTAGAATTAAGATCTAACCCTACTGACATAATATTATTATAATTGGCATACACATTTAAGGGTATAAGATAAACTCTACATAGTGTCTTAGGTTTCTGTCATCCTATTCCCAGGATGTGGTCTCACTTGAAATGAACACAATGTATGATCCTTAGTCCTTAACATTGTTTTGTAAGAACTTGTCTTATTAATAAATGTTAGCATATGTAGGGAATGACATCATGAAGCTATGTTATCATGATGTCATCCTTGATATCACAAGTAGTAGTCTCAACTGTTATCTCTATGTTAGGTGTTCTCAATGACTCTAACACGTGTTATAAGAGCTCGTCTTATTACACTGTGTTAGTAAATGTGGTGAATTATATCATCATGAAATTATTTTCGTTGTTTAGTTTTCTTGCTTAGAAAGAGAGAAGAGAACATAGAAAGCACAAGGAATTTTGGGGAAGTAATTAAATATATTTAGAGAATGTTGGGACTTAAATACCCAAACATTCTGAGATACAGGACAAGAAACAATAAGACAAATAGCTGACACTGTTATAGACACTGAATCAACAGACTAGTACAAATACAAAGTCAACAACAACGGAAACAAGAGTCTTCAGGAGTCTTCAGGTCTTCCGAGGTTGAAGTACTTGTGCTGATGTTCAGTGGTTATTCTATCGGCAGATGATCATCGGAAGCTGATTAAACAATCAGTTATTTCGGAATAGGAGATTGTCTTCCGAGTCATTTGACTTCTTCTGATGCAATGGTTGTCTTTCGAAGATGTCATGATCACCTAGTGTCTTCTGAGGTAGATAAGTTCAACGGCAGTTCTTTTTGGTGAATCTTCCGATGCTGAAGAAATTCTTCAATCGGAAGAGTAGCATCTGCGGCTTGTCATTCCGCGGTTTATTCAATTGTATGGCTTCAGTGGTTTTGCTCATCTGTCCTTATTTTCCAACAACATGCATTTAAAACAAACAGACAACACTAGGTTGGTGAGTCCATAAGTTTTAAGTAAATGAAAACGATTGAAATTTGATATTCCCAATTCATGATATCACACACACAAGTCTGGTTTTATATTGATTTGCTTTAACACACACACCAATGTTCTCTCCATAATTACACCTACAGATAGTATCTTGTCCAGCTAAGCGTGCTTATATATTGGGCATACGTATCACGAATGAAGCCGCCAGCCCACCACATGCTTAACTAAACTCCATACCACCTGTACTGTAACTATGGATACCCATTTCATCTCACACATAAATCCCCAATTTGATTTTCCCCAATATTTAGAAGAGAGACATAATTGTCATTCCTTACGGTGTAGCCCGGTCTGTAGATATCCCCCAACGATACCTATGAGATAGAGACTTAATAGTACTATAGCTGATCATTACTGATTAGCCCGAAGTGTAAGATATCCCCCAACGATATCTAGAACAAGACTTAATAGTCCCTGTGACTGTCAGTACTGACCAGTCCAGCCTGTAAGATATCCTCTCCATAATATCTATTAGGGTGACACTTAGTTGTCTCTATGCTTGTCACTACTGATAAATTTGAAATTCAAGATATCCTCTCCATGATATCTAGAAGGGTGAGACTTAAGAGTCTCGATGACTGTCATTTCTGACGAGTCTGGCCTGTAAGATATCCTCTCCATGATATCTAGAAGGGTGAGACTTAAGAGTCTCGATGACTGTCATTTCTGAACAGTTTGGCCTGTAAGATATCCTCTCCATAATATCTATAAGGGTGAGATATGTATATATTCATAAACCATTTTTCTCTGTCATTAATTTGAATGATAGAACCTTTAGTGCCCGGTGTGATCCCCTTAGATTATCTGATAGTATGGCGGTTAGAATTAAGATCTAACCCTACTGACATAATATTATTATAATTGGCATACACATTTAAGGGTATAAGATAAACTCTACATAGTGTCTTAGGTTTCTGTCATCCTATTCCCAGGATGTGGTCTCACTTGAAATGAACACAATGTATGATCCTTAGTCCTTAACATTGTTTTGTAAGAACTTGTCTTATTAATAAATGTTAGCATATGTAGGGAATGACATCATGAAGCTATGTTATCATGATGTCATCCTTGATATCACAAGTAGTAGTCTCAACTGTTATCTCTATGTTAGGTGTTCTCAATGACTCTAACACGTGTTATAAGAGCTCGTCTTATTACACTGTGTTAGTAAATGTGGTGAATTATATCATCATGAAATTATTTTCGTTGTTTAGTTTTCTTGCTTAGAAAGAGAGAAGAGAACATATAGAAAGCACAAGGAATTTTGGGGGAAGTAATTCAATATATTTAGAGAATGTTGGGACTTAAATACCCAAACATTCTGAGATACAAGACAAGAAACAATAAGACAAATAGCTGACACTGTTATAGACACTGAATCAACAGACTAGTACAAATACAAAGTCAACAACAACGGAAACAAGAGTCTTCAGGAGTCTTCAGGTCTTCCGAGGTTGAAGTACTTGTGCTGATGTTCAGTGGTTATTCTATCGGCAGATGATCATCGGAAGCTGATTCAACAATCAGTTATTTCGGAATAGGAGACTGTCTTCCGAGTCATTTGACTTCTTCTGATGCAGCGGTTGTCTTTCGAAGATGTTATGATCACCTAGTGTCTTCTGAGGTAGATAAGTTTAGCGACAGTTCTTTTTGGCGAATCTTCCGATGCTGAAGAAATTCTTCAATCAGAAGAGTAGCATCTGCGGCTTGTCATTCCGCGGTTTATTCAATTGTATGGCTTCAGTGGTTTTGCTCATCTGTCCTTATTTTCCAACAACATGCATTTAAAACAAACAGACAACACTAGGTTGGTGAGTCCATAAGTTTTAAGTAAATGAAAACGATTGAAACTTGATATTCCCAATTCATGATATCACACACACAAGTCTGGTTTTATATTGATTTGCTTTAACACACACACCAATGTTCTCTCCATAATTACACCTACAGATAGTATCTTGTCCAGCTAAGCGTGCTTATATATTGGGCATACGTATCACGAATGAAGCCGCCAGCCCACCACATGCTTAACTAAACTCCATACCACCTGTACTGTAACTATGGATACCCATTTCATCTCACACATAAATCCCCAATTTGATTTTCCCCAATATTTAGAAGAGAGACATAATTGTCATTCCTTACGGTGTAGCCCGGTCTGTAGATATCCCCCAACGATACCTATGAGATAGAGACTTAATAGTACTATAGCTGATCATTACTGATTAGCCCGAAGTGTAAGATATCCCCCAACGATATCTAGAACAAGACTTAATAGTCCCTGTGACTGTCAGTACTGACCAGTCCAGCCTGTAAGATATCCTCTCCATAATATCTATTAGGGTGACACTTAGTTGTCTCTATGCTTGTCACTACTGATAAATTTGAAATTCAAGATATCCTCTCCATGATATCTAGAAGGGTGAGACTTAAGAGTCTCGATGACTGTCATTTCTGACGAGTCTGGCCTGTAAGATATCCTCTCCATGATATCTAGAAGGGTGAGACTTAAGAGTCTCGATGACTGTCATTTCTGAACAGTTTGGCCTGTAAGATATCCTCTCCATAATATCTATAAGGGTGAGATATGTATATATTCATAAACCATTTTTCTCTGTCATTAATTTGAATGATAGAACCTTTAGTGCCCGGTGTGATCCCCTTAGATTATCTGATAGTATGGCGGTTAGAATTAAGATCTAACCCTACTGACATAATATTATTATAATTGGCATACACATTTAAGGGTATAAGATAAACTCTACATAGTGTCTTAGGTTTCTGTCATCCTATTCCCAGGATGTGGTCTCACTTGAAATGAACACAATGTATGATCCTTAGTCCTTAACATTGTTTTGTAAGAACTTGTCTTATTAATAAATGTTAGCATATGTAGGGAATGACATCATGAAGCTATGTTATCATGATGTCATCCTTGATATCACAAGTAGTAGTCTCAACTGTTATCTCTATGTTAGGTGTTCTCAATGACTCTAACACGTGTTATAAGAGCTCGTCTTATTACACTGTGTTAGTAAATGTGGTGAATTATATCATCATGAAATTATTTTCGTTGTTTAGTTTTCTTGCTTAGAAAGAGAGAAGAGAACATATAGAAAGCACAAGGAATTTTGGGGGAAGTAATTCAATATATTTAGAGAATGTTGGGACTTAAATACCCAAACATTCTGAGATACAAGACAAGAAACAATAAGACAAATAGCTGACACTGTTATAGACACTGAATCAACAGACTAGTACAAATACAAAGTCAACAACAACGGAAACAAGAGTCTTCAGGAGTCTTCAGGTCTTCCGAGGTTGAAGTACTTGTGCTGATGTTCAGTGGTTATTCTATCGGCAGATGATCATCGGAAGCTGATTAAACAATCAGTTATTTCGGAATAGGAGATTGTCTTCCGAGTCATTTGACTTCTTCTGATGCAATGGTTGTCTTTCGAAGATGTCATGATCACCTAGTGTCTTCTGAGGTAGATAAGTTCAGCGGCAGTTCTTTTTGGCGAATCTTCCGATGCTGAAGAAATTCTTCAATCGGAAGAGTAGCATCTGCGGCTTGTCATTCCGCGGTTTATTCAATTGTATGGCTTCAGTGGTTTTGCTCATCTGTCCTTATTTTCCAACAACATGCATTTAAAACAAACAGACAACACTAGGTTGGTGAGTCCATAAGTTTTAAGTAAATGAAAACGATTGAAATTTGATATTCCCAATTCATGATATCACACACACAAGTCTGGTTTTATATTGATTTGCTTTAACACACACACCAATGTTCTCTCCATAATTACACCTACAGATAGTATCTTGTCCAGCTAAGCGTGCTTATATATTGGGCATACGTATCACGAATGAAGCCGCCAGCCCACCACATGCTTAACTAAACTCCATACCACCTGTACTGTAACTATGGATACCCATTTCATCTCACACATAAATCCCCAATTTGATTTTCCCCAATATTTAGAAGAGAGACATAATTGTCATTCCTTACGGTGTAGCCCGGTCTGTAGATATCCCCCAACGATACCTATGAGATAGAGACTTAATAGTACTATAGCTGATCATTACTGATTAGCCCGAAGTGTAAGATATCCCCCAACGATATCTAGAACAAGACTTAATAGTCCCTGTGACTGTCAGTACTGACCAGTCCAGCCTGTAAGATATCCTCTCCATAATATCTATTAGGGTGACACTTAGTTGTCTCTATGCTTGTCACTACTGATAAATTTGAAATTCAAGATATCCTCTCCATGATATCTAGAAGGGTGAGACTTAAGAGTCTCGATGACTGTCATTTCTGACGAGTCTGGCCTGTAAGATATCCTCTCCATGATATCTAGAAGGGTGAGACTTAAGAGTCTCGATGACTGTCATTTCTGAACAGTTTGGCCTGTAAGATATCCTCTCCATAATATCTATAAGGGTGAGATATGTATATATTCATAAACCATTTTTCTCTGTCATTAATTTGAATGATAGAACCTTTAGTGCCCGGTGTGATCCCCTTAGATTATCTGATAGTATGGCGGTTAGAATTAAGATCTAACCCTACTGACATAATATTATTATAATTGGCATACACATTTAAGGGTATAAGATAAACTCTACATAGTGTCTTAGGTTTCTGTCATCCTATTCCCAGGATGTGGTCTCACTTGAAATGAACACAATGTATGATCCTTAGTCCTTAACATTGTTTTGTAAGAACTTGTCTTATTAATAAATGTTAGCATATGTAGGGAATGACATCATGAAGCTATGTTATCATGATGTCATCCTTGATATCACAAGTAGTAGTCTCAACTGTTATCTCTATGTTAGGTGTTCTCAATGACTCTAACACGTGTTATAAGAGCTCGTCTTATTACACTGTGTTAGTAAATGTGGTGAATTATATCATCATGAAATTATTTTCGTTGTTTAGTTTTCTTGCTTAGAAAGAGAGAAGAGAACATATAGAAAGCACAAGGAATTTTGGGGGAAGTAATTCAATATATTTAGAGAATGTTGGGACTTAAATACCCAAACATTCTGAGATACAAGACAAGAAACAATAAGACAAATAGCTGACACTGTTATAGACACTGAATCAACAGACTAGTACAAATACAAAGTCAACAACAACGGAAACAAGAGTCTTCAGGAGTCTTCAGGTCTTCCGAGGTTGAAGTACTTGTGCTGATGTTCAGTGGTTATTCTATCGGCAGATGATCATCGGAAGCTGATTAAACAATCAGTTATTTCGGAATAGGAGATTGTCTTCCGAGTCATTTGACTTCTTCTGATGCAATGGTTGTCTTTCGAAGATGTCATGATCACCTAGTGTCTTCTGAGGTAGATAAGTTCAACGGCAGTTCTTTTTGGTGAATCTTCCGATGCTGAAGAAATTCTTCAATCGGAAGAGTAGCATCTGCGGCTTGTCATTCCGCGGTTTATTCAATTGTATGGCTTCAGTGGTTTTGCTCATTTGTCCTTATTTTCCAACAACATGCATTTAAAACAAACAGACAACACTAGGTTGGTGAGTCCATAAGTTTTAAGTAAATGAAAACGATTGAAATTTGATATTCCCAATTCATGATATCACACACACAAGTCTGGTTTTATATTGATTTGCTTTAACACACACACCAATGTTCTCTCCATAATTACACCTACAGATAGTATCTTGTCCAGCTAAGCGTGCTTATATATTGGGCATACGTATCACGAATGAAGCCGCCAGCCCACCACATGCTTAACTAAACTCCATACCACCTGTACTGTAACTATGGATACCCATTTCATCTCACACATAAATCCCCAATTTGATTTTCCCCAATATTTAGAAGAGAGACATAATTGTCATTCCTTACGGTGTAGCCCGGTCTGTAGATATCCCCCAACGATACCTATGAGATAGAGACTTAATAGTACTATAGCTGATCATTACTGATTAGCCCGAAGTGTAAGATATCCCCCAACGATATCTAGAACAAGACTTAATAGTCCCTGTGACTGTCAGTACTGACCAGTCCAGCCTGTAAGATATCCTCTCCATAATATCTATTAGGGTGACACTTAGTTGTCTCTATGCTTGTCACTACTGATAAATTTGAAATTCAAGATATCCTCTCCATGATATCTAGAAGGGTGAGACTTAAGAGTCTCGATGACTGTCATTTCTGACGAGTCTGGCCTGTAAGATATCCTCTCCATGATATCTAGAAGGGTGAGACTTAAGAGTCTCGATGACTGTCATTTCTGAACAGTTTGGCCTGTAAGATATCCTCTCCATAATATCTATAAGGGTGAGATATGTATATATTCATAAACCATTTTTCTCTGTCATTAATTTGAATGATAGAACCTTTAGTGCCCGGTGTGATCCCCTTAGATTATCTGATAGTATGGCGGTTAGAATTAAGATCTAACCCTACTGACATAATATTATTATAATTGGCATACACATTTAAGGGTATAAGATAAACTCTACATAGTGTCTTAGGTTTCTGTCATCCTATTCCCAGGATGTGGTCTCACTTGAAATGAACACAATGTATGATCCTTAGTCCTTAACATTGTTTTGTAAGAACTTGTCTTATTAATAAATGTTAGCATATGTAGGGAATGACATCATGAAGCTATGTTATCATGATGTCATCCTTGATATCACAAGTAGTAGTCTCAACTGTTATCTCTATGTTAGGTGTTCTCAATGACTCTAACACGTGTTATAAGAGCTCGTCTTATTACACTGTGTTAGTAAATGTGGTGAATTATATCATCATGAAATTATTTTCGTTGTTTAGTTTTCTTGCTTAGAAAGAGAGAAGAGAACATATAGAAAGCACAAGGAATTTTGGGGGAAGTAATTCAATATATTTAGAGAATGTTGGGACTTAAATACCCAAACATTCTGAGATACAAGACAAGAAACAATAAGACAAATAGCTGACACTGTTATAGACACTGAATCAACAGACTAGTACAAATACAAAGTCAACAACAACGGAAACAAGAGTCTTCAGGAGTCTTCAGGTCTTCCGAGGTTGAAGTACTTGTGCTGATGTTCAGTGGTTATTCTATCGGCAGATGATCATCGGAAGCTGATTAAACAATCAGTTATTTCGGAATAGGAGATTGTCTTCCGAGTCATTTGACTTCTTCTGATGCAATGGTTGTCTTTCGAAGATGTCATGATCACCTAGTGTCTTCTGAGGTAGATAAGTTCAACGGCAGTTCTTTTTGGCGAATCTTCCGATGCTGAAGAAATTCTTCAATCGGAAGAGTAGCATCTGCGGCTTGTCATTCCGCGGTTTATTCAATTGTATGGCTTCAGTGGTTTTGCTCATCTGTCCTTATTTTCCAACAACATGCATTTAAAACAAACAGACAACACTAGGTTGGTGAGTCCATAAGTTTTAAGTAAATGAAAACGATTGAAATTTGATATTCCCAATTCATGATATCACACACACAAGTCTGGTTTTATATTGATTTGCTTTAACACACACACCAATGTTCTCTCCATAATTACACCTACAGATAGTATCTTGTCCAGCTAAGCGTGCTTATATATTGGGCATACGTATCACGAATGAAGCCGCCAGCCCACCACATGCTTAACTGAACTCCATACCACCTGTACTGTAACTATGGATACCCATTTCATCTCACACATAAATCCCCAATTTGATTTTCCCCAATATTTAGAAGAGAGACATAATTGTCATTCCTTACGGTGTAGCCCGGTCTGTAGATATCCCCCAACGATACCTATGAGATAGAGACTTAATAGTACTATAGCTGATCATTACTGATTAGCCCGAAGTGTAAGATATCCCCCAACGATATCTAGAACAAGACTTAATAGTCCCTGTGACTGTCAGTACTGACCAGTCCAGCCTGTAAGATATCCTCTCCATAATATCTATTAGGGTGACACTTAGTTGTCTCTATGCTTGTCACTACTGATAAATTTGAAATTCAAGATATCCTCTCCATGATATCTAGAAGGGTGAGACTTAAGAGTCTCGATGACTGTCATTTCTGACGAGTCTGGCCTGTAAGATATCCTCTCCATGATATCTAGAAGGGTGAGACTTAAGAGTCTCGATGACTGTCATTTCTGAACAGTTTGGCCTGTAAGATATCCTCTCCATAATATCTATAAGGGTGAGATATGTATATATTCATAAACCATTTTTCTCTGTCATTAATTTGAATGATAGAACCTTTAGTGCCCGGTGTGATCCCCTTAGATTATCTGATAGTATGGCGGTTAGAATTAAGATCTAACCCTACTGACATAATATTATTATAATTGGCATACACATTTAAGGGTATAAGATAAACTCTACATAGTGTCTTAGGTTTCTGTCATCCTATTCCCAGGATGTGGTCTCACTTGAAATGAACACAATGTATGATCCTTAGTCCTTAACATTGTTTTGTAAGAACTTGTCTTATTAATAAATGTTAGCATATGTAGGGAATGACATCATGAAGCTATGTTATCATGATGTCATCCTTGATATCACAAGTAGTAGTCTCAACTGTTATCTCTATGTTACGTGTTCTCAATGAATCTAACACGTGTTATAAGAGCTCGTCTTATTACACTGTGTTAGTAAATGTGGTGAATTATCGTTGAGTGTTCAGTGGTTTCAATATCTTAAATACGAGATACAGATGATAAGACAAATAGCTGACACTGTTATAGACACTGAATCAACAGACTAGTACAAATACAAAGTCATTTCAGGAATAGGAGATTTCTTCCGTCTCATTTGACTTCTTCTGATGGAATGGTTGTCTTCCGAAGTTGTCATGATCACCTAGTGTCTTCTGAGGTAGATAAGTTCAGCAGCAATTCTTTTTAGCGAATCTTCCGATGCTGAAGAAATTCTTCAATCGGAAGAGTAGCATCTGCGGCTTGTCATTCCGCGGTTTATTCAATTGTATGGCTTCAGTGGTTTTGCTCATCTGTCCTTTTTTTCAACAACATGCATTTAAAACAAACAGACAACACTAGGTTGGTGAGTCCAAAAGTTTTAAGTAAATGAAAACGATTGAAATTTGATATTCCCAATTCATGATATCAAACACAAGTCTGGTTTTATATTGATTTGCTTTAACACACACACCAATGTTCTCTCCATAATTACACCTACAGATAGTATCTTGTCCAGCTAAGCGTGCTTATATATTGGGCATACGTATAGTGAATGAAGCCGCCAGCGCACCACATGCTTAACTGAACTCCATACCACCTGTAATGTAACTATGGATACCCATTTCATCTCACACATAAATCCCCAATATTTAGAAGAGAGACATAATTGTCATTCCTTACGGTGTAGCCTGGTCTGTAGATATCCCCCAACGATACCTATGAAATAGAGACTTAATAGTACTATAGCTGATCATTACTGATTAGCCCGAAGTGTAAGATATCTCCCAACGATATCTAGAACAAGACTTAATAGTCCCTGTGACTGTCAGTACTGACCAATCCGGCCTGTAAGATATCCTCTCCATAATATCTATTTGGGTGACACTTAGTTGTCTCTATGCTTGTCACTACTGATAAATTTGAAATTCAAGATATCCTCTCCATGATATCTAGAAGGGTGAGACTTAAGAGTCTCGATGACTGTCATTTCTGACGAGTCTGGCCTGTAAGATATCCTCTCCATGATATCTAGAAGGGTGAGACTTAAGAGTCTCGATGACTGTCATTTCTGAACAGTTTGGCCTGTAAGATATCCTCTCCATAATATCTATAAGGGTGAGATATGTATATATTCATAAACCATTTTTCTCTGTCATTAATTTGAATGATAGAACCTTTAGTGCCCGGTGTGATCCCCTTAGATTATCTGATAGTATGGCGGTTAGAATTAAGATCTAACCCTACTGACATAATATTATTATAATTGGCATACACATTTAAGGGTATAAGATAAACTCTACATAGTGTCTTAGGTTTCTGTCATCCTATTCCCAGGATGTGGTCTCACTTGAAATGAACACAATGTATGATCCTTAGTCCTTAACATTGTTTTGTAAGAACTTGTCTTATTAATAAATGTTAGCATATGTAGGGAATGACATCATGAAGCTATGTTATCATGATGTCATCCTTGATATCACAAGTAGTAGTCTCAACTGTTATCTCTATGTTAGGTGTTCTCAATGACTCTAACACGTGTTATAAGAGCTCGTCTTATTACACTGTGTTAGTAAATGTCGTAAATTATCTCATCGTGAAACTATTTTCGTTGTTTAGTTTTCTTGCTTAGAAAGAGAGAAGAGAACAGATAGAAAGCACAAGGAATTTTGGGGGAAGTAATTCAATTTATTTAGAGAATGTTGGGACTTAAATACCCAAACATTCTGAGATACAAGACAAGAAACAATAAGACAAATAGTTGACACTGTTATAGACACTGAATCAACAGACTGGTACAATTACAAAGTCAACAACAACGGAAACAAGAGTCTTCAGGAGTCTTCAGGTCTTCCGAGGTTGAAGTACTTGTGCTGATGTTCAGTGGTTATTCTATAGCAGATCATCATCGGAAGCTGATTAAACAATCAGTTATTTCGGAACAGGAGATTGTCTTCCGAGTCATTTGACTTCTTCTGATGCAGTGGTTGTCTTCTGAAGATGTTATGATCACCTAGTGTCTTCTGAGGTAGATAAGTTCAGCGGCAGTTCTTTTTGGCGAATCTTTCGATGCTGAAGAAATTCTTCAATCGGAAGAGTAGCATCTGCGGCTTGTCATTCCGCGGTTTATTCAATTGTATGGCTTCAGTGGTTTTGCTCATCTGTCCTTATTTTCCAACAACATGCATTTAAAACAAACAGACAACACTAGGTTGGTGAGTCCATAAGTTTTAAGTAAATGAAAACGATTGAAATTTGATATTCCCAATTCATGATATCACACACACAAGTCTGGTTTTATATTGATTTGCTTTAACACACACACCAATGTTCTCTCCATAATTACACCTACAGATAGTATCTTGTCCAGCTAAGCGTGCTTATATATTGGGCATACGTATCACGAATGAAGCCGCCAGCCCACCACATGCTTAACTGAACTCCATACCACCTGTACTGTAACTATGGATACCCATTTCATCTCACACATAAATCCCCAATTTGATTTTCCCCAATATTTAGAAGAGAGACATAATTGTCATTCCTTACGGTGTAGCCCGGTCTGTAGATATCCCCCAACGATACCTATGAGATAGAGACTTAATAGTACTATAGCTGATCATTACTGATTAGCCCGAAGTGTAAGATATCCCCCAACTACATCTAGAACAAGACTTAATAGTCCCTGTGACTGTCAGTACTGACCAGTCCAGCCTGTAAGATATCCTCTCCATAATATCTATTAGGGTGACACTTAGTTGTCTCTATGCTTGTCACTACTCATAAATTAGAAATTCAAGATATCCTCTCCATGATATCCAGAAGGGTGAGACTTAAGAGTCTCGATGACTGTCATTTCTGACGAGTCTGGCCTGTAAGATATCCTCTCCATGATATCTAGAAGGGTGAGATATGTATATATTCATAAACCGTTTTTCTCTGTCATTAATTTGAATGATAGAACTTTTAGTACCCGGTGTGATCCCCTTAGATTATCGGGTAGTTTGGCGGTTAGAATTAAGATCTAACCCTACTGACATAATATTATTATAATTGGCATACACATTTAAGGGTATAAGATAAACTCTACATACTGTCTTAGGTTTCTGTCATCCTATTCCCATGATGTGGTCTCACTTGAAATGAACACAATGTATGATCCTTAGTCCTTAACATTGTTTTGTAAGAACTTGTCTTATTAATAAATGTTAGCATATGTAGGGAATGACATCATGAAGCTATGTTATCATGATGTCATCCTTGATATCACAAGTAGTAGTCTCAACTGTTATCTCTATGTTAGGTGTTCTCAATGACTCTAACACGTGTTATAAGAGCTCGTCTTATTACACTGTGTTAGTAAATGTGGTGAATTATATCATCATGAAATTATTTTCGTTGTTTAGTTTTCTTGCTTAGAAAGAGAGAAGAGAACATATAGAAAGCACAAGGAATTTTGGGGAAGTAATTCAATTTATTTAGAGAATGTTGGGACTTAAATACCCAAACATTCTGAGATACAAGACAAGAAACAATAAGACAAATAGCTGACACTGTTATAGACACTGAATCAACAGACTAGTACAAATACAAAGTCAACAACAACGGAAACAAGAGTCTTCAGGAGTCTTCAGGTCTTCCGAGGTTGAAGTACTTGTGCTGATGTTCAGTGGTTATTCTATCGGCAGATGATCATCGGAAGCTGATTAAACAATCAGTTATTTCGGAATAGGAGATTGTCTTCCGAGTCATTTGACTTCTTCTGATGCAATGGTTGTCTTCTGAAGATGTCATGATCACCTAGTGTCTTCTGAGGTAGATAAGTTCAGCGGCAGTTCTTTTTGGCGAATCTTCCGATGCTGAAGAAATTCTTCAATCGGAAGAGTAGCATCTGCGGCTTGTCATTCCGCGGTTTATTCAATTGTATGGCTTCAGTGGTTTTGCTCATCTGTCCTTATTTTCCAACAACATGCATTTAAAACAAACAGACAACACTAGGTTGGTGAGTCCATAAGTTTTAAGTAAATGAAAACGATTGAAATTTGATATTCCCAATTCATGATATCACACACACAAGTCTGGTTTTATATTGATTTGCTTTAACACACACACCAATGTTCTCTCCATAATTACACCTACAGATAGTATCTTGTCCAGCTAAGCGTGCTTATATATTGGGCATACGTATCACGAATGAAGCCGCCAGCCCACCACATGCTTAACTGAACTCCATACCACCTGTACTGTAACTATGGATACCCATTTCATCTCACACATAAATCCCCAATTTGATTTTCCCCAATATTTAGAAGAGAGACATAATTGTCATTCCTTACGGTGTAGCCCGGTCTGTAGATATCCCCCAACGATACCTATGAGATAGAGACTTAATAGTACTATAGCTGATCATTACTGATTAGCCCGAAGTGTAAGATATCCCCCAACGACATCTAGAACAAGACTTAATAGTCCCTGTGACTGTCAGTACTGACCAGTCCAGCCTGTAAGATATCCTCTCCATAATATCTATTAGGGTGACACTTAGTTGTCTCTATGCTTGTCACTACTGATAAATTTGAAATTCAAGATATCCTCTCCATGATATCCAGAAGGGTGAGACTTAAGAGTCTCGATGACTGTCATTTCTGACGAGTCTGGCCTGTAAGATATCCTCTCCATGATATCTAGAAGGGTGAGATATGTATATATTCATAAACCATTTTTCTCTGTCATTAATTTGAATGATAGAACCTTTAGTGCCCGGTGTGATCCCCTTAGATTATCTGATAGTATGGCGGTTAGAATTAAGATCTAACCCTACTGACATAATATTATTATAATTGGCATACACATTTAAGGGTATAAGATAAACTCTACATAGTGTCTTAGGTTTCTGTCATCCTATTCCCAGGATGTGGTCTCACTTGAAATGAACACAATGTATGATCCTTAGTCCTTAACATTGTTTTATAAGAACTTGTCTTATTAATAAATGTTAGCATATGTAGGGAATGACATCATGAAGCTATGTTATCATGATGTCATCCTTGATATCACAAGTAGTAGTCTCAACTGTTATCTCTATGTTAGGTGTTCTCAATGACTTTAACACGTGTTATAAGAGCTCGTCTTATTACACTATGTTAGTAAATGTCGTAAATTATCTCATCGTGAAACTATTTTCGTTGTTTAGTTTTCTTGCTTAGAAAGAGAGAAGAGAACAGATAGAAAGCACAAGGAATTTTGGGGGAAGTAATTCAATTTATTTAGAGAATGTTGGGACTTAAATACCCAAACATTCTGAGATACAAGACAAGAAACAATAAGACAAATAGTTGACACTGTTATAGACACTGAATCAACAGACTGGTACAATTACAAAGTCAACAACAACGGAAACAAGAGTCTTCAGGAGTCTTCAGGTCTTCCGAGGTTGAAGTACTTGTGCTGATGTTCAGTGGTTATTCTATAGCAGATCATCATCGGAAGCTGATTAAACAATCAGTTATTTCGGAATAGGAGATTGTCTTCCGAGTCATTTGACTTCTTCTGATGCAATGGTTGTCTTCTGAAGATGTCATGATCACCTAGTGTCTTCTGAGGTAGATAAGTTCAGCGGCAGTTCTTTTTGGCGAATCTTCCGATGCTGAAGAAATTCTTCAATCGGAAGAGTAGCATCTGCGGCTTGTCATTCCGCGGTTTATTCAATTGTATGGCTTCAGTGGTTTTGCTCATCTGTCCTTATTTTCCAACAACATGCATTTAAAACAAACAGACAACACTAGGTTGGTGAGTCCATAAGTTTTAAGTAAATGAAAACGATTGAAATTTGATATTCCCAATTCATGATATCACACACACAAGTCTGGTTTTATATTGATTTGCTTTAACACACACACCAATGTTCTCTCCATAATTACACCTACAGATAGTGTGTTGTCTAGCTAAGCGTGCTTATATATTGGGCATACGTATCACGAATGAAGCCGCCAGCCCACCACATGCTTAACTGAACTCCATACCACCTGTACTGTAACTATGGATACCCATTTCATCTCACACATAAATCCCAAATTTGATTTTCCCCAATATTTAGAAGAGGGACATAATTGTCATTCCTTACGGTGTAGCCCGGTCTGTAGATATCCCCCAACGATACCTATGAGATAGAGACTTAATAGTACTATTGCTGATCATTACTGATTAGCTCGAACTGTAAGATATCCCCCAAAGATATCTAGAACAAGACTTAATAATAGTCCCTGTGACTGTCAATACTGACAAGTCCAGCCTGTAAGATATCCTCTCCATAATATCTATTAGGGTGAGACTTAGTTGTCTCTATGCTTGTCACTACTGATAAATTTGAAATTCAAGATATCCTCTCCATGATATCTAGAAGGGTGAGACTTAAGAGTCTCGATGACTGTCATTTCTGACGAGTCTGGCCTGTAAGATATCCTCTCCATGATATCTAGAAGGGCGAGACTTAAGAGTCTCGATGACTGTCATTTCTGAACAGTTTGGCCTGTAAGATATGCTCTCCATAATATCTATAAGGGTGAGATATGTATATATTCATAAACCATTTTTCTCTGTCATTAATTTGAATGATAGAACCTTTAGTGCCCGGTGTGATCCCCTTAGATTATCTGATAGTATGGCGGTTAGAATTAAGATCTAACCCTACTGACATAATATTATTATAATTGGCATACACATTTAAGGGTATAAGATAAACTCTGCATAGTGTCTTAGGTTTCTGTCATCCTATTCCCAGGATGTGGTCTCACTTGAAATGAACACAATGTATGATCCTTAGTCCTTAACATTGTTTTATAAGAACTTGTCTTATAATAAATGTTAGCATATGTAGGGAATGACATCATGAAGCTATGTTATCATGATGTCATCCTTGATATCACAAGTAGTAGTCTCAACTGTTATCTCTATGTTATGTGTTCTCAATGACTCTAACACGTGTTATAAGAGCTCGTCTTATTACACTGTGTTAGTAAATGTGGTGAATTATGTCATCATGAAATTATTTTCGTTGTTTAGTTTTCTTGCTTAGAAAGAGAGAAGAGAACAGATAGAAAGCACAAGGAATTTTGGGGGAAGTAATTCAATTATTTAGAGAATGTTGGGACTTAAATACCCAAACATTCTGAGATACAAGACAAGAAACAATAAGACAAATAGCTGACACTGTTATAGACACTGAATCAACAGACTAGTACAAATACAAAGTCAACAACAACGGAAACAAGAGTCTTCAGGAGTCTTCAGGTCTTCCGAGGTTGAAGTACTTGTGCTGATGTTCAGTGGTTATTCTATCGGCAGATGATCATCGGAAGCAGATTAAACAATCAGTTATTTCAGAATAGGAGATTGTCTTCTGAGTCATTTGACTTCTTCTGATGCAATGGTTGTCTTCGAAGATGTCATGATCACCTAGTGTCTTCTGAGGTAGATAAGTTCAGCGGAAGTTCTTTTTGGCGAATCTTCCGATGCTGAAGAAATTCTACAATCGGAAGAGTAGCATCTGCGGCTTGTCATTCCGCGGTTTGTTCAATTGTATGGCTTCAGTGGTTTAGCTCATATGTCCTTAGTTTCCAACAACATGCATTTAAAACAAACAAACAACACTAGGTTGGTGAGTCCATAAGTTTTAAGTAATTGAAAACGATTGAAATTTGATATTCCCAATTCATGATATCACACACACAAGTCTGGTTTTATATTGATTTGCTTTAACACACACACCAATGTTCTCTCCATAATTACACCTACAGATAGTATCTTGTCCAGCTAAGCGTGCTTATATATTGGGCATACGTATCACGAATGAAGCCGCAAGCCCACCACATGCTTAACTGAACTCCATACCACCTGTACTGTAACTATGGATACCCATTTCATCTCACACATAAATCCCCATTTTGATTTTCCCCAATATTTAGAAGAGAGACATAATTGTCATTCCTTACGGTGTAGCCCGGTCTGTAGATATCCCCCAACGATACCTATGAGATAGAGACTTAATAGTACTATAGCTGATCATTACGGATTATCCCGAAGTGTAAGATATCCCCCAACGATATCTTGAACAAGACTTAATAATAGTCCATGTGACTGTCAGTACTGACCAGTCCAGCCTGTAAGATATCCTCTCCATAATATCTATTAGGGTGACTTAGTTGTCTCTATGCTTGTCACTACTGATAAATTTGAAATTCAAGATATCCTCTCCATGATATCTAGAAGGGTGAGACTTAAGAGTCTCGATGACTTTCATTTCTGACGAGTCTGGCCTGTATGATATCCTCTCCATGATATCTAGAAGGGTGAGACTTAAGAGTCTCGATGACTGTCATTTCTGAACAGTTTGGCCTGTAAGATATCCTCTCCATAATATCTATAAGGGCGAGATATGTATATATTCATTGACCATTTTTCTCTGTCGTTAATTTGAATGATAGAACCTTTAGTGCCCGGTGTGATCCCCTTAGATTATCTGATAGTATGGCGGTTAGAATTAAGATCTAACCCTACTGACATAATATTATTATAATTGGCATACACATTTAAGGGTATAAGATAAACTCTGCATAGTGTCTTAGGTTTCTGTCATCCTATTCCCAAGATGTGGTCTCACTTGAAATGAACACAATGTATGATCCTTAGTCCTTAACATTGTTTTATAAGAACTTGTCTTAATAATAAATGTTAGCATATGTAGGGAATGACATCATGAAGCTATGTTATCATGATGTCATCCTTGATATCACAAGTAGTAGTCTCAACTGTTATCTCTATGTTATGTGTTCTCAATGACTCTAACACGTGTTATAAGAGCTCGTCTTATTACACTGTGTTAGTAAATGTGGTGAATTATGTCATCATGAAATTATTTTCGTTGTTTAGTTTTCTTGCTTAGAAAGAGAGAAGAGAACAGATAGAAAGCACAAGGAATTTTAGGGGAAGTAATTCAATTTATTTAGAGAATGTTGGGACATAAATACCCAAACATTCTGAGATACAAGACAAGAAACAATAAGACAAATAGCTGACACTGTTATAGACACTGAATCAACAGACTAGTACAAATACAAAGTCAACAACAACAGAAACAAGAGTCTTCAGGAGTCTTCAGGTCTTCCGAGGTCGAAGTACTTGTGCTGATGTTCAGTGGTTATTCTATCGGCAGATGATCATCGGAAGCAGATTAAACAATCAGTTATTTCAGAATAGGAGATTGTCTTCTGAGTCATTTGACTTCTTCTGATGCAATGGTTGTCTTCCGAAGATGTCATGATCACCTAGTGTCTTCTGAGGTAGATAAGTTCAGCGGAAGTTCTTTTTGGCGAATCTTCCGATGCTGAAGAAATTCTTCAATCGGAAGAGTAGCATCTGCGGCTTGTCATTCCGCGGTTTATTCAATTGTATGGCTTCAGTGGTTTTGCTCATATGTCCTTATTTTCCAACAACATGCATTTAAAACAAACAGACAACACTAGGTTGGTGAGTCCATAGGTTTTAAGTAAATGAAAACGATTGAAATTTGATATTCCCAATTCATGATATCACATACACAAGTCTGGTTTTATATTGATTTGCTTTAACACACACACCAATCTTCTCTCCATAATTACACCTACAGATAGTATCTTGTCCAGCTAAGCGGCTTATATATTGGGCATACGTATCACGAATGAAGCCGCCAGCCCACCACATGCTTAACTAAACTCCATACCACCGGTACTGTAACTATGGATACCCATTTCATCTCACACATAAATCCCCAATTTGATTTTCCCCAATATTTAGAAGAGAGACATAATTGTCATTCCTTACGGTGTAGCCCGGTCTGTAGATATCCCCCAACGATACCTATGAGATAGAGACTTAATAGTACTATTGCTGATCATTACTGATTAGCCCGAAGTGTAAGATATTCCCCAACGATATCTTGAACAAGACTTAATAATAGTCCTTGTGGCTGTCAGTACTGACCAGTCCAGCCTGTAAGATATCCTCTCCATAATATCTATTAGGGTGAGACTTAGTTGTCTCTATGTTTGTCACTACTGATAAATTTGAAATTCAAGATATCCTCTCCATGATATCTATAAGGGTGAGAGTTAAGAGTCTCGATGACTATCATTTCTGACGAGTCTGGCCTATAAGATATCCTCTCCATGATATCTAGAAGGGTGAGACTTAAGAGTCACGATGACTTTCATTTCTGAACAGTTTGGCCTGTAAGATATCCTCTCCATAATATCTATAAGGGCGAGATATGTATATATTCATAAACCATTTTTCTCTGTCATTAATTTGAATGATAGAACCTTTAGTGCCCGGTGTGATCCCCTTAGATTATCTGATAGTATGGCGGTTAGAATTATGATCTAACCCTACTGACATAATATTATTATAATTGGCATACACATTTAAGGGTATAAGATAAACTCTACATAGTGTCTTAGGTTTCTGTCATCCTATTCCCAGGATGTGGTCTCACTTGAAATGAACACAATGTATGATCCTTAGTCCTTAACATTGTTTTATAAGAACTTGTCTTAATAATAAATGTTAGCATATGTAGGGAATGACATCATGAAGCTATGTTATCATGATGTCATCCTTGATATCACAAGTAGTAGTCTCAACTGTTATCTCAATGTTATGTGTTCTCAATGACTCTAACACGTGTTATAAGAGCTCGTCTTATTACACTGTGTTAGTAAATGTGGTGAATTATGTCATCATGAAATTATTTTCGTTGTTTAGTTTTCTTGCTTAGAAAGAGAGAAGAGAACAGATAGAAAGCACAAGGAATTTTGGGGGAAGTAATTCAATTTATTTAGAGAATGTTGGGACTAAATACCCAAACATTCTGAGATACAAGACAAGAAACAATAAGAAAATAGCTGACACTGTTATAGACACTGAATCAACAGACTAGTACAAATACAAAGTCAACAACAACAAACAAGAGTCTTCAGGTCTTCCGAGGTCGAAGTACTTGTGCTGATGTTCAGTGGTTATTCTATGGCAGATGATCTTCGGAAGCAGATTAAACAATTAGTTATTTCAGAATAGGAGATTGTCTTCTGAGTCATTTGACTTCTTCTGATGCAATGGTTGTCTTCCGAAGATGTCATGATCACCTAGTGTCTTCTGAGGTAGATAAGTTCAGCGGAAGTTCTTTTTGGCGAATCTTCCGATGCTGAAGAAATTCTACAATCGGAAGAGTAGCATCTGCGGCTTGTCATTCCGCGGTTTGTTCAATTGTATGGCTTCAGTGGTTTAGCTCATATGTCCTTAGTTTCCAACAACATGCATTTAAAACAAACAAACAACACTAGGTTGGTGAGTCCATAAGTTTTAAGTAATTGAAAACGATTGAAATTTGATATTCCCAATTCATGATATCACACACACAAGTCTGGTTTTATATTGATCAGCTTAAACACACACACCAATGTTCTCTCCATAAATACACCTACAGATAGTATCTTGTCCAGCTAAGTGTGCTTATATATTGGGCATACGTATCACGAATGAAGCCGCAAGCCCACCACATGCTTAACTGAACTCCATACCACCGTACTGTAACTATGGATACCCATTTCATCTCACACATAAATCCCCATTTGATTTTCCCCAATATTTAGAAGAGAGACATAATTGTCATTCCTTACGGTGTAGCCCGGTCTGTAGATATCCCCCAACGATACCTATGAGATAGAGACTTAATAGTACTATAGCTGATCATTACTGATTAGCCCGAAGTGTAAGATATCCCCCAACGATATCTTGAACAAGACTTAATAATAGTCCTGTGACTGTCAGTACTGACCAGTCCAGCCTGTAAGATATCCTCCCCATAATATCTATTAGGGTGAGACTTAGTTGTCTCTATGCTTGTCACTACTGATAAATTTGAAATTCAAGATATCCTCTCCATGATATCTAGAAGGGTGAGACTTAAGAGTCTCGATGACTGTCATTTCTGACGAGTCTGGCCTGTAAGATATCCTCTCCATGATATCTAGAAGGGCGAGACTTAAGAGTCTCGATGACTGTCATTTCTGAACACTTTGGCCTGTAAGATATCCTCTCCACAATATCTATAAGGGCGAGATATGTATATATTCATTGACCATTTTTCTCTGTCGTTAATTTGAATGATAGAACCTTTAGTGCCCGGTGTGATCCCCTTAGATTATCTGATAGTATGGCGGTTAGAATTAAGATCTAACCCTACTGACATAATATTATTATAATTGGCATACACATTTAAGGGTATAAGATAAACTCTGCATAGTGTCTTAGGTTTCTGTCATCCTATTCCCAAGATGTGGTCTCACTTGAAATGAACACAATGTATGATCCTTAGTCCTTAACATTGTTTTATAAGAACTTGTCTTAATAATAAATGTTAGCATATGTAGGGAATGACATCATGAAGCTATGTTATCATGATGTCATCCTTGATATCACAAGTAGTAGTCTCAACTGTTATCTCTATGTTATGTGTTCTCAATGACTCTAACACGTGTTATAAGAGCTCGTCTTATTACACTGTGTTAGTAAATGTGGTGAATTATGTCATCATGAAATTATTTTCGTTGTTTAGTTTTCTTGCTTAGAAAGAGAGAAGAGAACAGATAGAAAGCACAAGGAATTTTAGGGGAAGTAATTCAATTTATTTAGAGAATGTTGGGACATAAATACCCAAACATTCTGAGATACAAGACAAGAAACAATAAGATAAATAGCTGACACTGTTATAGACACTGAATCAACAGACTAGTACAAATACAAAGTCAACAACAACAGAAACAAGAGTCTTCAGGTCTTCCGAGGTCGAAGTACTTGTGCTGATGTTCAGTGGTTATTCTATCGGCAGATGATCATCGGAAGCAGATTAAACAATCAGTTATTTCAGAATAGGAGATTGTCTTCTGAGTCATTTGACTTCTTCTGATGCAATGGTTGTCTTCCAAAGATGTCATGATCACCTAGTGTCTTCTAAGGTAGATAAGTTCAGCGGAAGTTCTTTTTGGCGAATCTTCCGATGCTGAAGAAATTCTTCAATCGGAAGAGTAGCATCTGCGGCTTGTCATTCCGCGGTTTATTCAATTGTATGGCTTCAGTGGTTTTGCTCATATGTCCTTAGTTTCCAACAACATGCATTTAAAACAAACAGACAACACTAGGTTGGTGAGTCCATAGGTTTTAAGTAAATGAAAACGATTGAAATTTGATATTCCCAATTCATGATATCACATACACAAGTCTGGTTTTATATTGATTTGCTTTAACACACACACCAATCTTCTCTCCATAATTACACCTACAGATAGTATCTTGTCCAGCTAAGCGGCTTATATATTGGGCATACGTATCACGAATGAAGCCGCCAGCCCACCACATGCTTAACTGAACTCCATACCACCGGTACTGTAACTATGGATACCCATTTCATCTCACACATAAATCCCCAATTTGATTTTCCCCAATATTTAGAAGAGAGACATAATTGTCATTCCTTACGGTGTAGCCCGGTCTGTAGATATCCCCCAACGATACCTATGAGATAAAGACTTAATAGTACTATAGCTGATCATTACTGATTAGCCCGAAGTGTAAGATATCCCCCAACGATATCTTGAACAAGACTTAATAATAGTCCTTGTGACTGTCAGTACTGACCAGTCCAGCCTGTAAGATATCCTCTCCATAATATCTATTAGGGTGAGACTTAGTTGTCTCTATGCTTGTCACTACTGATAAATTTGAAATTCAAGATATCCTCTCCATGATATCTAGAAGGGTGAGACTTAAGAGTCTCGATGACTATCATTTCTGACGAGTCTGGCCTGTAAGATATCCTCTCCATGATATCTAGAAGGGTGAGACTTAAGAGTCACGATGACTGTCATTTCTGAACAGTTTGGCCTGTAAGATATCCTCTCCACAATATCTATAAGGGCGAGATATGTATATATTCATTGACCATTTTTCTCTGTCGTTAATTTGAATGATAGAACCTTTAGTGCCCGGTGTGATCCCCTTAGATTATCTGATAGTATGGCGGTTAGAATTAAGATCTAACCCTACTGACATAATATTATTATAATTGGCATACACATTTAAGGGTATAAGATAAACTCTGCATAGTGTCTTAGGTTTCTGTCATCCTATTCCCAAGATGTGGTCTCACTTGAAATGAACACAATGTATGATCCTTAGTCCTTAACATTGTTTTATAAGAACTTGTCTTAATAATAAATGTTAGCATATGTAGGGAATGACATCATGAAGCTATGTTATCATGATGTCATCCTTGATATCACAAGTAGTAGTCTCAACTGTTATCTCTATGTTATGTGTTCTCAATGACTCTAACACGTGTTATAAGAGCTCGTCTTATTACACTGTGTTAGTAAATGTGGTGAATTATGTCATCATGAAATTATTTTCGTTGTTTAGTTTTCTTGCTTAGAAAGAGAGAAGAGAACAGATAGAAAGCACAAGGAATTTTGGGGGAAGTAATTCAATTTATTTAGAGAATGTTGGGACATAAATACCCAAACATTCTGAGATACAAGACAAGAAACAATAAGACAAATAGCTGACACTGTTATAGACACTGAATCAACAGACTAGTACAAATACAAAGTCAACAACAACGGAAACAAGAGTCTTCAGGTCTTCCGAGGTCGAAGTACTTGTGCTGATGTTCAGTGGTTATTCTATCGGCAGATGATCATCGGAAGCAGATTAAACAATCAGTTATTTCAGAATAGGAGATTGTCTTCTGAGTCATTTGACTTCTTCTGATGCAATGGTTGTCTTCCGAAGATGTCATGATCACCTAGTGTCTTCTGAGGTAGATAAGTTCAGCGGAAGTTCTTTTTGGCGAATCTTCCGATGCTGAAGAAATTCTTCAATCGGAAGAGTAGCATCTGCGGCTTGTCATTCCGCGGTTTATTCAATTGTATGGCTTCAGTGGTTTTGCTCATATGTCCTTAGTTTCCAACAACATGCATTTAAAACAAACAGACAACACTAGGTTGGTGAGTCCATAGGTTTTAAGTAAATGAAAACGATTGAAATTTGATATTCCCAATTCATGATATCACATACACAAGTCTGGTTTTATATTGATTTGCTTTAACACACACACCAATCTTCACAACAAAGAATGTCTTATTCTGAAGCCTGCTTTGTAGTGCCTGAGAAGTGGATTCTGATGAGAACTCCAAGGATAAACAATGCATACATTATCAACATGAGCTCAGATTCGTTTACAGAGAACACTTGCTTGTTTTCTAAGGCATCGGAGCATGATTGTCTGTTGTGGCATCGAAGACTGTCATGTGAACCTAAAGAATCTGAACAGACTCGCTAAGGGAGATCACGTCATTGGTCTACCTTCTAAAGATTTCTCCACTATTGAGAAATGTATCGCTTGTGCGAAAGGGAAACAACACAAGAGACCTCACAAGCCAAAATTGTTCAATTCCATCTCTTCAGTTCTTCAACTTCTTCATATGGATCTTTCGGACCGATTAACGTAATGAGTATCGGGAAAAAGTCATATTGTCTCGTTGTGACAGATGATTATTCCAGATTCACTTGGGTGTTCTTTCTAGCTAAGAAAGATGAAGCTCCAGAGATTTTGAAGAAGTTCATTACCTTGATTGAAAATCAGAAGAATCTAAAGGTCAAGGTGATTAGAACTGATAATGGAACTGAATTTAGAAATCAGACTCTTATAGATTTCTGTGATGAAAAAGAGATATCTAGGCAATACAGTGCAGCTAGAACGCCTCAGCAAAATGGAGTTGCTGAAAGGAGAAACAGAACGCTTATAGAAGCTGCACGAACGATGTTGTCAGAATCAAAGCTACCAATCTTTTTCTGGGCTGAAGCAGTTAACACTGCGTGCTATGTTCAAAATAGAGCACTTCTGAACAAGCGTCATCATAAGACTCCCTACGAGATTCTATTCAATCAGAAGCCCAAAGTTGGACACTTCAAGTCATTCGGATGCCCTTGCACTCTTCTTCATACAGAGCCTAATCATAAGTTTGATGATAAGGCAGATGAGTGTTACTTCGTGGGCTACTCGTCTGAAAGGGCAGCATACAGAGTTTATAACAAGAAAACTCGGATGATTGTGGAATCATACTACATAGATTGGCAAGAAATGAACTCTACTGATGCTGGTTCTGGTCCAAACTGGCTGTTTGAGTATGACTCCACTTTTAAGCCCTTCAGCACTCCATCTGAGAATGCAAGAGCATCTGAGCAAGAGGATGATTTCTACAAAGATGATGATGTGGACTATAGAGTTGACTATGTTCCATATGATCCTAATCATTTGACAGTTGATCCTCCTGGCATGTACATTCGTGCCCCTCCAGCTCAGCCGACCCCTGTACAAGAAGTTCTCCCATCAGAACCTGACACTTCTCAGTCTGTTCAAACACTTCCAGAAGCGGATCAAGTCTCATCCTCTTCCCACCAGACCTTTGATAATCCACTCTTCTCAGATAGCATTCCTGAGGAACATTGTGTGGATCCTGGAGCTGAAGCAAGTGAAACTGCTCCTATTGACCACATTTCTTCTTCAAGTGAAGAACAAGTCAATAACATCAGCAACCTGCTAGATAATCTGGCTGTAGAAGAAGTGCCAACACTTAGTGTAATCAAGAATCATCCAGTGGAGAATATTATTGGACCTCTCTCAGAAGGCGTTCTCACTCGAAGCAAATCCATTACAGTTCAGAACGCGTTGCCTGAAGAGACACTCACTCGAAGTCAATCAGGTCCTATTAACTCTTGTTTATATTCTTGTTTTATTTCACAGGTTGAACCCAAGAATGTCAAAATGGCTCTAAAGGAGTCCAGCTGGGTTGAGGCAATGCAAGAAGAGTTGATGCAGTTTCAGAAGCTCAAGGTTTGGAATCTGGTTCCTCTACCCAAGGGAAAATTGCCTATAGGAACCAGATGGGTTTTCAGAAACAAGAGAGATGATTCTGGTGTAATTATCAGAAACAAAGCCAGACTGGTCGTTCAAGGATTTTATCAGCAGGAGGGGATAGATTATGAAGAAGTCTTTGCACCGGTTGCGAGACTTGAAGCCATACGGATTTTCTTGGCTTATGCCTCCTATATGAACTTTACGGTATATCAGATGGATGTGAAAACAGCTTTCTTATACGGGAAGGTAAAGGAGGAAATATACGTGTGCCAACCCCCTGGTTTTGAAGACTCTCAGTATCCAGAGCATGTCTACAAGTTAGACAAAGCTCTTTACGGCCTTCATCAAGCACCGCGAGCATGGTATGCTACGCTTACTGATCACCTCCTCGCAAATGGATATACTCGTGGAGCTATTGATCAGACCTTGTTCGTCCGCAAAGATAAGAATGATTTAATTCTCGTTCAAATCTATGTGGATGACATCATATTTGGCTCCACCAGCTCAGCGTTGTGCAAGGAATTTGAAGGGGTAATGAAGAAGAAATTTGAGATGAGCACGATGGGAGAAATGACCTTCTTTCTGGGTCTGCAGGTAAAGCAAGATTGTAAGGGTGTGCTGATTCACCAAGGAAAATACGTCACAGACATTTTGAACAAATTCAAAATGACGGAGTCAAAGCCGGCATCCACTCCCATGGCTGCACGTCCTATCCTGACTTCGGATTTGGAAGGTGAAGATGTTGATCAGCATCTCTATCGCTCGATGATTGGTTCTCTGATGTATCTGACTGCTAGTCGTCCAGACATTATGTTTTCAGTATGTCAGTGTGCCAGATATCAGGCAAATCCGAAGGCATCTCACCTCATAGCTGTCAAGAGAATTTTTCGGTACCTAGTCGGGAAACCTAAGCTCGGACTTTGGTATCCAAAGAACTCTGAGTTTCAATTATTTGCATACTCAGACAGTGACTTTGGTGGATGTAACCTGGATAGGAAGTCAACCACGGGTGGGTGTCAGTACCTGGGAGATCGTCTTGTTTCATGGCAATGCAAGAAGCAGACCACCGTATCCACATCCACCGCCGAAGCTGAATATGTTGCTGCCTCCAGTTGCTGCTCTCAGGTTATTTGGATGCAACAACAACTCCTCGATTACGGTTTGAACTTTCTTGACTCTCCTATTTATTGTGACAATGAAGCAGCCCTACAGATCGTCAAGAATCCGGTACAACACTCCAAAACTAAACATATTGACATCCGGCTTCACTTCATTCGTGACTGTTTCGAACAAAAACTGATTCATCTTGAAAAGGTCCATACTGATGACAATTTAGCGGACCTTTTCACAAAACCGTTCGATACAGCACGTTTCCATCACCTGCTTGCCTCTCTCAAATTAATAAGTTTTGATTAAAAAGCAACCTTGTAAATACACTAAATTTGTGTCCTACCTTGGTCACAAATTTAGGGGGAGAAAATTTACAAAACAACAAAAAGATTTTTCATTATTTGAGTCAAAAATTTACAAAAACAACAAAAAGATTTCTCATTATTTGAGTCAAAAATTTACAAAAACAACAAAAAGATTTTTCATTATTTGAGTCAGTCTAAGAGAATCTATAAGTTTAGGGGGAGTAAAGTTTTGAAATCTGAAAAGGAAAAGATTTTGTCTCTAGCTATTTAAAGAAAATTTCAAAAAGATTTTAAATTTACACTTTACAACATTTATGAAAATACAAAAAGATTTTAATTGGACAAGCAAAGTAAATCGATCAAATTGGGAAGTGAAATAATCTCTAAAGATCAGAATTTCACTATCTTATTATAATCTCAAAAGAAATCACAACCTTGAATATCTATTCTATGCTAAGAAGTTGAAATGAGTTTTTCAAACTTAAATAATCAGACTTGATCAAACTTAAAATACATATAAATAGATAAATAAGTGTGAAATTGTGATCATTCGATAACTAGAAATGTGTGACAACTATTTGACTTCTTGTTTAAATCCTTGAATCAAAACAAGATTGTGTTTCCATAAACTTGAAATTGTGTTTGAAAAACTCGGGTATTTTCCATGTTTTGTGCAAACAAAGAGCGGGAAATACCTACTGAAGCATTCTATGTTTTGCGTAAGCAAAGAACTGGATGTGTGACGTTAAGGCCAATGTGTCTGCAGATCAGAAAATAAAAGATGCCAATGAGCACAAGATGATAGAACCCCTTCTTGTTCTTGATTCTAAACCTACTAGATCTGTTCTTTTCTTTTCTCATCTTAAAACTCTGTCAAAATAATTTGAAGTTCGTTGAAACACAATCAAAGTTTGAAACAAAGGATTTAACAAGAATGATAGGTTGCATATTAATCTGGTCTTACAATCTAATTGATCACAAATTTCCCATAAGATATTTTCAGAAAAACTTGATCATATAACTGATTTTTAAGAGATGAAATAACGAGTGGAAATAATTGGTGGGGAATAACTATTTAAAGGTTGTGATTTTTTAAGAAATTCAACTAGGATAGTTAATTTTTGATAACAGATTTGATCCCACAAATTTGAACCCATTAAACTGAAAAACTTGTTCAAAGTTTAGTTTTTATTTTATTTTATTTTATTTTATTTTATTTTATTTTATTCTATTCTATTTTAGTTTATTTTATTTTATATATTTATTTATTTATTTTATTTTATTTTATTTAAGAAAAGTTAGAATTTTAAATCGAAATAAGAAAGTAAACATGTATTCGAAATCGTGTACACGAAACGTGAGTACTCGAAATAACCCTATAAATAGCCCAACCTCATTTAATTTCGAGTACCACAATTTTCGTGTACACAGAATTTGATTTCGAGTATACACAGAGGCGATCTCGATTTCTAGACTTGATTTCAAGATTTCACTCCGGCCATCTTGTAGATCATCTATAGGCGACCCTAGGTATCAATTTTCATCAAGATCTAACCATTAAATCGAAAGTTATGGCCAAAATACGATTTCGAGTACGTAATTTTCGTATACAGAAGGCATTTGGTCAAATTGACCTCAAAATACTCAAAATTGAAAGGCAATTTGTGAATATGTTGGTCGCCTTTAAATTCCGAGTACATTGAACCTAATTAGAAATTCTAAGGAGCCGAATTGTTAAACTTTTTAAGAATTTTCTAAGTACACGAAATATGAACTTTCGAGTACACGAACTACTTCGTGTACAGAATGAACTTCGTGTACTAAATGAACTTCGAGTACTCTATGTTTCGTGTACAGGTTATACTTCGTGTACAGAATGAACCTTCGGGTACACCATGTACTTCGTGTACACCTGTTGTTCCCAGGAGAATCTGTCAACACTTAGAAAATTTTTCTAAGTGTCCAAGTATGGATCTTATTTCGAATACTTGAAATATTAAACTAACTTAATCAGTTTTATGTTTCAGATGGCAGACTTAAGGTTTGTACCAGATCATAACATATCAGCATATCTCGGAGATCCACCAGAGAAACATTCAGAGTTCAAAAGCTTAGTAGATGGTCTGATTATATCTCCGGTCAACTATGCTATCATGGAGCATCCTACTATTGTTTCTGATTACATTGAGGGTTTCTGGAGCACTGTTACTGATCATACTGATAGCAGTGGAAATGTTAGCATCATTGGGAAGATCCAGGGAAAGCCGATCACCATTACAGAGCAGATACTGCGAGAGTGTCTTCAATTTGGAGACAAGGATACAGATCCTGTTGAGTTAGATCAAGATCTGGTCAACCGTACAGTATTTCAGATGGGACACGAAGGTGCCTACCCTCCCACAGAGAAGAAACTTCTTCATCCTTACTGGAGATACCTGGCTCATGTTGTCACTCAGTGCTTGTCCGGAAGAAAAGGTGGTTATGATGTACTTAATCAGACATTAAGCTCGTGTTTGACAGCACTAGCTCTGGGAATGGACTTCAACTACTCAAGAATGATATTTCTTGATATGTATGCCAACATCAAGGGAAGAAGGAAGGAAAGATTTCTGGCATTTCCTCGCTTCTTACAGATCGTCATCAACAAACGACATCAGGATTTAGTTCCCACGATAGGCACTCTGGGAATAAAGAGGATGCGCGAAGACATTTTCGGATACATGAAGATGAACAAGCGCGGGAAGAAGCAGTACATCGGTCAAAGGCCCCTAATCAAGTTCGGACGATTTGTAGGGGAAGACAACGTTGTTGAAGATCAAGGCACCCCTATTGCAGTTGTCGCTGACGAGCATGACACCCAAGCGACGAGTTCAAAGGCTAAGCCTGCATCCTCGTCAAGTGAGGATTTCATCCCAGAGGGGCCACCTCTCACAAGGCAAGAAAGGGAAGACGTTCAAGATGTTGATTATACTCCCACTTCCGAGTCTTCGCCAAAGAGAAAGAGGCAAAAGACTATGGCCAAAAGAAAAAGGCATCCACGACTGCAACAGATGTTCTCCAGTTTATCTTTCTCCTCTGCTGCTGTCATGACACAGGCACCCATTAAACCTACTCCCATCACCAAACCACCATCTCCACCTCATGTGACCTTACCACCATCACCACCTCATGTGACCTTACCACCATCACCACCTCATGTGACCTTACCACCATCACCACCTCACGCAACCAAACCACCATCACCACCTCACATTTCCTTACCACCATCACCACCTCACATTTCCTTACCTCAATCACCACCTCACGTCACAAAACCGCCATCACCCTCACCTGTCACTCAAACACTTCAACCAAAACAACCCAAACCTACTTCCAAACCCTCAAAAACCAAACTCATCATCAGAGTTTCCTCCTCACGTCCATCCATCACCACTCAACCTCAAACCAAAACCAAACCCAAAACACCTACACCACAATCCGGAAGCGGTAAAGGAAAATCTCCTTTGCGCTCCGATTCCCCTTATGAGCCTCCTCAGGTGCCTGTTGATCTGATCGGACTACATGAGAGAGTTTATCAGCTGGAGAAAGATGCTGAAAGAAAAGACAGGATGATCATGAACTTAAGAGAAGGAAAGATAAAGATATGCTCTCATCTCAACAAATGTAAAGGAAAATTGAAGGCTCATGAGAAGGCTATCAGTATCCTTCTACGTGAGAACCACAAGATGCAAAAAGAGATAAAGCGACTCAAAGGAGAGGAGGTATCTGAGTCTGAAGATGAAGCTATGGATGTCAGTGATGATAGTGACGACAGTGATGATGATGATGCTAATGATGGAGATGATGACCAGGATCAAAAGGATGATAAAGAACATCAAGGTGACAAAGATGATAAAGATGGAGATTATCAGAATAAAGACAAAGGTCCTCCAGATGAAAAAGACCAAGGAGGAGATTCTGGGAATCCATCATCTTCTGGGAACCCGTCGGGTGCTTATGATGATCTATTTGGAGACATTCCAGATGACATCCTTTTCGGCGATTGTGTACAGCCCGACGAGACTGGATCCAGACTTGACAGCATTTTTGATGATCTTCCAGATACTTTTGATTTTGGATCTCCTAGTGATGCGAACAACGATCAAGCCAAATCTTCTGCAGGGGCATCTGTAGAAGAAAAACCAGAAAACATCATCCTTGGCAACGTTTCTTCAGACCCCTATATTGATTATTTGTATGCCCACAAATACATCGATGCATTGGGAAATGAGGTCACTTCACTGAATGAAGTGATAGATAGCTGGTTTGACCGCAAGAAAGACTGGACGCCAGCTCCTCCTGTAGATAAGGAAGCATGGTTCAAAGAAATGGGAGATCAACATCCAGAGCATACATTCATTTCTGATGACCGAAACCTTTTTGCAGTTCGCAACGATAGATCAAATATATGCTGCTGGATGTATGACAAACCGAGAGACATCTACTTGGTGAAACGGATGAGCAGAAAAGTCGAGTTCTACAAAAGACCAAAAGATTTTTGTTCACTGCCTAAGGTCGACATCAGAAATATGGACAAGGCTATGTTCTTTAACCCGTCTAAGGATTCACAGGCTGATCTGTTCGCTAAGTTTGTTAAAGATCAATGTGAGAAGAACTTTCCTGTGATGCGCACAGCTAAAGGACGACGATTTGTTTCTTCGTGCATCATAGATCCAAAGACAAAGAAGCCTTGGGTGTACTATAAGTACCCTCCTCCTCATGTAGAGCAAGCAGTCCCCGTCTCGCCAAGAGTTCCTGATAACTCTTTGGCTAAATTTCTATCTTGGTATTTTGATGATCTGAACCTTGCTGCAGTCATTCTTAGGAATATGGATGATATTGATGACATCGACATGATTCTTGACCCTATGGATCTTCTGAAGTATGGTAAGGATGACATGATGAAGCTGCACAACTCTCCTATACGAGTATACTCCGGAAATGATGAGCTGGCTAAGCCTTTTACACGAGTTGTTGCTTATGCCATGAAGCTGAAGCTGTATGCTGGAGCAGGGCCACACAGTGTTACTCTTCCTATCGGATGACTTCGCCAGTCTAGGGGGAGTTTGTAGAGCCCAATCAATGATGAAGACTGACAAAGTCAACACGGAAGAGTCAACACAGAGATTTTGGAAGACTTCAGATAGATTTCGTGTACTCAGGTTCGTGTACACGAACCTGGTTCGAGTACACGAACCTGAACTTCGAATACTGATGTATTTAGTATAAATAGACGTATTTTTGTACAGAGTAATACACGAATCCCGAGGTGTGCTCTCTAGACGTATTGAGGCACATTTTCGAATACTTACTGAATATACTCAAAGTTTTGATCTTTCTTGTTCTTCTTCTTTCATCTTGCTTCTTATTTCACTCTATTATGGATTCCGCACACAATAGAGGTGATTGATGATGTTTGGCAACAAAAAGCTTGGATCTTGAACAGTTTTCGGACCTACATATCTTGTCCAGCTAAGCGGCTTATATATTGGGCATACGTATCACGAATGAAGCCGCCAGCCCACCACATGCTTAACTGAACTCCATACCACCGGTACTGTAACTATGGATACCCATTTCATCTCACACATAAATACCCAATTTGATTTTCCCCAATATTTAGAAGAGAGACATAATTTTCATTTCTTACGGTGTAGCCCGGTCTGTAGATATCCCCCAACGATACCTATGAGATAGAGACTTAATAGTACTATAGCTGATCATTACTGATTAGCCCGAAGTGTAAGATATGCCCCAACGATATCTTGAACAAGACTTAATAATAGTCCTTGTGACTGTCAGTACTGACCAGTCCAGCCTGTAAGATATCCTCTCCATAATATCTATTATGGTGAGACTTAGTTGTCTCTATGCTTGTCACTACTGATAAATTTGAAATTCAAGATATCCTCTCCATGATATCTAGAAGGGTGAGACTTAAGAGTCTCGATGACTGTCATTTCTGACGAGTCTGGCCTGTAAGATATCCTCTCCATGATATCTAGAAGGGTGAGACTTAAGAGTCTCGATGACTTTCATTTCTGAACAGTTTGGCCTGTAAGATATCCTCTCCATAATATCTATAAGGGCGAGATATGTATATATTCATAAACCATTTTTCTCTGTCATTAATTTGAATGATAGAACCTTTAGTGCCAGGTGTGATCCCCTTAGATTATCTGATAGTATGGCGGTTAGAATTAAGATCTAACCCTACTGACATAATATTATTATACTTGGCATACACATTTAAGGGTATAAGATAAACTCTACATAGTGTCTTAGGTTTCTGTCATCCTATTCCCAGGATGTGGTCTCACTTGAAATGAACACAATGTATGATCCTTAGTCCTTAACATTGTTTTATAAGAACTTGTCTTAATAATAAATGTTAGCATATGTAGGGAATGACATCATGAAGCTATGTTATCATGATGTCATCCTTGATATCACAAGTAGTAGTCTCAACTGTTATCTCTATGTTATGTGTTCTCAATGACACTAACACGTGTTATAAGAGCTCGTCTTATCACACTGTGTTAGTAAATGTGGTGAATTATGTCATCATGAAATTATTTTCGTTGTTTAGTTTTCTTGCTTAGAAAGAGAGAATAGAACAGATAGAAAGCACAAGGAATTTTGGGGGAAGTAATTCAATTTATTTAGAGAATGTTGGGACATAAATACCCAAACATTCTGAGATACAAGACAAGAAACAATAAGACAAATAGCTGACACTGTTATAGACGCTGAATCAACAGACTAGTACAAATACAAAGTCAACAACAACGGAAACAAGAGTCTTCAGGTCTTCCGAGGTCGAAGTACTTGTGCTGATGTTCAGTAGTTATTCTATCGGCAGATGATCATCAGAAGCTGATTAAACAATCAGTTATTTCAGAATAGGAGATTGTCTTCCGAGTCATTTGACTTCTTCTAATGCCATGGTTGTCTTCCGAAGATGTCTTGATCACCTAATGTCTTCTGAGGTAGATAAGTTCAGCGGCAGTTCTTTTTGGCGAATCTTCCGATGCTGAAGAAAGTCTTCAATCGGAAGAGTAGCATCTGGGGCTTGTCATTCCGCAGTTTATTCAATTTTATGGCTTCAGTGGTTTTGCTCATATGTCCTTAGTTTCCAACAACATGCGTTTAAAACAAACAGACAACACTAGGTTGGTGAGTCCATAAGTTTAAGTAAATGAAAACGATTGAAATTTGATATTCCCAATTCATGATATCTCACACACAAGTCTGGTTTTATATTGATTTGCTTTAACACACACACCAATGTTCTCTCCATAATTACACCTACAGATAGTATCTTGTCCAGTTAAGCGTGCTTATATATTGGGCATACGTATCACGAATGAAGACGCCAGCGCACCACATGCTTAACTGAACTCCATACCACCTGTACTTTAACTATGGATACCCATTTCCTCTCACACATAAATCCCCAATTTGATTTTCTCCAATATTTAGAAGAGAGACATAATTGTCATTCCTTACGGTGTAACCCGGTCTATAGATATCCCCCAACGATACCTATGAGATAGAGACTTAATATTACTATAGCTGATCGTTACTGATTAGCCCGAAGTGTAAGATATCCCCCAACGATATCTTGAACAAGACTAAATAATAGTCCATGTGACTGTCAGTACTGACCAGTCCAGCCTGTAAGATATCCTCTCCATAATATCTATTAGGGTGAGACTTAGTTGTCTCTATGCTTGTCACTACTGATAAATTTGAAATTCAAGATATCCTCTCCATGATATCTAGAAGGGTGAGACTTAAGAGTCTCGATGACTGTCATTTCTGAAGAGTCGGGCCTGTAAGATATCCTCTCCATGATATCTAGAAGGGTGAGACGTAAGAGTCTCGATGACTGTCATTTCTGAACAGTTTGGCCTGTAAGATATCCTCTCCATAATATCTATAAGGGTGAGATATGTATATATTCATAAACCATTTTTCTCTGTCATTAATTTGAATGATAGAACCTTTAGTGCCCGGTGTGATCCCCTTAGATTAACTCATAGTATGGCGGTTAGAATTAAGATCTAACCCTACTGACATAATATTATTATAATTGGCATACACATTTAAGGGTATAAGATAAACTCTACATTGTGTCTTACGTTTCTCTCATCCTATTCCCAGGATGTGGTCTCACTTGAAATGAACACAATGTATGATCCTTAGTCCTTAACATTGTTTTATAAGAACTTGTCTTAATAATAAATGTTAGCATATGTAGGGAATGACATCATGAAGCTATGTTATCATGATGTCATCCTTGATATCACAAGTAGTAGTCTCAACTGTTATCTCTATGTTATGTTTTCTCAATGACTCTAACACGTGTTATAAGAGCTCGTCTTATTACACTGTGTTAGTAAATGTGGTGAATTATGTCATCATGAAATTATTTTCGTTGTTTAGTTTTCTTGCTTAGAAAGAGAGAAGAGAACAGATAGAAAGCACAAGGAATTTTGGGGGAAGTAATTCAATTTATTTAGAGAATGTTGGGACATAAATACCCAAACATTCTGAGATACAAGACAAGAAACAATAAGAAAAATATCTGACACTGTTATAGACACTGAATCAACAGACTAGTACAAATACAAAGTCAACAACAATGGAAACAAGAGTCTTCAGGAGTCTTCAGGTCTTCCGAGGTCGAAGTACTTGTGCTGATGTTCAGTGGTTATTCTATCGGCAGATGATCATCGTAAGCTGATTAAACAATCAGTTATTTCAGAATAGGAGATTGTCTTCCGAGTCATTTGACTTCTTCTGATGCAATGGTTGTCTTCCGAAGATGTCATGATCACCTAGTGTATTCTGAGGTAGATAAGTTCAGCGGAAGTTCTTGTCACACCCCGAGCCGGCGGGGTTGGATCGGAGTCCCCGTCGGGCGGAAATTTCCCGGGGCGCGATATCATGAGTGATAATCAAGGTGATCAGATTGTTTACATTGCACATGATATAAATGAGAAATGCTAAATTGATTAGAATTACAAACTTAAATTACATCCGTATCGTTCATAATTTAACAATGTAAATCCAATCATGAACATCATAAAATATCTATCTCGTTACTGCGCAAGATATACAAAATAATTGTATAATGATGTTCCAAAAATATGCAGGTCCAAAAATACTAAGTCTTCTATCTGAAGTCCTAGTCCAAAAGCATAAGCTTCCTAGCTGACCTGTTTGTCACCTGAGAAGTTATGCAAAAATAAAATCAAGACATGGTTGGTGAGTTCATATAGTTTTAGTAATTGAAAATGATTTGAAAACCTCCTTTGGTAAAGACCCTAACCTTATTTACACCACATGTAATATCCACATCGGTATGCTTAATATAGGGCATATGTAAGGGACAAGCCCTAGCCAACATCCCACCACATACTAATATGCATATGACACTGCTGTTAATAATAATTAAGCATTTTTACCCTTAACACAATCCCATAAGTTCTTCTGTGGTTGTCCCTGTATTTACAATCAATTGAAATCCATGTTGATTTCATAAGTTCATCACACAATATGATCAACCACAGTAATTGTATAAACAGGTATAAATGCTTAAATAAATAAATAAATAAACATTTATTAAAATCTAAGTCCTATTGATTGGGGCCTTTGGTCATACTCGAGTAGACTAGTCTGTCAATCTAGGTACTTAGTATTTAGGGAATCTGTAAATATCCTCAAACATATGACCTACAAATCAAACGGTCTAGCTAGGACTTCTTGAAATGTAGGGTTTTTGTTTCGTCTGTTTTGGCATATGTTATCTCTGATATTTCCCAGGAATTTCCCTTGAAAAATGATTTATTGATTCGTCTGATTCTGTTACAAGATGTACTTGATTCGTTGATCGTAGAATACTAGATTCATTGATCAAAATGTACACTTGATTCATAGTTCAACAAACACTTGATTTGTAGAACATTGAATATTGTCTTTGCAAAGATTGTTTTGTTTGATTTGTTGAAGTCCCACACTTGTTTCACCAAAATGTTTCATTTGATTCATTGAATTCATCCATTTGATTTGTCAAAATGATTAGTTTGTTTCCTTGAACTCCCACACTTGTTTTGTCAAAATGTTTGATGTGATTCTTTTGAAATGTTTTGATCCGTTGAAATCTTTTAGTTTAAATCTGATTATTCACTTAATTTATAAGTAAATCAGTTAGTAAACCTGCATAAAATCTTCCTAGACATGGTCTAGGATAACATTTTTATATATATGTAAACATATAAAATTAAAAGCATTTAAGTAAACAATTTAATAAACAGTTTACGCATGCTTCTCAGCCCCGCGTTTAAAAACAAAATGTTAGAAAAGGGGCAATGAACTCACCTGTGCTGCTATGTAAATGATCTACACAAATGCGCGCTCTTGTTTGTAGCTAGTTTTCTTTAGTTCCTGAGTTATTTTAATAGAATTTAAATACAATAAGTACGCATAGTAGTCGTTGTGCCTAAGGTTTGGGTCTTGTTGTGCGTGCAACTAAGTGTCTTAGTACTAAGTGTATCTAAGATCTAATCTATCTTAATTACCCTGCTTATGATCCCAAATCCCATGATTAGTTATAATAGCTTACTTTTATTTTTTTAGAAAATTTCGGCAGAGTTTCCTTTATTTTATGTTTGAAATCCAGACAAATTTTCATTGTCTATTTTATAACAAAGTCCCAATACAATCAATTCAAATAAATATTTAAACCAAAGCATTACAATTAATCTTTTATAACAAAATTTAACTTAAAAGAAACCAATGCCACTTATAATTCATATTTCAAATCAAACAAAACTTTAGAATTTATTAAACCAACTTTTCTAAATTTTATAATATCTTCATCCTTTATAACATCACTAGTTGAATTTAACTCACATCAAATGTACAATGGGCTTAGTTAACCCCATTAGGTCACCTTAGCCCAATTGAATATCTCTGGTTTCTATTTGATTAGCCAACTTGGGTTGTGGATGCTCATGAACTTGTAACCAATTCACCATAGTTGTTAAACTATCTTGAATGATCATCAATTAGTGCTCGACATGCATGCATGATTAGGGTTTCCTTCTTGTTCATGTACACACACATATATATATATATATATATATATATATATATATATATGATTTGTCCACGTACACCCATGCATGCAACTTTCATGATAATTTTCTCATGAAATTGCTAAATTCAATGGTCCACTAACCATTCTCTAGATTATATCATCAATTTCATTTATCCTAGACCCATGTTAATCCAATTTAAACAACTTTTAGGTTTAATATGTGTCCAGGGCAGCGAACCTATGCTAAACCGGCCAAGGGTTCGGCTCTAATGGAAGTTAAACGAACCTATGTGTTCCAGGTAGGGTTCGGCTAACACTTTGAATCCAACGAACCCTTAGGGTTCGGCTCCATAGTTTGGCTAAGGATTTATGGTTCGTGAGTGTACATGGGTTCGTGAAACTTGAATGGTTCGGCTGGAGTTAAGGATGGAAGAAGGTTCGCTCAACATCTAAGGGTTCGTGAATGTTCTGGGGTTCGCCACCCTAGGTTCGTGAGGCCTAGGGTTCGGCTGGTCAACATTGCAGGGTTCGTGACCCAGGTCTTACAGGTTCGTTGCAGGTGGTGGTCAGAGTTAGCAGGTTCGGCACCCAGGTCTTGCAGGGTTCGTTGCAGAAGCCATGCAAGGTTCGGCTGCATTGGCGGGTTCGTGTAGGGTTCGGCCAGCGAACCTGCATCATCAACCGGCTCCTTGATCCCACGAACCTGTAATTCCTTCCCTTTTTCTAGTTCCAATCTGTTACAACAGAATCCTACCCTAGTTCTAGTCGATTACCATGGTTTATTTAAGGGTCTTATGTGCTTAAACACCGATTCTAATCGCAAGACCACATGAACTCGTGAAAACCCTAAAAAAAACGAAAACAAAATGGATATTTACCTTAGATTTCGTGGATGAAATTTCACAAGGCTTGTACTTCTGAAATCTACAAGATGAAAGGATCGTAATGACGCCAACTTTGATCGAATCCGACTTGAAACGGTTGAGATCGTCTAGAGAGAAGGTGGAGACTTTTCTTTTAGAGAGAGAATGTGAAAATGAAAATATGAGAGAAAATGGAGTTTTAGTGGTAGGTGGTGACATAAATGATTCATTAAATGAGGTAGAGTATATCCGGATGTTCGGTCTTGTTCGGTTTCGCGTAAAATTTCCGGATCGTGTAGTTTTCGCGACGAACGTCGCGATTTAAAATTAGAAATCATTTAATTATTCTAGGTTGTAATTTCAAATAAATTAACTAATATCTTCTATTTATTAAATTAAAATATTTAATTTACAGTTTAAATCGAAATGTACGGTTGTCGCGCGTATTCGTTCGAATCGTCACTCGTACGAACACGACGATAACTATACTTTTCAATTTTGTTTTCTAGTTATAGAATATCATTCAGAACGTTAAACTTTCAGCTTTATTCGTACAGATCGTCACCTATACGAATAACCCGTCAATTTAGCATTCGCGTAACAATATTCGTGTGTTTTGTTCTTTAAAGTCTCACATACGTTTATACATAATAAATCCTAACAAATAATCACCTGATGGTTCTGTATTGCCAGATTATTATCTGACTCAAGAACTATTGTTCTGAACTGTGTTCCTGTTAAATGTTTCTGAATTTGTTCTACGATAACACAAAATGGCAATGATAAATGATATGAATCTGAAATGTACTGAAATGTATATGATTCGTACCTGTTTACTGTTCATGATACTGTTTAAGATCACTGTTCCGGTGGCGGTTCCGGCACTGATGTTACAGTCTCCCCTTGTTAGAGAAATTTCGTCCCGAAATTTAAGAGTTGTTATCAGGTACAGCTTCCTCTTCAAATAGTTGGGGATACTTTAACTTCATGTGATCTTCACGTTCCCAAGTGAATTCGGGCCCGCGTCTTGAATTCCGTCGAACCTTTACAATCGGAATACGGCTTCGCCTCAGTTGTTTAACCTTGCGATCCATAATCTCTAAAGGTTCTTCAATGAAATGTAACTGTTCATCGACTTGAATCTCTTCGATTGGAATGACGAGAGACTCGTCAGCAAGGCATTTCTTCAGGTTTGAGACGTGAAACACGTCATGCACGCCACTGAGTTCATCAGGTAATCCCAGTCTATACGCCACAGGACCAATACGCTCGATTATCTCGAACGGTCCCATGTATCTTGGTGCTAATTTGCCTTTCTTTCCAAAGCGTTCAACGCCTTTCCATGGGGATACCTTCAACATGACACGGTCTCCCACTTGGAATTCCAACGGCTTGCGTCGTTTGTCGGCGTAACACTTTTGACTGCTCCTTGTAGCTTGTAGTCTTCTTTGAATCTGAGCTATCTTGTCGGTGGTTTCCTGAATAAGTTCTGGCCCAGTTATTTGGTTGTCTCCAATTTCAGTCCAGCAGATCGGTGATCGACATTTCCGGCCATAAAGAGCCTCGAACGGTGCACATCCGATACTGCTGTGATAACTGTTGTTGTAGGAGAACTCGATCAGTGGCAAATGGGAGTCCCAATTCCCACCGATGTCCATTACACAGGTTCTTAACATATCTTCTAGGGTCTGTATAGTACGTTCACTTTGACCATCCGTTTGTGGGTGGTAAGCTGTACTCAGATTTAACTGTCCCTAGAGATTTCTGTAGTGATTGCCAGAACCTGGATGTGAATCTGCTATCTCTATCAGAGATAATATACAATGGCACACCGTGACGTACCACTATCTCATTGATGTACAATCTCGCCAGTTTATCCATCGTGAAGGTCTCACGCATTGGCAAGAAATGAGCAGATTTTGTTAAACGGTCAATGATCACCCAAATTGTATCGTGACCAGTGGAAGTGCGGGGTAGCTTGGTAATGAAATCCATAGCTATTTGTTCCCACTTCCAGAGCGGAATCTCAGGCTGTTCCAGTAAACCAGACGATCTCTGGTGTTCCGCCTTTACCTTCGCACACGTTAGACATTGACCGACGTATTCGGCTATGTCTTTCTTCATTCCCGGCCACCAATAAAATCCACGCAGGTCTTGGTACATCTTATCAGCACCCGGATGAACAGAGTATTTAGTCTTGTGTGCCTCATCGAAGATAAGTTTCCTCAATTCATCTACCGCTGGGACCTATATACGTTCCCGGTAGTAGATCATTCCATCAGGCTTTGTGTCGAATTGTTTCTCTGCTCCGCAATCAAGTTCCTTCTTCCAATTTCCTCGATCAAGTGATTCTCGTTGTGCCTGAATGATCCTGTCACTTAAACTGGTCTGCACGGTTATCCCCATTGCTCTAACACGTAGGGGTTTGACCCGTTCCTTCCGGCTCAAGGCATCAGCTACAACGTTCGCCTTTCCCGGATGGTACTTGATCACACAATCGTAATCATTCAGAAGTTCAACCCAACGGCGTTGTCGCATGTTGAGCTCCTTCTGATCAAAGATGTGTTGCAGACTCTTGTGATCAGTGAATATGGTACACTTGGTGCCGTATAAATAATGTCTCCAAATCTTCAGTGCGAAGATTACAGCTCCCATTTCAAGATCATGAGTAGTGTAGTTCTTCTCATGAACCTTTAACTGTCTTGATGCATAGGCTATAACTTTGTCCCGTTGCATTAACACGCAATCGAGTCCCTGATGGGAAGCATCACAGTACACAACAAAGTCATCGCAGCCCTCTGGGAGAGATAGGATTGGAGCATCACATAGTTTCTGTTTTAATGTCTGAAAAGCATCTTCCTGTTTCTGCTCCCAGACAAACGGTTCACTTTTCTGGGTTAACTTAGTGAGTGGTAGAGCTATCTTAGAAAAATTCGAGATGAACCTTCTATAATAACCTGCCAATCCCAGAAAAGACCGTATCTCCGTCGGTGTCTTCGGAGTGTCCCAATTCTTTATCGCCTCGATCTTGGCAGGATCTACATGAATTCCCTCGCTGTTGACTACATGTCCTAGAAATTGAACTTCTCTTAGCCAGAATTCACACTTAGAGAATTTAGCATAGAGTTGCTCTTTCTTCAACAGCTCCAAGATCTTTTTAAGGTGTTGCTCATGTTCTGTTTTGGTCTTGGAATAAATCAGTATATCATCAATAAAGACGATGACAAATTGATCCAAGTACGGCTTGCACACTCGGTTCATGAGGTCTATGAAAACCGCTGGTGCATTTGTCAATCCGAAAGGCATCACCATGAATTCGTAATGCCCGTATCTTGTTCGGAAGGTTGTTTTCGGTATGTCTTCATCTTGAACTCTCAGTTGATGATATCCAGACCGCAAGTCAATCTTTGAGAAATATTGAGCTCCTTGCAGTTGGTCAAACAAATCATCAATCCTCGGCAATGGATACCGATTCTTGATAGTTAGTTTGTTCAGCTCTCTGTAATCTATGCACATTCTGAACGATCCGTCTTTCTTTTTAACGAACAAGACCGGAGCTCCCCAAGGTGAGTAGCTCGGTCTGATGAAACCCTTGTCAAGTAGCTCCTGTAATTGATTAGACAATTCCTGCATCTTTGAAGGTGCTAACCTGTAAGGAGATTTAGCAACAGGAGTTGCTCCAGGAATTAAGTCAATACGAAACTCTACTGGTCGCGCAGGTGGCAAACCAGGTAGGTCTTCAGGAAATACTTCAGGATATTCTTTCACTACTGGTACATCTTGAATCTTCTTCTTATCTTTCTCTTTTTCCACCACATGAGCCAGAAAAGCTATGCACTGCTTTTGTAGACACTTACGCGCCTTTATGCAAGAAATGATTTTGACACTTCGTATTGCTTGATCCCCTTTCACTTCCAATACACGATCACTCGGCAATGGAATTCGAAGCAGCTTTTCAGAGCAGATGACCTCCCCTCGATGAGACGAAAGCCAATCCATTCCAACAATGATATCAAAACTACCCAGCTCCATCGGTATCAAATCGATGGTAAATGTATAATCATTTAATGTCAATGGGCAGTTCCTATAAACTGTACTAACTGTGATCTGTTTCCCGTTAGCTACTTCTATAATGTAAGGGGAGTCTAACTGTTCCTCTATGGAATCTAGTTGGCATGCAAAGTCGGTAGAGATAAAACTCTGATCCGCACCGGTATCAAATAGAACAGATGCATAAAAGTCATGTAAGAGAAACGTACCAGTGACCACATTTGGGTCCTGGCGTGCAGCTGGTGCTCCGATAGCAAAGGCTCGTCCACGGGGTGCTTGAACTGTTGGTTGTGCCTTCTTCGGGCAGTTCTTCGCATAGTGACCCTGTTCGCCACAGTTATAGCATCCACCATGGTTCTGATTAGCTGGTGGAGGGAGAGCCAAAGCAGCATTGTTGACTGCTTGATTAGGTGTCATTCGGCAGTACTGGACCCAATGGCCCTTTCTTCCGCATCCCATGCATTGCTTGCAGGGAGTGTCAGCAGGGTGATGATACTGACACTTGGCACACAAAGGAAACGTGCCAGTGTAAGGTTTGCGGTTGGGGTTCTGTGGTGTTGCTGCCACTTGTTGAAGAGGTGTGGCCACTGTGTAGTTCTTGATGGTCTTTTGCTTCTTCTGATGATGGGAGGGTTTCTTTGAAGACTCAGCTTTGTTCTTGCCGGGTTCAGCCTCCTTCTTTAGAACTCCAGAGGCTACCATGAGATCAGTGAGTTTCCCAGACAGTCTCACTGCAGATTCAACAGTAGTAGGGTTGGCTGAAACAACCATGCCCTGAATGCAGGCGGGAAGTCCACCTACATAACGGTCTATCCTTTTCTCCAGAGTTGGTACCATATCAGGTACCAAAGCAACTAACTCATGGTAACGAGTAGTGTACCCCATGTGATCAGCCCCCTTCATCACATGGTTGGATAGTTCAACCTCCAACTTTTGCAGCTCATTCTTGGGGCAGAATTCTGTTCGCAGCAGTGTCTTGAACTCTTCCCATGACATTGCCATAGCTTCCTCTCTTCCTCGGGCGTTGATCTGACCATTCCACCAGGTCAGAGCCCGTTTGTTGAATGTTCCCGCTGAGTAACGGACCTTGTGGTGTTCGGGGCAGCTGCAAAGATCCAATGTTGCTTCAATCTTCTCAACCCATTGGATTAACCCAACGGCGCCTTCAAACCCACTAAAACTGGGTGGTTTACATCCTACAAAGGACTTGTAGGAGTAATGAGATGAATCTCCAGTATTTCCACTGGCTTCTCCTGATGTGTTGCCAGTGTTGAGGATTTCATTACGGAGATGAAGGAACATCTCCGGTATTGCTTCTTTCATCTGATTTGTCATCTGGCTACTCAGTAACGTCACCAGAGCGATAGTAGCAGGATCCATGGTCGGTGTTGTGCCCGAACCAGATGCTTGAGTAATCAATGGAGGAGGTGGAGGAGGTGGTGGTGGTGAATCGTTGGGTGACGGTGTGGAGGAGTGTGGAGCCAAGTCTTGTGGTGGTAGCTGTATCAAAGGAGGTTGTCTTCTCGGCGGCATTCTGATCATAACCAATAAAGTTATCGGTTAGTGCAATGATCGATTACAGAAAATAGTATGCAATTAATTCCTAAGTCCTGTTTTCTCTATATGCAGGGTCCCTAGGTTATAGTCTAGGCCAAACCATTTAAATAAGTGACCTATATTTCTCTATAACCATGGCTCTGATACCAATGTGTCACACCCCGAGCCGGCGGGGTTGGATCGTAGTCCCCGTCGGGCGGAAAGTTCCCGGGGCGCGATATCGTGAGTGATAATCAAGGTGATAAGATTGTTTACATTGCACATGATATAAATGAGAAACGCTAAATTGATTAGAATTACAAAGTTAAATTATATCCGTATCGTTCATAATTTAACAATGTAAATCCAATCATGAACATCATAAAATATCTATCTCGTTACTGCACAAGATATACAAAATAATTGTATAATGATGTTCCAAAAATATGCAGGTCCAAAAATACTAAGTCTTCTATCTGAAGTCCTAGTCCAAAAGCATAAGCTTCCTAGCTGACCTGTTCGTCACCTGAGAAGTTATGCAAAAATAAAATCAACACATGGTTGGTGAGTTCATATAGTTTTAGTAATTGAAAATGATTTGAAAACCTCCTTTGGTAAAGACCCTAACCTTATTAACACCACATGTAATATCCACATCGGTATGCTTATATATAGGGCATATGTAAGGGACAAGCCCTAGCCAACATCCCACCACATACTAATATGCATATGACACTGCTGTTAATAATAATTAAGCATTTTTACCCTTAACACAATCCCATAAGTTCTTCTGTGGTTGTCCCTGTATTTACAATCAATTGAAATCCATGTTCATTTCATAAGTTCATCACACAATATGATCAACCACAGTAATTGTATAAACAGGTATAAATGCTTAAATAAATAAATAAATAAACATTTATTAAAATCTAAGTCCTATTGATTGGGGCCTTTGGTCATACTCGAGTAGACTAGTCTGTCAATCTAGGTACTTAGTATTTAGGGAATCTGTAAATATCCTCAAACATATGACCTACAAATCAAACGGTCTAGCTAGGACTTCTTGAAATGTAGGGTTTTTGTTTCGTCTGTTTTGGCATATGTTATCTCTGATATTTCCCAGGAATTTCCCTTGAAAAATGATTTATTGATTCGTCTGATTCTGTTACAAGATGTACTTGATTCGTTGATCGTAGAATACTAGATTCATTGATCAAAATGTACACTTGATTCATAGTTCAACAAACACTTGATTTGTAGAACATTGAATATTGTCTTTGCAAAGATTGTTTTGTTTGATTTGTTGAAGTCCCACACTTGTTTCACCAAAATGTTTCATTTGATTCATTGAATTCATCCATTTGATTTGTCAAAATGATTAGTTTGTTTCCTTGAACTCCCACACTTGTTTTGTCAAAATGTTTGATGTGATTCTTTTGAAATGTTTTGATCCGTTGAAATCTTTTAGTTTAAATCTGATTATTCACTTAATTTATAAGTAAATCAGTTAGTAAACCTGCATAAAATCTTCCTAGACATGGTCTAGGATAACATTTTTATATATATGTAAACATATAAAATTAAAAGCATTTAAGTAAACAATTTAATAAACAGTTTACGCATGCTTCTCAGCCCCGCGTTTAAAAACAAAATGTTAGAAAAGGGGCAATGAACTCACCTGTGCTGCTATGTAAATGATCTACACAAATGCGCGCTCTTGTTTGTAGCTAGTTTTCTTTAGTTCCTGAGTTATTTTAATAGAATTTAAATACAATAAGTACGCATAGTAGTCGTTGTGCCTAAGGTTTGGGTCTTGTTGTGCGTGCAACTAAGTGTCTTAGTACTAAGTGTATCTAAGATCTAATCTATCTTAATTACCCTGCTTATGATCCCAAATCCCATGATTAGTTATAATAGCTTACTTTTATTTTTTTAGAAAATTTCGGCAGAGTTTCCTTTATTTTATGTTTGAAATCCAGACAAATTTTCATTGTCTATTTTATAACAAAGTCCCAATACAATCAATTCAAATAAATATTTAAACCAAAGCATTACAATTAATCTTTTATAACAAAATTTAACTTAAAAGAAACCAATGCCACTTATAATTCATATTTCAAATCAAACAAAACTTTAGAATTTATTAAACCAACTTTTCTAAATTTTATAGTATCTTCATCCTTTATAACATCACTAGTTGAATTTAACTAACATCAAATGTACAATGGGCTTAGTTAACCCCATTAGGTCACCTTAGCCAAATTGAATATCTCTGGTTTCTATTTGATTAGCCAACTTGGGTTGTGGATGCTCATGAACTTGTAACCAATTCACCATAGTTGTTAAACTATCTTGTATGATCATCAATTAGTGCTCGACATGCATGCATGATTAGGGTTTCCTTCTTGTTCATGTACACACCTATATATATATATATATGATTTGTCCACGTACACCCATGCATGCAACTTTCATGATAATTTTCTCATGAAATTGCTAAATTCAATGGTCCACTAACCATTCTCTAGATTATATCATCAGTTTCATTTATCCTAGACCCATGTTAATCCAATTTAAACAACTTTTAGGTTTAATATGTGTCCAGGGCAGTGAACCTATGCTAAACCGGCCAAGGGTTTGGCTCTAATGGAAGTTAAACGAACCTATGTGTTCCAGGTAGGGTTCGGCTAACACTTTGAATCCAACGAACCCTTAGGGTTTGGCTCCATAGTTCGGCTAAGGATTTATGGTTCGTGAGTGTACATGGGTTCGTGACCCAGGTCTTACAGGTTCGTTGCAGGTGGTGGTAAGAGTTAGCAGGTTCGGCACCCAGGTCTTGCAGGGTTCGTTGCAGAAGCCATGCAAGGTTCGGCTGCATTGGCGGGTTCGTGTAGGGTTCGGCCAGTGAACCTGCATCATCAACCGGCTCCTTGATCCCACGAACCTGTAATTCCTTCCCTTTTTCTAGTTCCAATCTGTTACAACAGAATCCTACCCTAGTTCTAGTCGATTACCATGGTTTATTTAAGGGTCTTATGTGCTTAAACACCGATTCTAATCGCAAGACCACATGAACTCGTGAAAACCCTAAAAAAAACGAAAACAAAATGGATATTTACCTTAGATTTCGAGGATGAAATTTCACAACGCTTGTACTTCTGAAATCTACAAGATGAAAGGATCGTAATGACGCCAACTTTGATCGAATCCGACTTGAAACGGTTGAGATCGTCTAGAGAGAAGGTGGAGACTTTTCTTTTAGAGAGAGAATGTGAAAACGAAAATATGAGAGAAAATGGAGTTTTAGTGGTAGGTGGTGACATAAATGATTCATTAAATGAGGTAGAGTATATCCGGATGTTCGGTCTTGTTCGGTTTCGCGTAAAATTTCCGGATCGTGTAGTTTTCGCGACGAACGACGCGATTTAAAATTAGAAATCATTTAATTATTCTAGGTTGTAATTTCAAATAAATTAACTAATATCTTCTATTTATTAAATTAAAATATTTAATTTACAGTTTAAATCGAAATGTACGGTTGTCGCGCGTATTCGTTCGAATCGTCACTCGTACGAACACGACGATAACTATACTTTTCAATTTTGTTTTCTAATTATAGAATATCATTCAGAACGTTAAACTTTCAGCTTTATTCGTACAGATCGTCACCTATACGAATAACCCGTCAATTTAGCATTCGCGTAACAATATCCGTGTGTTTTGTTCTTTAAAGTCTCACATACGTTTATACATAATAAATCCTAACAAATAATCACCTGATGGTTCTGTATTGCCAGATTATTATCTGACTAAAGAACCATTGTTCTGAACTGTGTTCCTGTTAAATGTTTCTGAATTTGTTCTACGATAACACAAAATGGCAATGATAAATGATATGAATCTGAAATGTACTCAAATGTATATGATTCGTACATGTTTACTATTCATGATACTGATATGAATCGGAAGCAGATTAAACAATCAGTTATTTCAGAATAGGGGATTGTCTTCTGAGTCATTTGACTTCTTCTGATGCAATGGTTGTCTTCCAAAGATGTCATGATCACCTAGTGTCTTCTGAGGTAGATAAGTTCAGCGGAAGTTCTTTTTGGAGAATCTTCCGATGCTGAAGAAATTCTTCAATCGGAGGAGTAGCATCTGTGGCTTGTCATTCCTTGGTTTATTCAATTGTATGGCTTCAGTGGTTTAGCTCATATGTCCTTAGTTTCCAACAACATGCGTTTAAAACAAACAAACAACACTAGGTTGGTGAGTCCATAAGTTTTAAGTAATTGAAAACGATTGAAATTTGATATTCCCAATTCATGATATCACACACAAGTCTGGTTTTATATTGATTTGCTTTAACACACACACCAATGTTCTCTCCATAATTACACCTACAGATAGTATTTTGTCCAGCTAAGCGTGCTTAAATAGTGGGCATACGTATCACGAATGAAGCCGCCAGCCCACCACATGCTTAACTGAACTCCATACCACCTGTACTGTAACTATGGATACCCATTTCATCTCACACATAAATCCCCAATTTGATTTTCCCCAATATTTAGAAGAGAGATATAATTGTCATTCCTTACGATGTAGCCCGGTCTGTAGATATCCCCCAACGATACCTATGAGATAGAGACTTAATAGTACTATAGCTGATCATTACTGATTAGCCCGAAGTGTAAGATATCCCTCAACGATATCTAGAACAAGACTTAATAGTCCCTGTGACTGTCAGTACTGACCAGTCCAGCTTGTAAGATATCCTCTCCATAATATCTATTAGGGTGACACTTTGTTGTCTCTATGCTTGTCACTACTGATAAATTTGAAATTCAAGATATACTCTCCATGATATCTAGAAATATGAGACTTAAGAGTCTTGATGACTGTCATTTCTGACGAGTCTGGCCTGCAAGAAATCCTCTCCATGATATCTAGAAGGGTGAGACTTAAGAGTCTCGATGACTGTCATTTCTGAACAGTTTGGCCTATAAGATATCCTCTCCATAATATCTATAACGGTGAGATATGTATATATTCGTAAACCATTTTTCTCTATCATTAATTTGAATGATAGAACCTTTAGTGCCCGGTGTGATCCCCTTAGATTATCTAATAGTATGGCGGTTAGAATTAAGATCTAACCCTACTGACATAATATTATTATAATTGGCATACACATTTAAGGGTATAAGATAAACTCTACATAGTGTCTTAGGTTTCTGTCATCCTATTCCCAGGATGTGGCCTCACTTGAAATGAACACAATGTATGATCCTTAGTCCTTAACATTGTTTTATAAGAACTTGTCTTATTAATAAATGTTAGCATATGTAGGGAATGACATCATGAAGCTATGTTATCATGATGTCATCCTTGTTATTCCAAGCAGTAGTCTCAACTATTATCTCTATGTTATGTGTTCTCAATGACTCTAACACGTGTTATAAGAGCTCGTCTTATTACACTGTGTTAGTAAATGTGGTGAATTATGTCATCATGAAATTATTTTTGTTGTTTAGTTTTCTTGCTTAGAAAGAGAGAAGAGAACAGATAGAAAGCACAATGAATTTTGGGGGAAGTAATTCAATTTATTTAGAGAATGTTGGGACTTAAATACCCAAACATTCTGAGATACAAGACAAGAAACAATAAGACAAATAGTTGACACTGTTATAGACACTGAATCAACAGACTAGTACAAATACAAAGTCAACAACAACAGAAACAAGAGTCTTCAGGTCTTCCGAGGTTGAAGTACTTGTGCTGATGTTCAGTGGTTATTCTATCGGCAGATGATCATCGGAAGCTGATTAAACAATCAGTTATTTCGGAATGGGAGATTGTCTTCCGAGTCATTTGACTTCTTCTGATGCAATGGTTGTCTTCCGAAGATGTCATGATCACCTAGTGCCTTCTGAGGTAGATAAGTTCAGCGGCAGTTCTTTTTGGCGAATCTTCCGACGCTGAAGAAATTCTTCAATCGGAAGAGTAGCATCTGCGGCTTGTCATTCTGCGGTTTATTCAATTGTATGGCCTCAGTGGTTTAGCTCATATGTCCTTAGTTTCCAACAACATGCATTTAAAACAAACACACAACACTAGGTTGGTGTGTCCATAAGTTTTAAGTAAATGAAAACGATTGAAATTTGATATTCCCAATTCATGATATCACACACACAAGTCTGGTTTTATATTGATTTGCTTTAACACACACACCAATGTTCTCTCCATAATTACACCTACAGATAATATCTTGTCCAGCTAAGCGTGGTTAAATATTGGGCATACGTATCACGAATGAAGCCGCCAGCCCACCACATGCTTAACTGAACTCCATACCACCTGTACTGTAACTATGGATTCCCATTTCATCTCACACATAAATCCCCCAATTTGATTTTCCCCAATATTTATAAGAGAGACATAATTGTCATTCCTTACGGTGTAGCCCGGTCTGTAGATATCCCCCAACGATACCTATGAGATAGAGACTTAATAGTACTATAGCTGATCATTACTGATTAGCCCGAAGTGTAAGATATCCCCCAACGATATCTAGAACAAGACTTAATAGTCCCTGTGACTGTCAGTACTGACCAGTCCAGCTTGTAAGATATCCTCTCCATAATATCTATTAGGGTGACACTTAGTTGTCTCTATTCTAGTCACTACTGTTAAATTTGAAATTCAAGATATCCTCTCCATGATATCTAGAAAGGTGAGACTTAAGAGTCTTGATGACTGTCATTTTTGACGAGTCTGGCCTGTAGGAAATCCTCTCCATGATATCTAGAAGGGTGAGACTTAAGAGTCTCGATGACTGTCATTTCTGAACAGTTTGGCCTGTAAGATATCCTCTCCATAATATCTATAAGGGTGAGATATGTATATATTCATAAACCACTTTTCTCTGTCATTAATTTGAATGATAGAACCTTTAGTGCCCGGTGTGATCCCCTTAGATTGTCTAATAGTATGGCGGTTAGAATTAAGATCTAACCCGACTGACATAATATTATTATAATTGGCATACACATTTAAGGGTATGTAGGATCAGATGTTCTCATTTGATCAATAGCAGCGGAATTTAACAATGAATTAGCTCAATATTAGCAAGAACAAAGTTAATTCAATCAAACAGTAAAAGCACAAGTTTGTTATAGAAAGAGAATTTCTGCAAAAGGAATAATTCTTATAATCGCAATAACTTCGTCAATCAATTCAATGTGTCAACTGCCCTAATATAGAAGCAGTGACGTCTGATGATGTCACAAGATGTTGACATCTAACAGACAAAATATAACTACTGAAAATAACTAAACTACTGAAAGAAGACTACAACATCTGATGAGTAAAATACTCATTAGACTTTTTACAAGTATTGAAAGGAAACTACTGAAGACTAAACTAAACACCACAACAGCTGAAAGCTAACACTTCAGCTGTTGTGAACAACGTCTGAAGACTTGTTCTTCAGAGCTTGTTACTCTTCAGATCTTCTCTTCAACAGTTGTTTGTCTTCAGCCTTTGTGTTCTTTTTCAGTTGTTGTGAGCCTGTGGGACTTAGAGGATTTTCTGATCAGGCTCATTGGTTCTTTTGGTCCAACAAACTCCCCCTGAACCAATGCAGCCAAAACCTCTAATTATTAGTTGTCCCACTTATTGTTGATTTTCCAGGCAGAAAGATGTGTCTTTTTCCTTAGAGATCAGCTTCTAAGATGACCAATTAAGTGTAGGCCTGGATGACAGCAGCTTCAGAAAATCTAACAGTTGAAGAATGAGAGAGAACTCCAATTGGGGAATGGACTAAGAGTTGTTGCCTCTCTCATTGAAGCTACTGCCCATGCACAAGTTTGAAAGATTCTCTGACATAGGCTTCCAGAAGAACTACTTGATCTTCAATGGTTAGTTGCTCTGGCTCACCTTCAAAAAAGAACTCAGGTCCATAGTATTCAGAGAGATACCTGCATGTGGACCCATTGTGCAATTCAATCCTTGTGATTTCTCTGTATACGAATTCATCTGGATGTTTTCCTTCAAGGAACAGTTGTAGCTCATTCTTCTTTACCCCTTCCATCCTTTTGTATACCAGCCCCTTCTTGATCATTTTGTTTTCCAATAACTTAGAAGCTGGCATCTTAGCATTGTAGAACTTTTTAAAATCATCAATGATTTCCCAAGGGTCCATCACAAACCCAGCCATAATATCAGCACTTATCACCCTTTTGATTCTTCCTCTATATTCTTGTGGAATGTTTCTTGTGTGTATCCTGTGTTGCACCCTTGGGTCAGGCCATACCCGGATTACATCTTTCCTGTACTGGAAGGTATGCCTTAGTGCAAACAGTCTTTGTGCTTCCTTTCTCATGACTGTTAGTGAAGAAGTCTGAGGGTAATCTTTGTCTACCAATCTTAGAATCTTGTCATCATATACTCTCTGACTTTCTTCTTCTTCTATCTTTACCTTCACAGCTTCCATCTGAGATTCAGGTGTCATCTTTGGATGTTGTCCAAACACCAAAGGCTTTTCAGGAATATAGTTGGCAGGCAATGTTACTACTTTCTTTTGAACAACCAATTCTGAACCAGTTTTTGATGATTCGGGTTTATGAACTTTTGCTTTAATTACAGTGGAGATGGGAAGCCTGTCTTCCTCATCAGACTCCTCCTCTTCTTGAATCCTTAAGAATCTCCTCTTCTTAGGAGGAGCACCAACATCAACAACTTGAGCAGAGGTTACTTGTTCAATTTCTTTCTCAGCACTTTTCTCTACATTAACTTGCTCAACCTCCTCCTCAGCAACAGTAGCAACCTCAGCATGTTTATTCTTCTTTTGTCTCTTGTATGTAAAATAGCTGGAGACCTTTCAACTGGAGACCTTTCAGATACATTATCTTCATCTTCTTTTCTTTGCCTTTTAGAAGCTGAAGCTGTGACTGAGTCTGTTCCTAACTCCCCCTTTTTGGCTGCAGGGGAAGAAGGAGGGTGAATAGAAGTAAGCTTGGCAGTCACAGTAGCATCTACCATTTGCTGTATTTGAGATTGTGAGGGTAGCCTCTCATCAAGGGCTTGAGTTACGATGTTCTTTAGTAAGGGAGTGATGAGAGGGATAATTGTGAGAATGACAGCAGCTAATGCCTCTGGGGGGCTAGAACCCAAAGGATTAGTGCCTGAAGCAGAGGCTGGTGGCTTGTTAAGTTGTGGAATAGAGGAGGAAGTGTTTGTGTGACCTTCAAGATTAGAAGGTGCCATCTGTGGGGTAATAGGGGAAGATGGTCTTTTGTCCTTGGACATCTTGGTGAGTAGCTCATTAAGCCTACAGACCTCAGCCTCAAGGAGTTTGTTCTGTTGCAGAACATCAGCAAGGGTCCTTTGGTCATCAGTAGCCTTGGCTAAATCATCTGACCTCCTGATAATATCAGGATCTACCTGAGTTGAGTGTAGCTCAACATGCTCAGGTGCCCCTTTTTCTTGGAACTGGGGACTTCCAACCTCAGGGGTAATCCCTTCATCAGTTGTTGCCTCTGACAGGGTCTTAGCTATGTTACTACTATCAATCACTCCAAATGATGGAGGTGAAGAAGTATCAGCCCTGTCAGATATCAGAATCTCTCTTTCCACACTAGGAGATCTGATTTGGTAGTTAAAGTCCTGTGGGTTATCAGAGACACTTTGATCCTCCCCCTCAATGTGGAAGCTAATCCCAGTAGTGATAGGTGTCTGGGTGGGGATAGGAGTGTTCAACTGATCCAGGATTTGTTCAATAACAAAAGTTGGGCTTTGTTGGGTGGTTTCCATAGGATTTGGCTGTGAAGCAGAATGCACCCGGGGAGAGTGGTGCTGTTCAATAGAAACCTTTTCAACTGAAAGAGGTTCTAGAAATGTGTCTGCCCCTTCAATGGTTGCACCAGGTTCCTGTTGAGAGGAATCCTGGGCGGTTTGAGCTGGTGGAGTCTGATGGACCACTGGTTGACTACTCCCAGTGGCCATATCATGCCTTGGTGAGGCATGGGCAGACTCAGGGGACTCATTTCCCTGAGCAGCCTTTTTGGGCTTTTTGGATTTTGGTTTGGTGGGGACTTTGGATTTGGATGTAGAAGTGGAGACTGTGGGTTCCCTCTGCTTGGGTTTTAGCTTTCGGGCAGCCTCTTTGAGAGTGGTGTTGGTGTTGTGTCGGGAATATACCTCCAGTAGAACAGCTGGAGCAGAGATCCCCTGACCAACAAGGCCATTGTGCTGTAACTGTTTTTCTATGATGGCCATGATAAATCGTGGATAAAGTAGCCATCTAGAAGAAACAGGCTTACCAGCATGTTCAGTTAATTCTGAAAACAATATTTGTGAAAAGTTTAGTTTTTGAGATTCCAGAATTGAATACAATACCTGTTGCCACCTGGAGGACATTTGGTCCCATGAGGAAGATTTCGGAGCCAAGCAAATGTTGATCATATGAAATATCAGACGCTCCGGATCATTGAAATTCTTCTTGTACAGAGTTGAATCACTTAGGTCACCTTGGTATTCATGACTTGTGAAACAGAGGTCAAGTTGGTTCTTTGGGAATTGGGTGATTAAGTTCGCATCATCAAGTTGGAGAACCTCCCTTAGTTCAGCTGGACTGATGTGCACATTATGACCATTTACTGTTGAACGAAGAGATATCACACCAGTGCCGATGTTGATGAGCTCGACATTCATCCAAAATTGATGAATGGATTCAACATGAAGTGTGGGATTTATGAGAAAGGCGGTTTGGAATTGGGATGCATTCATTAAGTTAACTGCTTCATCAAACTTGGACCAGAAAGGAGATTTGGTGAGGTAGGCGACAGAGTTATGACGAGGTTTAAGGTTCATGGTCGCCATGGAAGCAGAGACGTGAGAGGGAAGATAGGTTTTTGAAAAAGGTTTAAAGTTCTGAGAAAGTGATAATGAAACAACTGAAGAAGGGTTGAGTTAAATAGAGAAAACAGCAGAGGTTGAAACATCTGAAGAGTAAAGGTACTCATCAGATGTTGTCGACAGAATTTGTTCATCAGTTGTTTTCAGCAGTTGCTCATCAGACTTTGTGAAAAATATGTTCATCAGAACTTGTGAACAGAATTTGTTTATCAGGCGTTTGTGATAGATTTGTTCATCAGAACTTGTGAACAGAATTTGTTCATCAGGCGTTTGTGATAGATTTGTTCATCAGAACTTGTGAACAGAAGTTGTTCATCAGCATTTGTGAGAAATATTTGACCTTCAGTACTTAGTAAATCAACACCCATCAGTACTTGTAACTTAGAGTATGGATAAAGGTCATATCTGTCCTTGAATCAGTACTTCTGATATTTATCAGTATTTATTTGCCAAGAAACCAAACAGTTTCCTAGAAACTGACAACCACCAGAGGTTGATTTTCTGGTAAGTTTGCAACCTGCATAGTCACTACCAGAGAAAGCAACCAGCTTGCATGAATGCCCATTGGAGTACCAAATTCCCAGAGATTGAGTGCCCTGCAAGTATCTGAAAATTCTTTTCACAGCAATTAAATGAGATTCTTTAGGTGTAGCCTGAAATCTAGCACAAACACATGTAGCAAACATAATGTCTGGCCTAGATGATGTGAGATACATCAAGGACCCAATCATACATCTATAAAGAGTTTCATCAACTGATTTACCTTTCAAATCTGCATCAAGTTGTGTGGTGCTGCTCATGGGGTTAGAACATGGTTTACAGTTTTGCAAATCAAATTTCTTTAACAAATCTTTTGTGTATTTGGCTTGATGAATGAAAATGCCATCAGTACTTTGTTTGATTTGAAGAACCAAGAAAAACTGTAATTCCCCCATGGCACTCATTTCAAAATGTTTGGTCATTAACTCAGTAAACTCAGCACACAACTTTGGATCAGATGAAGCAAAAATGATGTCATCAACATAAATTTGAACAAGAAGCTTATGCTGACCTACTTTCTGTATGAACAAAGTTTTATCAATGGAGCCTCTAGTGAAATTATTTTTAAGAAGAAAAGTGGATAGAGTGTCATACCAGGCTCTAGGTGCTTGTTTCAGCCCATAAAGAGCTTTATCAAGCTTGTACACCCAATCAGGATGTTTATTGTCCTCAAAACCTGGTGGTTGACACACATACACTTCCTCTTTTATTTTACCATATAAGAAAGCACTTTTGACATCCATTTGAAAAACTTTTAATTTGTGTAAGGCAGCATATGCTAAAAACAATCTAATTGCTTCCAGTCTAGCTACAGGGGCAAAGGTCTCATCATAATCAATACCTTCTTCCTGAGAGAACCCCTGTACAACCAGTCTGGCCTTGTTCTTAACTATTTGACCATTTTCATCTGTTTTATTCCTAAACACCCATTTAGTGCCTATTGCACACTTACCTTGGGGTAAAGGAACCAGCTCCCAGACTTGTTGTTTCTTGAACTGCAACAACTCCAACTGCATAGCTTCCACCCAGCCATTTCTTTGAGTGCAGTGTGATAGTTCTTTGGCTCTTTTTGACTGACAAATAAGGCATAGAGACAAAAGTTTGATAATTGACTTCTTGTTGAAACAACTGCAGAAATATCACCAAGAATTTGAGATAATGGATGATCCTTCAGTTCTTGATATGGAATAAGATCAGTGCAAGTGTTTGCTGGGGGTTCAGCTGCTGCAGATGTTGATGAAGAACCAGGGAACAATGCAGCTGGAATTTCAAATGATGTGGAAGAATCCAGAATTTCATCAGCATTTGTATTTGGAGGAGCAACTGGAGCAGGAGGAGCATCAGATTTAGCAGATAATGGCAGATTATCACTAAATCTGAACAGATGAGTACTTTCATCTTCATCATCAGGACTTCCGTGTGTGGTTTCTGTAGAAGCTTTTGGTGGATCTGCTTTAAGTACCTCATGTGCTTCACCAATAGGCTCAACTGGAAATTCATGTTGCAAGATGTTAAGATCAAACATCTCAGCAGGATTTTGAGAAATGGAGTCTTTGGGACACTCATTGAATTTAACATGAAGAGTTTCTTCAACAATCTTTGTTCGACAATTGAACACTCTATAAGCCTTGCAAGTTGAAGAGTAGCCAACAAAATATCCTGCATCAACTTTTGAATCAAACTTTGTGAGTCGATCCTTGGTGTTAAGGATATAACATGGACACCCAAAAGCTCTGAAGAAAGAAATCAAAGGGGTTAGAGAGTGAAGTATTTCATATGGAGTTTTCAACCATCTTTGATTTACTAGAACCCGGTTTTGCACATAGCAAGCTGTGTTAACAGCTTCTGCCCAGAAGGTTAGTGGTAAACCAGAATCTGCAAGCATTGTTCTGGCAGCTTCAATCAAAGTCCTATTTTTCCTTTCTACAACTCCATTTTGTTCAGGAGTTCTGGGAATACTGTACTGCCTCTGAATTCCCTTTGACAGATAAAATTCATCTAAAATGTGATTTCTAAATTCTGTGCCATTATCACTCCTTACACACTTCACATGAATAGAATATTGCTTTTCAACATACAACACAAAATTCATAATAGCCTTGGCAACCTCACCTTTTGAGTGTAAGAAGAAAGTCCAGACAAACCTTGAATAGTCATCAACAATAACTAGACAGTACTTCTTCTTTGCCATAGACATTATCTGCACTGGCCCAAACAAATCCATGTGCAACATTTGCAAGCAACCAGTGGATTTTGAATCTCCAATTGGAGGAAAAGAGACTTTGTGTTGCTTTCCTTTCAAGCAGGCAGTGCAATTCTCATCACAACTAAAATCCTTTAAGGGAAGACCTCTAACCAATCCATGTTTCACCAGTTGATTCATGTTTTTGATATTCACATGACCTAATCTTCTATGCCACATATTGGATTCCTTGAAAGAAGCCTTAGAGAATAAACAAGGATGACCTTTAACAGAGATTTTCTTTGATAAATCAAAGGCATATACCTTTCCTACTCTGTTAGCCTTAAGGAGTGTATACTCATCTAAAACTTTGCCAATCAGAGGCAACACATCAGAAGATAAAATCCTACAATCTTGCTTGGTGAAAAAAGAAATATGACCCTTATCACACATTTGACTAACACTCAGAAGATTATACTTAAGATTCTCAACATGATTTACATCATCAAACCTAATCTCACCATTTGTTACCATACCTTTCCCTATAATGTAACCCTTAGCATCATTTCCAAAGGATACAAATCCCTTCCTTCCTGTAAAATAGTCATTAAGAAGAGATCTGCTCCCAGTCATATGCATGGATCCTCCACTGTCAACATACCAGATGCTATTTTGGCATGCTGAAGGACCCTGCATACACCAACACACTCAGTTAGACTTTGGGACCCAAACCATTTTGGTTTTGGGTCTTTCAACACATGAAGAAACAAAATTGGTAGTTTCAGTTGAATCAACACTTGAATCATTCTTATCAGAAGATTTAACCTTGACTTTGGATTTTGGTTTCTTCTTCTGAAATGAGACAACAGATGCCTCTGCTAAATTCACTCTTCCTAGCAGTTGTTGCATCATTATCATCAGTTGATTATGATTTTGTGTCAAGATTTTGATTTCATTAGACACATTCTGACCTGACTTTGGATTTTTGGGTTTTAACACCTTAGTTTCTTTAACTGATGAAGAATTTTTCAAGTGTTGTTTCTTTGAATCTGGAACAACCCCTTTACCTTTCTTGGAAATATTTGATTCATTTCCATGTGAGGTTTTTCCAGATTTTGAACTTACTGATGATTCTGGTACAAACTTGGAACGAAATTCAGTTTTCATTTTGAGGATGTTCTTGTTTTTATGCTTTATTTTGTTGAATTTAGAACCTCTTCTGTACCAGCATTCATCAGAGGAGTGATTAAACAGCCTACATATTTCACAAGGCACCCTCTTTTGCTTTCCCTTGTGATTATCTACAAGTACTGATGACTTAGATACTGAGTTTTTGTTCTTCAGTACATTTGAAACATCAGTATTTGTAGACAAATTGACAACAGCTGATGTGTTGACAACCTCTGAAGAGTTGTTCTTCAGCACTTGTCTATCAACACTTTTCCACTTATCAGTAGTTGTACTATCAGCTTTTTCTACAACTACTGATGAGTGATTCTGACTTATCAGAAGCCGTGCATCTTTCTCTCCAGTGCCATGCCCATCTGACTTAACCAGTTTTAAATTTAATTCATTTGAAACATTTTCATCAGGATCAATCTCAATTAAAACACTATCCTGACATGTTTCATCCTGGATAACATTTGTACATCCAAGAGAATAAGAATAAGTTTCAATATCCATAGTTTCAGATTCAGATTTGCATGCACTTGAATCACTTTCAAATGATTCTTCAGCATCAGACTTTTCTGAAGATTTGGTGGATTGGTATACACTGTCCCCTTCAGACTCACAGTTAAGATTTTTTGGTGTATAATCAGTTGGAGGAGCAGTGTGATTGTAGCCAATACCAAACTTCACATTTGATGCTGTTTGCTTGTTTAACAGCAACTCAAACCCCTTGCAAGATTCAACCCATTTTGCACATTCTACTTGGGTTGCTGCAAGTGTTTGTTTCAGATCATTGTGTTTTATAAGCATGACTTCCACCCTAGCCTTTTCATCAGACAATTGACACTTGAGTTTATAAATTTCAGACTCTTTTTCATTCAAAAATTTCTCAAATTCAGTTTTATTCTTTGTCATGACCCTTTCTAAATCCAACTTCTCATTGATTAACTCAACATTGATTTCTCTAATGGAAGCAAATGCTGAAACACAAGACTCTGAACACAACTTAGCTTTGGATTCAGATGATACCTGGGATGTTGAAGAAGTTGAACTTGAGGTGTCAGTTGAATCAATAGCCATCAAAGCAAGATTCCCAAATGGATTGTCTCCACCATGTGGACCAGCTTCAGAGTACATCTGCATATTGAAATCAGATAAGTCATCAGGTAAACTACTCCAATCAGCTACTCCAGGGGTGAAGAAGCTCTGATGTTGTTGTTGTTGAGGCTGTTGATTGGTTTGTGATTTGCTGGGATCAGGAAGAGCAGGGGATTGTGAAGGAATTAATGCTGGATTGTGAGTAGGTTGAGGCATGTAAAAGCATGGATATGGATACGGCATAGGACTTTGTGGAACAAAATGGGCTGGATAAAATTGTTGTTGACTGGTTCCAGAAGATTGTTGTCCTTTGTTTGGTGTGTTGTTGTTTGGAAAGGTCACAAACGGTGCAGAAGAACTAGGTCCAGTTGATTTGCACTCTCTAGCAAAATGACCAAGCCTGTGACACTTGTGGCATCTCAACTTCCCTTTGTCAAAACCAACTTTGGTTTTGCCAGATAATCCAGGGAATTTTCTTCCTGTTCTTTTGTAGAACTTTTGAGATCTGATGTTGATTAATGCCATTTGACTCAAAATGTCCATTTCCTCTAGATCATCATCTGGGATTCCTTTCAAGTCATCCATCACAAAACACAAATTATCACCATAATTTCCTGCATTACCATCAACTCCCACAAAAGCATGTTCAGTATTGTTAGTAGAAAAATCAATATGTTCATCATAAGAACATTCAGACCCATTAAACTCGGACTCTTGACCAATCAAAGCAGTATTGCCGGGAATAAAGTCATCAGTGAGCTTGCCAGATGAAGACAGCTTTCTTTTCTGTTCTACCTCTCTCTCAAATGTTAAGAGTTTCCCATGGAGTTGGGTTAGAGATAGATGTTCTAGATTTGCACTGGAGCGTAGGACAATAGTATAAGTATCCCATCTCTCAGGCAATGATCTAAGAAATCTGTTGTTCATCTGACTATTAGTATATTCCTGCTTAACCATTTTTAATTCAGAAATCAAACATGAAAACCGCTCAAATTGTTGAGTCAATGATTCACCCTTTCTATGAGAAAAGGTCTCATACTGCTAAGCAAGGATTTCTCTAGTATTTGCTAAAAACTCATCCGTTCCACCGAATTGTTCTTTCAGTGCAACCCAGAGATCATGAGCAGTATCATGATGCATTAAGCCTGAATAAATCTCATTCGGCAAAGCCATGGCCAGAATACCATGAGCTTTCGCATCAATTTCAAACAATTTGATATCCTCATCTGAATACATATCCGATGGTTTCGGAATCATGATTTTAGTTTCAGGGTCAGTGATCATGGGTTTATACGGACCATGCACTACAGATTTCCAACATCTTGCACTATTAATTGACAGGTGATGTAGCATTCGACGTTGCCAAATGTTGTACTCACTCCGAACCAGCATAGGAGGCTTGGTTGCGGAGCCTGTATTGTGCGGATCATTGTTTGGAGTAGTCATGATCTCAGATTCACTCAATATCAATGAAATTCAAATGAATTAATGTAAATTCCAACCAATTGATTCAACACAGATTGATATTCAAAAACAAATCAACAGAAGTTAACAGAAAACGTCAATCTATAACGAATTCTTACTAATCGGCTAATTTGATCAACCAGAGAACTGAATTGAGCAGTTTCAGAGATCAATTGTATAATCGATCAATGATTAACCAGCTCTGATACCATTTGTAGGATCAGATGTTCTCATTTGATCAATAGCAGCGGAATTTAACAATGAATTAGCTCAATATTAGCAAGAACAAAATTAATTCAATCAAACAGTAAAGCACAAGTTTGTTATAGAAAGAGAATTTCTGCAAAAGGAATCATTCTTATAATCGCAATAACTTCGTCAATCAATTCAATGTGTCAACTGCCCTAATATAGAAGCAGTGACGTGTGATGATGTCACAAGATGTTGACATCTAACAGACAAAATATAACTACTGAAAATAACTAAACTACTGAAAGAAGACTACAACATCTGATGAGTAAAATACTCATTAGACTTTTTACAAGTATTGAAAGGAAACTACTGAAGACTAAACTAAACACCACAACAGCTGAAAGCTAACACTTCAGCTGTTGTGAACAACGTCTGAAGACTTGTTCTTCAGAGCTTGTAACTCTTCAGATCTTCTCTTCAACAGTTGTTTGTCTTCAGCCTTTGTGTTCTTTTTCAGTTGTTGAGAGCCTGTGGGACTTAGAGGATTTTCTGATCAGGCTCATTGGTTCTTTTGGTCCAACAGGGTATAAGATAAACTCTACATAGTGTCTTAGGTTTCTGTCATCCTATTCCCAGGATGTGGTCTCACTTGAAATGAACACAATGTATGATCCTTAGTCCTTAACATTGTTTTATACGAACTTGTCTTAAGAATAAATGTTAGCATATGTAGGGAATGACATCATGAAGCTATGTTATCATGATGTCATCTTTGATATCACAAGTAGTAGTCTCAACTGTTATCTCTATGTTACGTGTTCTCGATGACTCTAACACGTGTTATAAGAGCTCCTCTTATTACACTGTGTTAGTAAATATGGTGAATTATGTCATCATGAAATTATTTTCGTTGTTTAGTTTTCGTGTTTAGAAAGAGAGAAGAGAATAGATAAAAAGCACAAGGAATTTTGGGGGAAGTAATTCAATTTATTTAGAGAATGTTGGGACTTAAATACCCAAACATTCTGAGATACAAGACAAGAAACAATAAGACAAATAGTTGACACTGTTATAGACACTGAATCAACAGACTAGTACAAATACAAAGTCAACAACAACGGAAACAAGAGTCTTAAGGTCTTCTGAGGTTGAAGTACTTGTGCTGATGTTCAGTGGTTATTCTATCGGCAGATGATCATCGGAAGCTGATTAAACAATCAGTTATTTCGGAATGGGAGATCGTCTTCCGAGTCATTTGACTTCTTCTGATGCAATGGTTGTCTTCCGAAGATGTAATGATCACCTAGTGTCTTATGAGGTAGATAAGTTCAGCGGCAGTTCTTTTTGGCGAACCTTCCGATGCTGAAGAAATTCTTCAATCGGAAGAGTAGCATCTGCGGCTTGTCATTCCGCGGTTTATTCAATTGTATGGCTTCAGTGGTTTTGCTCATCTGTCCTTATTTTCCAACAACATGCATTTAAAACAAACAGACAACACTAGGTTGGTGAGTCCATAAGTTTTAAGTAAATGAAAACGATTGAAATTTGATATTCCAAATTCATTATATCACACACACAAGCCTGGTTTTATATTGATTTGCTTTAACACACACACCAATGTTCTCTCCATAATTACACCTACAGATAGTATCTTGTCCAGCTAAGCGTGCTTATATATTTGGCATACATATCACGAATGAAGCCGCCAGCACACCACATGCTTAACTGAACTCCATTCCACTTGTATTGTAACTATGGATACCCATTTCATCTCACACATAAATCCCCAATTTGATTTTCCCCAATATTTAGAAGAGAGACATAATTGTCATTCCATACGGTGTAGCCCGGTCTGTAGATATCCCACAACGATACCTATGAGATAGAGACTTAATAGTACTATAGCTGATCATTACTGATTAGCCCGAAGTGTAAGATATCCCCCAACGATATCTAGAACAAGACTTAATAGTCCCTGTGACTGTCAGTACTGACCAGTCCAGCCTGTAAGATATCCTCTCCATAATATCTATTAGGGTGACACTTAGTTGTCTCTATGCTTGTCAATACTGATAAATTTGAAATTCAAGATATCCTCTCCATGATATCTAGAAGGGTGAGACTTAGGAGTCTTGATGACTGTCATTTCTGATGAGTCTGGCCTGTAAGATGTCCTCTCCACGATGTCTAGAAGGGTGAGACTTAAGAGTCTCGATGACTGTCATTTCTGACGAGTCTGGCCTGTAAGATATCCTCTCCATGATATCTAGAAGGGTGAGACTTAAGAGTCTCGATGACTGTCATTTCTGAACAGTTTGGCCTGTAAGATATCCTCTCCATAATATCTGTAAGGGTGAGATGTGTATATATTCATAAACCATTTTTCTTTGTCATTAATTTGAATGATAGAACCTTTAGTGCCCGGTGTGATCCCCTTAGATTATCTGATTGTTTGGCGATTACAATTAAGATCTAACCCTACTGACATAATATTATTATAATTGGCATACACATTTAAGGGTATAAGATAAACTCTACATAGTGTCTTAGGTTTCTGTCATCCTATTCCCAGGATGTGGTCTCACTTGAAATGAACACAATGTATGATCCTTAGTCCTTAACATTGTTTTATAAGTACTTGTCTTAATAATAAATGTTAGCATATGTAGGGAATGACATCATGAAGCTATGTTATCATGATGTCATCCTTGATATCACAAGTAGTAGTCTCAACTGTTATCTCTATGTTGTGTGTTCTCAATGACTCTAACACGTGTTATAAGAGCTCGTCTTATTACACTGTGTTAGTAAATGTGGTGAATTATGTCATCATGAAATTATTTTCGTTGTTTAGTTTTCTTGCTTATAAAGAGAGAAAAGAACAGATAGAAAGCACAAGGAAATTTGGGGGAAGTAATTCAATTTATTTAGAGAATGTTGGGACTCAAATACCCAAACATTCTCAGATACAAGACAAGAAACAATAAGACAAAAAGCTGACACTGTTATAGACACTGAATCAACAGACTAGTACACATACAAAGTCAACAACAACGGAAACAAGAGTCTTCAGGAGTCTTCAGGTCTTCCGAGGTTGAAGTACTTGTGCAGATGTTCAGTGGTTATTCTATCGGCAGATGATCATCGGAAGCTGATTAAACAATCAGTTATTTCGGAATAGGAGACTGTCTTCCGAGTCATTTGACTTCTTCTGATGCAATGGTTGTCTTCTGAAGATGTCATGATCACCTAATGTCTTCTGAGGTAGATAAGTTCAGCGGCAGTTCTTAATGGGGAATCTTCCGATAATGAAGAAATACTTCACTCGGAAGAGTAGCATCTGCGGGTTGTAATTCCGCGGTTTATTCAATTGTATGGCTTCATTGGTTTTGCTCATCTGTCCTTATTTTCCAGCAACATGCATTTAAAACAAACAGACAACACTAGGTTGGTGAGTCCATAAGTTTTAAGTAAATGAAAACGATTGAAATTTGATATTCCCAATTCATGATATCACACACACAAGTCTGGTTTTATATTGATTTGCTTTAACACACACACCAATGTTCTCTCCATAATTACACCTACATATAGTATCTTGTTCAGCTAAGCGTGCTTATATATTGCGCATACGTATCACGAATGAAGCCGCCAGCCCACCATATGCTTAACTGAACTCCATACCACCTGTACTGTAACTATGGATACCCATTACATCTCACAAATAAATCCCCAATTTGATTTTCCCCAATATTTAGAAGAGAGACATAATTGTCATTCCTTACGGTGTAGCCCGGTCTGTAAGTATCCCCCAACGATACCTATGAGATAGAGACTTAATATTACTATAGCGGATCATTACTGATTAGCCCGAAGTGTAAGATATCCCCCAACGATATCTAAAACATGACTTAATAGTCCGTGTGACTGTCAGTACTGACCAGTCCAGCCTGTAAGATATCCTCTCCATAATATCAATTAGGGTGACACTTAGTTGTCTCTATGCTTGTCACTACTGATAAATTTGAAATTCAAGATATCCTCTCCATGATATCAAGAAGGGTGAGACTTAAGAGTCTCGATGACTGTCATTTCTGACAAGTCTGGCCTGTAAGATATCCTCTCCATGATATCTAGAAGGGTGAGACTTAAGAGTCTCGATGACTGTCATTTCTGAACAGTTTGGCCTGTAAGATATCCTCTCCATAATATCTATAAGGGTGAGATATGTATATATTCATAAACCATTTTTCTCTGTCATTAATTTGAATGATAGAACCTTTAGTGCCCGGTGTGATCCCCATAGATTATCTGATAGTTTGGCGGTTAGAATTAAGATCTAACCCTACTGACATAATATTATTATAATTGGCATACACATTTAAGGGTATAAGATAAACTCTACATAGTGTCTTAGGTTTCTGTCATCCTATTCCCAGGATGTGGTCTCACTTGAAATGAACACAATGTATGATCCTTAGTCCTTAACATTGTTTTATAAGCACTTGTCTTAATAATAAATGTTATCATATGTAGGGAATGACATCATGAAGCTATGTTATCATGATGTCATCCTTGATATCACAAGTAGTAGTCTCAACTGTTATCTCTATGTTGTGTGTTCACAATGACTCTAACACGTGTTATAAGAGCTCGTCTTATTACACTGTGTTAGTAAATGTGGTGAATTATGTCATCATGAAATTATTTTCGTTGTTTAGTTTTCTTGCTTATAAAGAGAGAAGAGAACAGATAGAAAGCACAAGGAAATTTGGGGGAAGTAATTCAATTTATTTAGAGAATGTTGGGACTCAAATACCCAAACATTCTCAGATACAAGACAAGAAACAATAAGACAAATAGATGACACTGTTATAGACACTGAATCAACAGACTTGTACACATACAAAGTCAACAACAACGGAAACAAGAGTCTTCAGGAGTCTTCAGGTCTTCCGAGGTTGAAGTACTTGTGCTGATGTTCAATGGTTATTCTATCGGCAGATGATCATCGGAAGCTGATTAAACAATCAGTTATTTCGGAATAGGAGACTGTCTTCCGAGTCATTTTACTTCTTCTGATGCAATGGTTGTCTTCCGAAGATGTCATGATCACCTAGTGTCTTCTGAGGTAGATAAGTTCAGCGGCTGTTCTTTATGGCGAATCTTCCGATAATGAAGAAATACTTCACTCGGAAGAGTAGCATCTGCGGGTTGTAAGTCTGCGGTTTATTCAATTGTATGGCTTCATTGGTTTTGCTCATCTGTCCTTATTTTCCAGCAACATGCATTTAAAACAAACAGACAACACTAGGTTGGTGAGTCCATAAGTTTTAAGTAAATGAAAACGATTGAAATTTGATATTCCCAATTCATGATATCACACACACAAGTCTGGTTTTATATTGATTTGCTTTAACACACACACCAATGTTCTCTCCATAATTACACCTACATATAGTATCTTGTCCAGCTAAGCGTGCTTATATATTGCGCATACGTATCACGAATGATGCAACCAGCCCACCATATGCTTAACTGAACTCCATACCACCAGTAATGTAACTATGGATACCCATTTCATCTCACACATAAATCCCCAATTCGATTTTCCCCAATATTTAGAAGAGAGACATAATTGTCATTCCTTACGGTGTAGCCCGGTCTGTAAGTATCCCCCAACGATACCTATGAGATAGAGACTTAATAGTACTATAGCTGATCATTACTGATTAGCCTGAAGTGTAAGATATCCCCCAACGATATCTAGAACATGACTTAATAGTCCGTGTGACTGTCAGTACTGACCAGTCCAGCCTGTAAGAAATCCTCTCCATAATATCAATTAGGGTGACACTTAGTTGTCTCTATGCTTGTCACTACTGATAAATTTGAAATTCAAGATATCCTCTCCATGATATCAAGAAGGGTGAGACTTAAGAGTCTCGATGACTGTCATTTCTGACGAGTCTGGCCTGTAAGATATCCTCTCCATGATATCTAGAAGGGTGAGACTTAAGAGTCTCGATGACTGTCATTTCTGAACAGTTTGGCCTGTAAGATATCCTCTCCATAATATCTATAAGGGTGAGATATGTATATATTCATAAACCATTTTTCTCTGTCATTAATTTGAATGATAGAACCTTTAGTGCCCGGTGTGATCCCCATAGATTATCTGATAGTTTGGCGGTCAGAATTAAGATCTAACCCTACTGACATAATATTATTATAATTGGCATACACATTTAAGGGTATAAGATAAACTCTACATAGTGTCTTAGGTTTCTGTCATCCTATTCCCAGGATGTGGTCTCACTTGAAATGAACACAATGTATGATCCTTAGTCCTTAGCATTGTTTTATAAGCACTTGTCTTAATAATAAATGTTAGCATATGTAGGGAATGACATCATGAAGCTATGTTATCATGATGTCATCCTTGATATCACAAGTAGTAGTCTCAACTGTTATCTCTATGTTGTGTTTTCTCAATGACTCTAACACGTGTTATAAGAGCTCGTCTTATTACACTGTGTTAGTAAATGTGGTGAATTATGTCATCATGAAATTATTTTTTCGTTGTTTAGTTCTCTTGCTTATAAAGAGAGAAGAGAACAGATAGAAAGCACAAGGAAATTTGGGGGAAGTAATTCAATTTATTTAGAGAATGTTGGGACTCAAATACCCAAACATTCTCAGATACAAGACAAGAAACAATAAGACAAATAGCTGACACTGTTATAGACACTGAATCAACAGACTAGTACACATACAAAGTCAACAACAACGGAAACAAGAGTCTTCAGGAGTCTTCAGGTCTTCCGAGGTTGAAGTACTTGTGCTGCTGTTCAGTGGTTATTCTATCGGCAGATGATCATCGGAAGCTGATTAAACAATCAGTTATTTCGGAATAGGAGACTGTCTTCCGAGTCATTTGACTTCTTCTGATGCAATGGTTGTCTTCCGAAGATGTCATGATCACCTAGTGTCTTCTGAGGTAGATAAGTTCAGCGGCAGTTCTTTATGGCGAATCTTCCGATAATTAAGAAATACTTCACTCGGAAGAGTAGCATCTGCGGGTTGTAATTCCGCGGTTTATTCAATTGTATGGCTTCATTGGTTTTGCTCATCTGTCCTTATTTTCCAGCAACATGCATTTAAAACAAACAGACAACACTAGGTTGGTGAGTCCATAAGTTTTAAGTAAATGAAAACGATTGAAATTTGATATTCCCAATTCATGATATCACACACACAAGTCTGGTTTTATATTGATTTGCTTTAACACACACACACCAATGTTCTCTCCATAATTACACCTACATATAGTATCTTGTCCAGCTAAGCGTGCTTATATATTGCGCATACGTATCACGAATGAAGCCGCCAGCCCACCATATGCTTAACTAAACTCCATACCACCTGTACTGTAACTATGGATACCTATTTCATCTCACACATAAATCCCCAATTTGATTTTACCCAATATTTAGAAGAGAGACATAATTGTCATTCCTTACGGTGTAGCCCGGTCTGTAAATATCCCACAACGATACCTATGAGATAGAGACTTAATAGTACTATAGCTGATCATTACTGATTAGCCCGAAGTGTATGATATCCCCCAACGATATCTAGAACATGACTTAAGAGTCCCTGTGACTGTCAACACTGACCAGTCCAGCCTGTAAGATATCCTCTCCATAACATCTATTAGGGTGACACTTAGTTGTCTCTATGCTTGTCACTACTGATAAATTTGAAATTCAAGATATCCTCTCCATGATATCAAGAAGGGTGAGACTTAAGAGTCTCGATGACTGTCATTTCTGACAAGTCTGGCCTGTAAGATATCCTCTCCATGATATCTAGAAGGGTGAGACTTAAGAGTCTCGATGACTGTCATTTCTGAACAGTTTGGCCTGTAAGATATCCTCTCCATAATATCTATAAGGGTGAGATATGTATATATTCATAAACCATTTTTCTCTGTCATTAATTTGAATGATAGAACCTTTAGTGCCCGGTGTGATCCCCATAGATTATCTGATAGTTTGGCGGTTAGAATTAAGATCTAACCCTACTGACATAATATTATTATAATTGGCATACACATTTAAGGGTATAAGATAAACTCTACATAGTGTCTTAGGTTTCTGTCATCCTATTCCCAGGATGTGGCCTCACTTGAAATGAACACAATGTATGATCCTTAGTCCTTAACATTGTTTTATAAGCACTTGTCTTAATAATAAATGTTAGCATATGTAGGGAATGACATCATGAAGCTATGTTATCATGATGTCATCCTTGATATCACAAGTAGTAGTCTCAACTGTCATCTCTATGTTGTGTGTTCTCAATGACTCTAACACGTGTTATAAGAGCTCGTCTTATTACACTGTGTTAGTAAATGTGGTGAATTATGTCATCATGAATTTATTTTCATTGTTTAGTTTTCTTGCTTATAAAGAGAGAAGAGAACAGATAGAAAGCACAAGGAAATTTGGGGGAAGTAATTCAATTTATTTAGAGAATGTTGGGACCCAAATACCCAAACATTCTCAGATACAAGACAAGAAACAATAAGACAAATAGCTGACACTGTTATAGACACTGAATCAACAGACTAGTACACATACAAAGTCAACAACAACGGAAACAAGAGTCTTCAGGAGTCTTCAGGTCTTCCGAGGTTGAAGTACTTGTGCTGATGTTCAGTGGTTATTCTATCGGCAGATGATCATCGGAAGCTGATTAAACAATCAGTTATTTCGTAATAGGAGGCTGTCTTCCGAGTCATTTGACTTCTTCTGATGCAATGGTTGTCTCCCGAAGATATCATGATCACCTAGTGTCTTCTGAGGTAGATAAGTTCAGCGGCAGTTCTTTATGCCGAATCTTCCGATGCTGAAGAAATACTTCACTCGGAAGAGTAGCATCTGCGGGTTGTAATTCCGCGGTTTATTCAATTGTATGGCTTCAGTGGTTTTGCTCATCTGTCCTTATTTTCCACAACATGCATTTAAAACAAACAGACAACACTAGGTTGGTGAGTCCATAAGTTTTAAGTAAATGAAAAGGATTGAAATTTGATATTCCCAATTCATGATATCACACACACAGTTCTGGTTTTATATTGATTTGCTTTAACACACACACACCAATGTTCTCTCCATAATTACACCTACATATAGTATCTTGTCCAGCTAAGCGTGCTTATATATTGCGCATACGTATCACGAATGAAGCCGCCAGCCCACCATATGCTTAACTGAACTCCATACCACCTGTACTGTAACTATGGATACCCATTTCATCTCACACAAAAATCCCCAATTTGATTTTCCCCAATATTTAGAAGAGAGACATAATTGTCATTCCTTCCGGTGTAGCCCAGTCTGTAAATATCCCCCAACGATACCTATGAGATAGAGACTTAATAGTACTATAGCTGATGATTACTGATTAGCTCGAAGTGTAAGATATCCCCCAACGATATCTAGAACATGACTTAAGAGTCCCTGTGACTGTCAACACTGACCAGTCCAGCCTGTAAGATATCCTCTCCATAATATCTATTAGGGTGACACTTAGTTGTCTCTATGCTTGTCACTACTAATAAATTTGAAATTCAAGATATCCTCTCCATGATATCAAGAAGGGTGAGACTTAAGAGTCTCGATGACTGTCATTTCTGACGAGTCTGGCCTGTAGGATATCCTCTCCATGATATCTAGAAGGGTGAGACTTAAGAGTCTCTATGACTGTCATTTCTGAACAGTTTGGCCTGTAAGTTATCCTCTCCATAATATTTATAAGGGTGAGATATGTATATATTCATAAACCATTTTTCTCTGTCATTAATTTGAATGATAGAACCTTTAGTGCCCGGTGTAATCCCCATAGATTATCTGATAGTTTGGCGGTTAGAATTGAGATCTAACCCTACTGACACAATATTATTATAATTGGCATACACATTTAAGGGTATAAGATAAACTCTACATAGTGTCTTAGGTTTCTGTCATCCTATTCCCAGGATGTGGTCTCACTTGAAATGAACACAATGTATGATCCTTAGTCCTTAACATTGTTTTATAAGCACTTGTCTTAATAATAAATGTTAGCATATGTAGGGAATGACATCATGAAGCTATGTTATCATGATGTCATCCTTGATATCACAAGTAGTAGTCTCAACTGTTATCTCTATGTTGTGTGTTCTCAATGACTCTAACACGTGTTATAAGAGCTCGTCTTGTTACAATGTGTTAGTAAATGTGGTGAATTATGTCATCATGAAATTATTTTCGTTGTTTAGTTTTCTTGCTTATAAAGAGAGAAGAGAAACAGATAGAAAGCACAAGGAATTTTGGGGGAAGTAATTCAATTTATTTAGAGAATGTTGGGACTTAAATACCCAAACATTCTTAGATTCAAGACAAGAAACAATAAGACAAATAGCTGACACTGTTATAGACACTGAATCAACAGACTAGTACAAATACAACGTCAACAACAACGGAAACAAGAGTCTTCAGGAGTCTTCAGGTCTTCCGAGGTTGAAGTACTTATGCTGATGTTCAGTGGTTATTCTATCGGCAGATGATCATCGGAAGCTGATTAAACAATCAGTTATTTTGGAATAGGAGACTGTCTTCCGAGTCATTTGACTTCTTCTGATGCAATGGTTGTCTTCCGAAGATGTCATGATCACCTAGTGTCTTCTAAGGTAGATAAGTTCAGCGGCAGTTCTTTTTGGCGAATCTTCCGATGCTGAAGAAATTCTTCACTCGGAAGAGTAGCATCTGCGGGTTGTAATTCTGCGGTTTATTCAATTGTATGGCTTCAGTGGTTTTGCTCATCTGTCCTTATTTTCCAACAACATGCATTTAAAACAAACACACAACACTAGGTTGGTGAGTCCATAAGTTTTAAGTAAATGAAAAGGATTGAAATTTGATATTCCCAATTCATGATATCACACACACAAGTCTGGTTTTATATTGATTTGCTTTAACACACACACCAATGTTCTCTCCATAATTACACCTACAGATAGTATGTTGTCCAGCCAAGCGTCCTTATATATTGCGCGTACGTATCACGAATGAAGCCGCCAGCCCTCCATATGCTTAACTGAACTCCATACCACCTGTACTCTAACTATGGATACCCATTTCATCTCACACATAAATCCCCAATTTGATTTTCCCCAATATTTAGAAGAGAGACATAATTGTCATTCCTTACGGTGTAGCCCGGTCTGTAAATATCCCCCAACGATACCTATGAGATAGAGACTTAATAGTATTATAGCTGATCATTACTGATTAGCCCGAAGTGTAAGATATCCCCCAACGATATCTAGAACATGACTTAATAGTCCCTGTGACTGTCAGTACTGACCAGTCCAGCCTGTAAGATATCCTCTCCATAATATCTATTAGGGTGACACTTAGTTGTCTCTATCCTTGTCACTACTGATAAATTTGAAATTCAAGGTATCCTCTCCATGATATCTAGAAGGGTGAGACTTAAGAGTCTCGATTACTGTCATTTCTCAGGAGTCTGGCCTGTAAGATATCCTCTCCATGATATCTAGAAGGGTGAGACTTAAGAGTCTCGATGACTGTCATTTCTGAACAGTTTGGCCTGTAAGATATCCTCTCCATAATATCTATAAGGGTGAGATATGTATATATTCATAAACCGTTTTTCTCTGTCATTAATTTGAATGATAGAACCTTTAGTGCCCGGTGTGATCCCCATAGATTATATGAAAGTTTGGCGGTTAGAATTAAGATCTAACCCTACTGACATAATATTATTATAATTGGCATACACATTTAAGGGTAAAAGATAAACTCTACATAGTGTTTTAGGTTTCTGTCATCCTATTCCCAGGATGTGGTCTCACTTGAAATGAACACAAAGTATGATCCTTGGTCGTTAACATTGTTTTATAAGCACTTGTCTTAATAATAAATGTTAGCATATGTAGGGAATGACATCATGAAGCTATGTTATCATGATGTCATCCTTGATATCACAAGTAGTAGTCTCAACTGTTATCTCTATGTTGTGTGTTCTCAATGACTCTAACACGTGTTATAAGAGCTCGTCTTATTACACTGTGTTAGTAAATGTGGTGAATTATGTCATCATGAAATTATTTTCGTTGTTTAGTTTTCTTGCTGATAAAGAGAGAAGAGAACAGAGAGAAAGCACAAGGAATTTTGGGGGAAGTAATTCAATTTATTTAGAGAATGTTGGGACTTAAATACCCAAACATTCTGAGATACAAGACAAGAAACAATAAGACAAATAGCTGACACTGTTATAGACACTGAATCAACAGACTAGTACAAATACAAAGTCAACAACAACGGAAACAAGAGTCTTCAGGTCTTCCGAGGTTGAAGTACTTGTGCTGATGTTCAGTGGTTATTCTATCGGCAGATGATCATTGGAAGCTGATTAAACAATCAGTTATTTCGGAATAGGAGATTGTCTTCTGAGTCATTTGACTTCTTCTGATGCAATGGTTGTCTTCCGAAGATGTCATGATCACCTAGTGTCTTCTGAGGTAGATAAGTTCAGCGGCAGTTCTTTTTGGCGAATCTTCCGATGCTGAAGAAATTCTTCAATCGGAAGACTAGCATCTGCGGCTTGTCATTCCGCGGTTTATTCAATTGTATGGCTTCAGTGGTTTTGCTCATCTGTCCTTATTTTCCAACAACTTGCATTTAAAACAAACAGACAACACTAGGTTGGTGAGTCCATAAGTTTTAAGTAAATGAAAACGATTGAAATATGATATTCCCAATTCTTGATATTACACACACAAGTCTGGTTTTATATTGATTTACTTTAACACACACACCAATGTTCTCTCCATAATTACACCTACAGATAGTATGTTGTCCAGCTAAGCGTGCTTATATATTGCGCATATGTATCACGAATGAAGCCGCCAGCCCACCATATGCTTAACTGAACTCCATACCACCTGTACTGTAACTATGGATACCCATTTCATCTCACACATAAATCCCCAATTTGATTTTCCCCAATATTTAGAAGAGAGACATAATTGTCATTCCTTACGGCGTAGCTGTCACACCCCGACCGATGGCGAAATACGTCGGGGTGTGATTGTGATTGTTCATAACTCATGGTGCTACTTTGTAAGTTTCAATAGTTAATAATCCAATTTCATTCATAACATAAAATAAATCAACATCCACATTGTTCAAAACAAAACAAAACATAATCCAACATTACAATCCGAAACCAAAGTAAATAACATCGTTTATTTTATTAACTAGGTCCAAAATAGCTTAAGTGTCTTCATCCAAGCAACTAACCTGTTACACATGTAAAACAGAGTTTTGATCAACTATTTGCATAGTTGGTGAGATTCTCATACAGTTTGATATATGTATAATAGAAATAAGATGCAACAATAGTCTAATAAGAATTGATCTAAATATGTATATGTTTCACAATGTTTGATAAATAGAATTTGGCAATTTCACATTTCTAACATAATGACACAAAGTCACTAAAGAAAGGCTACTAGTAATACTAAATAGTTTTTGGCAATTTCACCTTTAATATTAAACAATGACATAAGTCATGTTAATTAAAGGCTACTAGTACTAATATATTGTATATGATAATCCAATAATAATAACACATAGATATACAAACAAATACGTAACACATAACATTCAAATCTAATTCTAACTTAAACTATAGAATTGCATCATAGTATTTGTTTATGACTCTAGAATAACATTGTTTGATATGACATGTGCAACATCCCAAAGATTACAAAAATGTAAAAAAGGAGTATAAGAAAACTCACATGCTTTTTCTTTATAATTATCCAACTCATGCTTGCTTATGTTTAGGTATGAATGAATCACCAAATCAACCTAAGTTTATATCAAAGAATATATAACTTAGGTCTTTCTAATTATGTGTGTATGTATTTTTTGTTTAAAATAATAGTTTGAAAATGTTTTATAACTTTTGTGATAAAATAATTAAAAGTGTTTAAAATATAATAATAAATAGAATAATGTTTTTATAATTGTTTATGATAAAATAAAATAATAATTTACATTTTTTACAACTTGTTAATATTTTGATTCATAATAAAAATGATTTATTAGTATTTATAATTAAAAGAATTCTTATCTTTAAAAGTATATGTATGTTTGATAATAAAATTTCTGAAATGTTGAAGTTAGATCATAAGATTATTATCAGAATTTTAAAAATAATTTTCTGTCTTTTTAAATTAATTTTATAAATAATACTTATATTTTTAAAGTTTATTTCAACAATAAAATAGCAAATTAAAAAAACATTTAAAAATTCCAGAACATTATTATAGTTGAAAAATAATTTCTGGAATTTTCCCAAAATTTTTAGAAATGTTTTAGTATTTTTTATATATTTAAAACCATTTAAATAATACTTAAATAGAAAAATAATATAATTTAATTCTGAAAAATTCCCAAATTTTTACAAAATGTTACAAATATTATTTTATAATTTCTGGAATTTTTTTAGAATTTTTAAAGTTTGTTAAGATGATGAAATAATTAAAAATAAGGGAAAAAAAGGAAAAAAATACCGAAAACCCGGATGGACCGGATTCGAACCTCCGACCTGTTTCCCCAATTCCCATGTGTTTTGCCATTGAGCTGTGGGTTTTTTATCTGGGTTAAAAGGCGTTTTAGCTCTTCTTAAACACAAACCCATTTGTTTGTTCAAACAATATGAACCCTAGAAATCCAATCGATCAAATCTTTGATTCTGACTCGTTTAAACCATGGGGCTATTGTTCCTCTAATGAAACCGAGTAGGATGCATCAATTACTTTCTTGATTTGATTCCATATTGAATGAGTTTGACTAGAGAATAGCTCCGACTCAGACGATAACTCGATCGGGAGTTTGAGAGAAGTTCACGAAGTCATTTAGGTGTTGTTCGAATCAGAATATGGTCGTGAACTCTTCTGTGGGTTCAATTTGATCATTTTAATATGGTATAACCGATTATTAGATGCGTTTTGCTTTGAATACATTCGGTTATGGTTCACGATAGTCACAACCTTGTTTAATGGAATTAATTTCTCGATTACAATCATGAATGAATGTTAAACTTATTACCATTAACAATCTGATTAAATGTGAGCGTTTTGATCGAGTTTAGATGAAACCGTAAGGTGAGGAAAGGAAATAAACGTGGCTGCCATTGAAATCAAGAAAGAAGCAGTCTCCCCTATATATATGTATGTATGTTTATGTTTTAAATTTTTATTTGAGTTAATCAAAAACACATGAACTTTCATTTATTTGAATTTTGACACATTTACATTTATCAAAAAAAAACTCAAATGTCACAGTCTCCCCTACTTTAAGAATTTCGTCCCGAAATTCATTTAAGAGAAACTATTTTCACAACAATTAATTGTTAATTAATATATATTCTTGTAGTCAGAATTGAACTTGAGATATTTATATATGTAAATGAACATGAATTTGTCTATGCTTGTTCTTCAATGATTCAAAAAAATAGAATTATACGTTTTATGTTCTTAGATATATTTTTTTACAAGTATGAATTTGATGGAATCAAAGAATCTTATAAACATTTGAAATCAATATTGAGGTTTTCACTATCAGTGTTTTACTTGATTGCATGTTTATGTTTTACTTTTGTTAAATCATAACATACTTAGGGAGATTATGAATAACCGACTCTCTCTTACTTTATTTGTATTACTTCGGTTATATGTTTTTAAACATATATTTCTATTAGATTATGGTTTGCTAAGAAGCTTTTGTTGACATTTTATATCTAGGGTATATGTAAGGCAAACCCAACCACCAATCATCACATTATCAATACCTAGTAGCTTCCCTAATAATTTACTTTGGTATTTTTGTTTCTGGTGGATTAATTATTTGTTTGTATTTGTTTTGATTTATATATTAACTGTAGTAAGGTAAAGATGAGTAATGTCAGATTTTGATTATGGAGGATTCATATATTGTGATCATTTGTTTTGCAAGTTCTTGAAGTTTACAAAGTAGAGATGATTAAACGTCTCAACTGCTTCGATTGAAGTCAATTGGAAAGTCATGTATGTTTTAATGTGTAACTAAAACTCACTGAAGCAGTTTTATTTTCTTTGTTACTGATGGCTTTTATAGTAATTGATTTATATAACCTAGCTCAAAGCATAGCCATTATGTGTAAAATTTGGTAAAAACAACATTATATTGTTGTCTGTTTGAACTTTATTTGTGTGAACACAAGTGTACTAGTTCTTAAATTGACCTTGGTCACAATAATGACGAGCACACTATGCATGTTGAGCCAATGTGACCAACTGTAAATGAAGTAGCCTTAGTCACCACATTCGCCACATGTTGAGGTCATAGTAAGTGCATTTGAAACAAATGATGAACGATACAATGATTAAAATTGTTTGTCCTTGTTGTATCCTACTGTTTTGATTACAATAATCAAAACGATTATGGTTGTTGCACCACTAACATCTTTCGTAAGAAAATAATGGAATGTGAGTTAGGAGTTGTATGAGTTTGATGACATATCATCTTCTTTGAATAGAATGATTTTGATTATAAACAATATTAGATTGTCTAACATACATAGGCTGTGTGATATTGTAGTACTTTCGATGTGATACTATTTATCACTTAATCTTATGCCTAATATCCTAATAAATCATGGATTTGTAATATAGAAATCATGATTAAATTATGTGACATTATAACTTTTTAGATGTAGTGACAATTCACTAATCATAGTTACAATATCACGAACCTTTAATTTGAGTTTGTGCAAAAAAAAAAATTACACCTCAAACCTTGTTATAAGTAATATTTGATTTGACTAACCGCTTTATCGAAATTATAACCTATTTGGTCAAGCTTTTGGTGCTACTCCCAATGTACTATTGGTGCTTATATATAGGGTATACCGCAGCCAACCCACCACATCAATAATACTTTGAAAGCATATCAATCACCTTACCAATACTAACCTAAACTTTACCCATACGCTTGATTAGAATTTGAATAATTAACTTGATGTTGATCTATTTGTTTTGAATTCAAATCAAAATTAGAATATTCTACTATATCTTTGAATTTTCATTCATAAGTAAGAATATTGTGGACTTATAACCATTTTAGATGTTGTGATGTATCACCATCACAAATCTTAGGTATATTGTTATTGTTTTCTTGAATCATGTTTACCAAACGAAGAATATGTAACACCACTTCCTTTTACATGTTATGATATATCATCATCACATATCTTAGGTATGATGTTATTGTTTTCTTGAATCATGTTTATCCAACTAAGAATATGTATCACCACATTCTTTTAGATGTTGTGAAGTATTGCTATCACAATGATGTTATTGTTTTCTTGACTCCTATGTTTTCGCCAAACAAAGAAGTATGACATCATATCTTTTAAGTTATAGTGATGAATCACCATCGCTAATTTTGAATGATGTCAAAGGATTTGAAATTTTCATACGCAGAGTTTTAAAATCATTCGGATTTGAATAAAATCGAGGGAGAAGTATCCAAATTAGATACCTTTGGTTTGTTGAAATTTAGTTGCAAGATAAATGTAACATTTGTACATTTAGTCATGATAGTCGTAAACAGTGTTAGAACAGTGTGTGTCCATGTTCAGTTAATCTATGTGATTCATATGTTCATTATGTGCTTGTGTGTTAGAATCCTTATTATTTGAGAACAAGTATGTATTATTATTTACAGTCGATTACACTAGGCAAGAACAGTATCGTGTTATATCGAAACAGTGGTGGGCAGCGAGAGTGAGCCCTATATATATATTGCGTTCGGTGTAACAGGATAGTGTTAGTGCGTAGTGTTAAGACGAATATTATGACAATTAATCAAACAAGAATCGTAATGCGTAAGCAAGACTGAGTATAGTTATGGGTGACGATCCATAATGATACAAATGTTGAACTTATAATTACGAGTGAACGGCTTTAAATAATTTTTACGATCGAAAAACGCACGCGATTGCGGGTATACACGTAATTGTATGTGTTTAACGATCTGACAACGCACGAAGAGAAAAAAATTGATAAAATAATTATTTTATATTTTTACAATTTTGAAACTCATCATTTTATTGTGTTTAGCAACTCTTTTATTTAAAATCGCATAAAATACGCGTTACCTTCCGGAAACGCGAACCGAGCGACCGAAACGTACCCGAATACCACACGGGCTATAAAAGCCTTGAACAAGGCCATTTTGTCATTAAATCCACCAACAATCACTTCTCTCTCTATAATTTTCGTTCAACCTCTCTCTCTCTCTAGAAAACCAAGCTTTAAACGCTCGTATCTCGCTCGTTTCTCAACGGAATTCGGTGTTCTTGGTGTCCACGCGTAGCTCTTGACATCCTCTACGTAGAAGTACAAAGAATCTGGTGTTTTGTCCGATCAAAAACGAGGTACAAACGGTTGAAAAATCTGGAAATTAGGGTTTTCTATGTGTGTGTGTTCAAATCCAAGCTTTAGCCGGTTACTTCCTCATCATTCCACTTCGTACGCGCTCGCTGGTGGTTCTGAGTGACTCGTGAGGTGTATATCAAGCTGGAACAGCATGAGTTCGATGATGGTGATGGTGCAGGTTGACAGGTTCGAGGATTGGTTAGGGAGCCGAACCCTAAGGGATGCAACGAACCTTCATGGTAAGATAGGGGCGAACCTTATTCAAATCCACGAACCCTTTGACTTGGCAGACTTCCAATAGGCACGAACCCTCCTGGTCGAACCTTGAGAACACCGAACCATCATCAGCTCAGGCGAACCCTTGAATCGAGGGTCATCACAGACGAACCATGTGTGAATGGCGAACCCTCCATGCAAGAAACCGAATCCTACATGGTTCATGGACGTAGCAGCCGAACCCTAGGGGTTCCCACGAACTATCACCAAACCATTTGTTCCTTCCCGAACCATGTAGCCATGCAGCCGAAACCTCCTATGTCGAACCTAGTGAAGACGAACCTGCATGGTTCGTTAATTGTTACCGAACCTTGGACCTCTTATCATGACCGAACCTTTCGACTATAAGGGCCGAACCTTAGGCTGAAACCCCAAAAGGTTCGCTGCCTAAGGTGGCAGCCCATGACCCCTCGGCCCAACCCAAAACATATTCGGCCCAATCATAATGGTAATCAATCCCAAAGGGTAAAACAAGCCCAATGGAATTAGGTTGACCCATTATGATCTTAGTTGGCCCAATTTTATCCTTGGTGTTCTACTTGGCTCAATAACTCACTCGTTTGGCTCACGAGATCCATTTCGGCCCAATACTTAGCAATTGGCCCAATATCACCTTTGGAACCTTACATGGCCCATATACATATTGGTTGGCCCAACAAATCCTTAACCGACCCGAGTCATTCATTCGAACCATTAGGGCTCAACACCATACTTAAATGGCCCATGGCCTTTGAATAAGCCCACCATGATTTTATGGGCTTAAGGCTCATTGTTGGCCACAACTCAAAGTAATTGTTATTTGATCTTATTGGGTTTAAGTTCATAACTTAACCTAAATGCGGGATCAAGTCACAATCACAAAGACTTAAAACAATTGAACATCTTTTCACAATACATGTTAATCAATGGTTATCAAGTTCACAAACATTTGGCATTTTATGCATAAGATTTGTGCATAAAAGAAACATGGCACCTCTTTTCATGAATCAACGATCAATCAAGTGACTCAAATCATGATGTTCAATTCACACAACAATCATAATCATGAGAACATGTATTCAAGAGTTAACACTGTCCAAGATAACACAATTCAATCAATGAATCAAGGTCTATACAATTATAAATCTTATATCTTATGTATGAATACAATGATATAGGAACCAGTTAGAAGTCCTGTTTGCTACTTGCTATTTGTTTTAGTTCAGAGTCTACTGCAGACAGGTGAGAACATTAGCCCCTCTTTTTACTGTTTTTACAACTGTTTTGGGGTGGAACACGTGATCAAATGCTCTTACTTAAATCATATTTCATGATACATATTACTGTTACTTGGCAAACATTACAGGTTTACTTTAGAAATCCAAGGGATTTCTCAAATAGTTTTTAAAGGAATTTATAAACTCTTTTACTCTAAACTCGTGTTTTCGAAATTAATCTTTTATAAACCTTGTTGTTAAACAAGGATGTTACCTTATGTACTCAATCAAAGGTTTCACAACATGGTATTCAAACAATGGTTTTCATGGTGTTCAAACGAGGATTCATTTCATGGTATTCAAACAAAGGATTCATTTCATGGTGCTCAAACAAGTTTTTCAAATCATGTTATCAAATAAGGCATTAACACGCTACTTTAAAGCAAATGTTCAAAAGCATGGTGTCCATCGTTGTAAACAAACTTATAAACACATCGGGTTTCATATTCATTAGCGTTAGTACTGGGTGATCACAACAAGGGAAAGCGGACACATTTGGGCAGACCGATTGCTGCAGTTAGCTTTTAAATTTGTTTTATAAACTAACTGCAGATTTCGGTTACGTATGGTTATCATTGTTGCTGACTAATTTTCTGACTCCAAACGTAGTTTGGGACTTGATTATATGTTGGTTTTCGTGCAAACAATCTTTGGACTGTTTACACTCGTTTGACATACCTGATGTTAGTTTGGGTTACAACCCATCCATGTAATTCATTTATTGCTTTAATATACCTATGCCTTATATTACAAAATTCATGATTTCATATGTTAAACCTATTGTTCTCACCAACTACTTCTGTAGTTGACAGTTACTTTTCCCGTGTTTCAGGTAATCAGGTTTAAGACTTTCTCAGGGACAACTAAGGAGACCATTCTAAGATAGAACAAGATGAAGAAACATGCTAGGATGGATTAGAAACACACTAAATCCTAATTTTTTAATTGTCTTGTTTGAAGTCTTATTTTGTAACTATATTTTGGGTCTGTAGTTGTCTTTCTTTTGGTAGATAGATGGTCTGTAACTAAACAACTGTCTAAATATTTTGAAACATAGTAATCCATTGTGGTTGTTCTTATTCAATACTTGTGCATGATTCAACTATTCATACGTCATCGCGTCGTGGATTCCGCACGCGGCGCAGGGGTGTGACAGGTTGGTATCAGAGCCAAGGTTGTAGAGAACTTGGAAAAAACCCAATGTTTAATGACCTAGACTATAACCTAAGCTACCCAATAGGACTAAGTGCTATAGGCTTGAGGATACTTAGGATCTAAGTAACTTAAGTGAGCATTAAGTCTACATTAAGCTTGAAAGATCTTAGGGATATTTTTCTAAGATTAGATATCGAGTCAAGGAATTTGAATCGGAATTCTATAATTTTAGAAACCGAATTAAATTTCTCACACATATTCCTTTAAGGATTTCAGAGGCAAGGATCTGTATTCTTAGTATCCTTGATCTGAAATTCTCACACAGAGTTCATTAAAGGATTTCAGAGGCAAGGATCTGTATTCTTAGTATCCTTGATCTGGAATTCTCCATGAGAGTTCATTATACGAAATTAGAGGCAAAGATCTGTATTCTTAGTATCTTTGATCTAAAATCCTTGTCATGTTTATCATAGGAATTCAGAGGTCAAGATCTATTAATTTAGAATGTTGATTTGAGATCCTTATCATGTTTATTATAGGAATTCAGAGGTCAAGATCTATTAATTTAGAATCTTGATTTGAAATCCTTGTCATGTTATCATTATCAGGTGTTCATTATCATAGGAACTTTATAACCTAGAATCTGTGTAACAGTATTCTTTAGTTGAAGTTCTCACAGGAAATCATATTACTCAATACTGTAAGTATTGGGAACCTAGGTTAAATCAACCTAGGACACATATACAGAGACCTAAGGTTTTAATTTCAAGTAAATTAAGAACCGTGGTTTACACAGTCATAATCATATCCATAGTACAAGAGGCAATCATGAAACAATCATAATCAATCAAGAGTTGGAATCTTGGCTCCAAGTACAAACGGCGGATTAACGCTGACGTGCCGAGGTAAGTGGTGGCTCGGTGAGAGCTTACCCTATATATAAGCTTATTTCAGTATGTTAGGGGGAATCCGACGTTCGTATTTGAAGTGAGGATTCGGGAGCAACTGGGAACATTGAACATTAGTCAAACACATGGGATACAAACATTGGAGACACAATCATTGGTGAATCAAATCATAGTGCAATTCAAACTTGGATGAACCAAACATTATGGTGAATCAATCAAGTTGTGAACATTCGTTCAATGTAAACCTTAAGTGAGATTCTTAAGTGATTACATTAATAGTACTTACTAACATAGGTTAACGGGAAAGTGTAGAGCACACGTATGATTTAGTTCTACATGTTAACAACTGTTAGTAGGTGCACGCATAACATAATCATAGTTCAATCATGGAATCAATCATAGTTCAAGATGATCAAAGATCATGAGATTCTTAATCAATGGAACACACTTGCAAATCAGTACAAAACATGTTGCCAAATGCTAACAAGGACATGATCGTGGTATATCGAAGCGGTGGTGGGATGGCGTCTGGGCTGGCAGTTTGCTTGACCCTTTCGTATGCCCTATATATAAGCTATCTTCGGTATATCGGGAAAGTGTCAGTGTGTAGGTTTGGTGGAGAGATCATGAGACATCGTACATATTCACATGATAAGTATGCAAATAAGTTGATAACTTATACGTGTACGGGATCATACTACAATTGAATGATAATATTAGTAGTATGGATATATTACTAACTTTATCATGCAAATTCAATTGTATCCTTTCACATTACTGACCTGCTTGTGGCTTCAATTCGTAGAATGCCTCCCCGACGTGATCCTAACGGAGGGGGTTCGACAAGTGGCAACGACGATGAGATCAACAAGATCGCCCGAGCCATCGCTATACACATGAGAGATGTCATTCCGGGCATCGTCACTAATATTACCCAGAATCTTCGGGGAAGTACTAATGATTCAGCACATAACTCAAATTCTACAACCACTGGAAATGCTAACTTCACTTTCAAGCAGTTCAATGATGCTAAGCCTCCTAAGTACGCTGGTACCGAGGGAGCTACCGGTCTACTACAATGGCTGTAAAGCATTGAAGATATTCTTGACTTCACTGGATGTCCTGAAAATCTAAAGGTCAAGATGGCCTCAAGCGCTTTTCACAAAGGCGCAATCACCTGGTGGAATTCTGAGAAGAACACCAGAGGACGCGAAGTCGCATTAGCCTTACCGTGGGACGGTTTCAAGAACTTACTTGTGGAGAAGTTTTGTCCACGTCACGAGCTGAAGAAACTGGAGGTGGAGACGTGGAATCTGGTGCAAGATAGTGGTGAAAATGCCAAGTATACAACTCGTTTCCATGAGTTGTGCATTTTGGTGCCACACCTGGTTACTCCTCTATCCCGCAGGATAGAGAAGTACATTGAAGGCTTACCTTTGGTTGTCAGAGGAACTGTGATGGGGAATAGCCCCACTACTCTGGAGGCAGCGATTCATCTTGGAGCTAGCCTTACCGAAGAATACGTTAAGTCTGGAGTGCTCACCCGAAAGGGGTATAAGAGAGCACAGATTGATGAAGGCAAGAAGCCTGAACAACAACATCCCAAGAAGAAGAAGCAGAAGACAATCAAGAACTTTGCAGCTACACCTACTCATGCCACACCCATTACTGCTATGCCTCAATCTGCTTCAGTCAGAAAGCCATATACTGGCCCGTTTCCACTTTGCACCAAATGCCAATATCATCATCTACCCACTACTCCATGCAAGAAGTGTCTCAAGTGTGGGCGTATGGGACACTTAGCAGCTACATGTAGATCTGCTCATCTTGCTACTGCAACAACTGCCACCGCTACTCCTGCTGTTACAGGTGGAAGGGCCTATTATAACTGTGGAGCTGAGGGGCATTTCAGGAATCAGTGCCCGAAGCTCAACACAGCTGCAACAACTGCTACTGCTCGTGCCTTTGTTATCGGAGCTGCCGAAGCACGCGAGGAGCCAGCAGTTGTCACGGGTACATTTCTCCTTAATGGTCATTACATTTCTATCATTTTTGATACTGGTGCGGATAAAAGCTTTATCTCTGCTCATACTGCTTCTTTGCTTAACATAGAACCATCTATACTTATTGCTCCCTATACCGTAGAAGTAGCTGATGGTAACACCATACTTGTTGATTCTATAATTCATGGTTGTGAGTTAAGATTAAACGACCATCTTTTCCTCATCGATCTTATTCCTATGACACTCGGAAGTTTCGAGGTGGTGATAGGAATGGATTGGTTATAAAAAAACAATGCCGAAATTGTATGTTCGGAGAAACTTATTCGAATTCCTTTACCGTCCGGTGAAACGATGAGAATCTATGGCGAGAAACCCTGCCGCGGATTGAAGATTGTATCGTGCATCAAGGCAAGGAAATATCTAAAGAAGAAATACTATGCGTTCCTGGCTCACGTGGTGGAAAAGAAACCTGATAAGAAAGCAGTTGGAGAAGTTCCAATCATCAGAGATTATTCGGATGTATTTCCAGAAGACTTGCCTGGACTACCACCAGTCCGGCAAGTGGAATTTAGAATCGATCTCGTCCCTGGAGCAAACCCAGCGGCGAAGTCACCGTATCGATTAGCACCGTCTGAGATGCAGGAACTGTCTAGTCAACTTCAAGAACTTTTAGACAAAGGTTTCATTAGACCGAGTTTCTCTCCATGGGGAGCTCCGGTTCTCTTTGTCAAGAAGAAAGACGGTTCATTTCGTATGTGCATCGATTATCGTGAGCTGAACAAGTTGACAATCAAGAATAGATATCCTCTGCCAAGGATCGATGATCTGTTTGATCAATTACATGGAGCAACTTGCTTCTCTAAGATTGACTTACGGTCCGGGTATCATCAGTTACGAGTAAATGATGAGGATATACCAAAGACTGCGTTTAGGACTCGATATGGACACTATGAGTTTGTGGTTATGCCATTTGGGCTGACCAATGCACCTGTAGTGTTCATGGACTTGATGAATCGAGTCTGCAGGCCATACTTAGACCAGTTTGTTATTGTCTTTATTGACGACATATTGATTTATTCCAAGTCGGAACAAGAGCATGAAGATCAGTTGAGGAAAGTCTTCGAGTTACTAAGAGCTGAACAACTTTATGCTAAATTTTCAAAATGTGAATTTTGGTTAAAGGAGGTTCACTTCTTAGGACATGTCATAAACAAGGATGGAATACATGTAGATCCAAAAAAGATTGAGGCGATTAAGAACTGGACTACTCCATCTACTCCAACAGAGATTCGTTCATTTCTGGGTCTGGCAGGCTATTACAGGAGATTCATTGCGAATTTCTCTAAGATTGCTTTGCCACTTACCACATTGACTCAGAAAAGTCAAGCCTTTATATGGGGACAGAAACAAGAAGATGCATTTCAACTTCTTAAACAGAAGTTATGCAACTCCCCTATCCTTAGTCTTCCAGAAGGCAGTGATGATTTCATTGTCTACTGTGATGCTTCAAACCTTGGTCTCGGTTGTGTACTTATGCAACGAGACAAGGTCATTGCATATGCTTCAAGACAGCTTAAGGTTCACGAGAAGAATTACACTACTCATGACCTTGAGTTAGGGGCTGTGGTCTTTGCATTGAAGATTTGGAGACACTACCTTTATGGTACTAAACATGTCATCTATACAGACCACAAGAGCCTCCAACACATCCTTAATCAGAAAGAACTCAACATGAGACAACGACGTTGGGTTGAGCTTCTAACTGATTACGACTGTGAGATTCGTTACCATCCGGGTAAAGCCAATGTGGTGGCGGATGCTCTTAGTCGCAAGGAACCAGTCAAACCAATTCGTGTAAGAGCCATGGAGATCAACACACAGCCGAACTTGAAAGATTTGATTCGTATTGCACAGCAACAAGTGGTGACAAACAATCAGCTGAAAACAGACTTAGATTGCGGGATTGAGAAGAAACTGGAACCTCGATCTGACGGGGTGCTATATCTCAACGGCCGCATCTGGATTTCGAAGTCTGAAGAATTGCGCACACTCATCTGTGATGAGGCTCATAAGTCGCGATACTCAGTTCATCCTGGAGCCGATAAGATGTATCAGGACTTGAGGACATCTTCTTGGTGGCCAGGAATGAAGAAAGACATAGCACTGTATGTGGGAAAATGTCTTACATGTTCAAAAGTCAAAGCAGAACATCAAAAGCCTTCAGGACTTCTGCAGCAACCTGAAATTCCTCAATGGAAATGGGAACAAATTTCCATGGATCTCATAACTAAGTTGCCAAGAACTCAGCGAGGTTTCGATTCGATTTGGGTGATCGTTGATCGACTCACCAAATATGCTCATTTTCTCCCAATCCGAGAGGATTATAAAATGGAGAAGTTATCCACATTGTACATCAACGAAATCATTGCACGTCATGGTACACCAACATCAATCATATCTGATCGTGATAGTCGCTTCACTTCTCGCTTTTGGCAATCATTGCAAAAGGCTTTGGGAACTCGTGTTAATCTTAGCACGGCGTATCATCCCCAAACCGACGGTCAAAGCGAAAGGACTATCCAAACACTCGAGGACATGCTTCGTTCTTGTGTCATTGACTTCGGTGGAAGTTGGGACACTCATCTTCCACTTATCGAGTTTTCGTACAACAACAGCTACCGTACGAGCATTCAATGTGCACCATTCGAAGCTTTATATGGTAGGAAGTGCCGATCACCGGTCTGTTGGACCGAGATTGGTGACTCACAGGTCGTAGGACCAAAACTCATTCAGGAAACATCAGACAAGATCACAATCATTCAGTCACGGCTTAAGGCCGCACGAGATCGGCAGAAGAGTTATGCTGATCGACGTCGGAAACCGCTTGAGTTTCAAGTCGGTGACCGAGTCTTACTCAAAGTTTCTCCCTGGAAAGGCGTTGTCCGATTCGGGAAGAAAGGGAAACTTGCACCAAGGTACGTTGGACCTTTTGAGATCCTGGAACGGATTGATCCTGTAGCCTACAAACTCAAACTTCCAGTGGAGCTAAGCAATGTTCACGATACCTTTCATGTATCAAATCTTAAGAAATGCTTAGCTGATCATGATGTTCAGATTCCACTGGAAGACATTCAGATTCAGAACAACATGGAGTTCATAGAACGTCCGGTTGAAATCATGGATCATGGGGTCAAGAAACTTAAACGCAGCCGTATCCCGATCGTAAAGGTACGATGGGAGGGCAAACGCGATGCTGAGTTCACCTGGGAACGTGAAGACCAGATGAAGCTTAAGTACCCTCATATTTTTACAGTACCTTCGGCTAGGTAATTTCGGGACGAAATTCCCTTAACTAGGGGAGACTGTAACATTTGTACATTTAGTCATGATAGTCGTAAACAGTGTTAGAACAGTGTGTGTCCATGTTCAGTTAATCTATGTGATTCATATGTTCATTATGTGCTTGTGTGTTAGAATCCTTATTATTTGAGAACAAGTATGTATTATTATTTACAGTCGATTACACTAGGCAAGAACAGTATCGTGTTATATCAAAACATTGGTGGGCAGCGAGAGTGAGCCCTATATATATATTGCGTTCGGTGTAACAGGATAGTGTTAGTGCGTAGTGTTAAGACGAATATTATGACAATTAATCAAACAAGAATCGTAATGCGTTAGCAAGACTGAGTATAGTTATGGGTGACGATCCATAATGATACAAATGTTGAACTTATAATTACGAGTGAACGGCTTTAAATAATTTTTACGATCGAAAAACGCACGCGATTGCGGGTATACACGTAATTGTATGTGTTTAACGATCTGACAACGCACGAAGAGAAAAAAATTGATAAAATAATTATTTTATAATTTTACAATTTTGAAACTCATCATTTTATTGTGTTTAGCAACTCTTTTATTTAAAATCGCATAAAATACGCGTTACGTTCCGGAAACGCGAACCGAGCGACCGAAACGTACCCGAATACCACACGGGCTATAAAAGCATTGAACAAGGCCATTTTGTCATTAAATCCACCAACAACCACTTCTCTCTCTAGAATTTTCGTTCAACCTCTCACTCTCTAGAAAACCAAGCTTTAAATGCTCGTATCTCGCTCGTTTCTCAACGGAATTCGGTGTGCTTGGTGTCCACGCGTAGCTCTTGACATCCTCTACGTAGAAGTACAAAGAATCTGGTGTTTTGTCCGACCAAAAACGAGGTACAAACGGTTGAAAAATCTGGAAATTAGGGTTTTTTATGTGTGTGTGTGTGTGTTCGAATCCAAGCTTTAGCCGGTTACTTCCTCATCATTCCACTTCGTACGAACTCGATGGTGGTTCTGGGTGACTCATGAGGTGTATATCAAGCTGGAACAGTATGAGTTCGATGATGGTGATGGTGCAGGTTGACAGGTTCGGGGATTGGTTAGGGAGCCGAACCCTAAGGGATGCAACGAACCTTCATGGCAAGATAGGGGGCGAACCTTATTCAAATCCACGAACCCTGTGACTTGGCAGACTTCCAATAGGCACGAACCCTCCTGGTCGAACCTTGAGAACACCGAACCATCATCAGCTCAGGCGAACCCTTGAATCGAGGGTCATCACAGACGAACCATGTGTGAATGGCGAACCCTCCATGCAAGCAACCGAATCCTACATGGTTCGTGGACGTAGCAGCCGAACCCTAGGGGTTCCCACGAACTATCACCGAACCATTTCTTCCTTCCCGAACCACGTAGCCATGCAGCCGAAACCTCCTATGCCGAACATTGTGAAGACGAACCTGCATGGTTCGTTAATTGTTGCCGAACCTTGGACCTCTTATCATGACCGAACCTTTCGACTATAAGGGCCGAACCTTAGGCTGAAACCCTAAAAGGTTCGCTGCCTAAGGTGGCAGCCCATGACCCCTCGGCCCAACCCAAAACATATTCGGCCCAATCATAATGGTAATCAATCCCATAGGGTAAAAAAAGCCCAATGGAATTAGGTTGACCCATTATGATCTTAGTTGGCCCAATTTTATCCTTGGTGTTCTACTTGGTTCAATAACTCACTCGTTTGGCTCACGAGATCCATTTCGGCCCAATACTTAGCAATTGGCCCAATATCACCTTTGGAACCTTACATGGCCCATATACATATTGGTTTGCCCGACAAATCCTTAACCGACCCGAGTCATTCATTCGAACCATTAGGGCTCAACACCATACTTAAATGGCCCATGGCCTTTGAATAAGCCCACCATGATTTTATGGGCTTAAGGCTCATTGTTGGCCACAACTCAAAGTAATTGTAATTTGATCTTATTGGGTTTAAGTTCATAACTTAACCTAAATGCGGGATCAAGTCACAATCACAAAGACTTAAAACAATTGAACATCTTTTCACAATACATGTTAATCAATGGTTATCAAGTTCACAAACATTTGGCATTTTATGCATAAGATTTGTGCATAAAAGAAACATGGCACCTCTTTTCATGAATCAACGATCAATCAAGTGACTCAAATCATGATGTTCAATTCACACAACAATCATAATCATGAGAACATGTATTCAAGAGTTAACAATGTCCAAGATAACGCAATTCAATCAATGAATCAAGGTCTATACAATTATAAATCTTATATCTTATGTATGATTACAATGATATAGGAACCAGTTAGAAGTCCTGTTTGCTACTTGCTATTTGTTTTAGTTCAGAGTCTACTGCAGACAGGTGAGAACATTAGCCCCTCTTTTTACTGTTTTTACAACTGTTTTGGGGTGGAACACGTGATCAAATGCTCTTACTTAAATCATATTTCATGATACATATTACTGTTACTTGGCAAACATTACAGGTTTACTTTAGAAATCCAAGGGATTTCTCAAATTGTTTTTAAGGGAATTTATAAACTCTTTTACTCTAAACTCGTGTTTTCAAAATTAATATTTTATAAACCTTGTTGTTAAACAAGGATGTTACCTTATGTACTCAATCAAAGGTTTCACAACATGGTATTCAAACAATGGTTTTCATGGTGTTCAAACGAGGATTCATTTCATGGTATTCAAACAAAGGATTCATTTCATGGTGCTCAAACAAGTTTTTCAAATCATGTTATCAAATAAGGCATTAACACGCTACTTTAAAGCAAATGTTCAAAAGCATGGTGTCCATCGTTGTAAACAAACTTATAAACACATCGGGTTTCATATTCATTAGCGTTAGTACTGGGTGATCACAACAAGGGAAAGCGGACACATTTGGGCAGACCGATTGCTGCAGTTAGCTTTTAAATTTTTTTTATAAACTAACTGCAGATTTCGGTTACGTATGGTTATCATTGTTGCTGACTAATTTTCTGACTCCAAACGTAGTTTGGGACTTGATTATATGTTGGTTTTCGTGCAAACAATCTTTGGACTGTTTACACTCGTTTGACATACCTGATGTTAGTTTGGGTTACAACCCATCCATGTAATTCATTTATTGCTTTAATATACCTATGCCTTATATTACAAAATTCATGATTTCATATGTTAAACCTATTGTTCTCACCAACTACTTCTGTAGTTGACAGTTACTTTTCACGTGTTTCAGGTAATCAGGTTTAAGACTTTCTCAGGGACAACTAAGGAGACCATTCTAAGATAGAACAAGATGAAGAAACATGCTAGGATGGATTAGAAACACACTAAATCCTAATTGTTTAATTGTCTTGTTTGAAGTCTTATTTTGTAACTATATTTTGGGTCTGTAGTTGTCTTTCTTTTGGTAGATAGATGGTCTGTAACTAAACAACTGTCTAAATATTTTGAAACATAGTAATCCATTGTGGTTGTTCTTATTCAATACTTGTGCATGATTCAACTGTTCATATGTCATCGCGTCGTGGATTCCGCACGCGGCGCAGGGGTGTGACAATAAAATCATGCTTTGGCCTATAGGTAAAATACTCTCGTTAAGATATCCCCAGGAAAGCTAGAATGGTCCCCCGTCGAGGATTATGAGTCGCTTTCCTAGACAGGAGTCTCAACTACCGATATTTACCCTTCCAGTTAGTACATGTTCATCTTAACAAACTTAACTCTAACAGAACATTAAAAATCACATTTGAGAGCTATAAGATTTGATCTTGTAGGATTATATAACTTAAGAATAAAATAAACATTTAGAGTTTTGAATTTTATTTTAATTATTTATTATTGTTTTTTTTTTTTGACTTTGAAATATTGTGTATGTGTTAGGTTTTAGATAGGAATTTGGAATTTTGAAGATTTAGAGAGTATATTGACATTGTGCCATTGTTAATACCTTAGATATAGTAATATCATTACTATTCTTAGATAAAATGTCATAGAGTAAAATAAAACATAATAAATCATTTGGACTTGTTTAAAACAATAAGGAATGGTATCCAAAATTGAATACCTTTGATATATTAGAATTATATAGTTTGTAAAGTGTTTGGTGTGACATGCTTTGGCCTATAAGTGAAAATACTCTCATCAGGAGTTCCCAGGAAAGATAAACTGGTCCCACAGTACATCGGGGATTTATACGAATATCTTTCCTAGACAGGAATCCTAACTACCGGTATTTCACTCTTCCAGTTACTACATTTCTACTTACAAACTAAATTCTAACGAGATTATAAAAACAATTTTAATACATATAACACATATATGTATTGGATTAACATTGAAGATTTGATTAGGCATTTAGCCTAATGATTTAAAGGCCTAACATCTAAAGAGTTGTCGCGTGTTTGTGAACAAGATTTAACTTAGATAATTTCTAATTTATTCTTAAACTAAAGAATAATTTATGTTATAATCCTATAATAGTCTAAGGTATTCCTCTATAGTATACCTAAACTATGGGAAAAATATGATTGCAATAATCTAAATCATTCCTCTATGGTATACTTAACTATGAATATCATATGTCATTTATAAGCTAAAGCATACTCTATGTTAACAAGATATGGCATATAATAAAACATGTAGCACATAATGTAAAGTTTAACATGTAGCACACAAGCACATAAGTATAGAATACATAATATGAGATAACTCATATTTGAGGATAGCTTAGTTATAAACTAGGTCACCATTTCTAATAACCTAATTCCCTATAACCATGGCTCTGATACCAATCTGTCACACCCCAACCGATGGCGGAATACGTCGGGGTGCGATTGTGATTGTTCATAACCCATGGTGCTACTTTGTAAGTTTCAATAGTTAATAATCCAATTTCATTCATAACATAAAATAAATCAACATCCACATTGTTCAAAACAAAACAAAACATAATCCAACATTACAATCCAAAACCAAAGTAAATAACATCGTTTATTTTATTAAGTAGGTCCAAAATAGCTTAAGTGTCTTCATCCAAGCAACTAACCTGTTACACATGTAAAATAGAGTTTTGATCAACTATTTGCATAGTTGGTGAGATTCTCATACAGTTTGATATATGTATAATAGAAATAAGATGCAACAATAGTCTAATAAGAATTGATCTAAATATGCATATGTTTCACAATGTTTGATAAATAGAATTTGGCAATTTCACCTTTCTAACATAATGACACAAAGTCACTAAAGAAAGGCTACTAGTAATACTAAATAGTTTTTGGCAATTTCACCTTTAATATTAAACAATGACATAAGTCATGTTAATTAAAGGCTACTAGTACTAATATATTGTATATGATAATCCAATAATAATAACATATAGATATAAAAACAAATATGTAACACATAACATTCAAATCTAATTCTAACTTAAACTATAGAATTGCATCATAGTATTTGTTTATGACTCTAGAATAACATTGTTTGATATGACATGCGCAACATCCCAAAGATTACAAAAATTTTAAAAAGGAGTATAAGAAAACTCACATGCTTTTGCTTTATAATTATCCAACTCATGCTTGCTTATGTTTAGGTATGAATGAATCACCAAATCAACCTAAGTTTATATCAAAGAATATATAACTTAGGTCTTTCTAATTATGTGTTTATGTATTTTTTTGTTTAAAATAATAGTTTGAAAATGTTTTATAACTTTTGTGATAAAATAATTAAAAGTGTTTAAAATATAATAATAAATAGAATAATGTTTTTATAATTGTTTATTATAAAATAAAATAATAATTTACATTTTTTACAACTTGTTAATATTTTGATTCATAAAAAAAATGGTTTATTAGTATTTATAATTAAAAGAATTCTTATCTTTAAAAGTATATGTATGTTTGATAATAAAATTTCTGAAATGTTGAAGTTAGATCATAAGATTATTATCAGAATTTTAAAAATAATTTTCTGTCTTTTTAAATTAATTTTATAAATAATACTTATATTTTTAAAGTTTATTTCAACAATAAAATAGCAAATTAAAAAAAACATTTAAAAATTCCAGAATATTAATATAGTTGAAAAATAATTTCTGGAATTTTTCCAAAATTTTTAGAAATGTTTTAGTATTTTTTATATATTTAAAACCATATAAATAATACTTAAATAGAAAAATAATATAATTTAATTCTGAAAAATTCCCAAATTTTTACAGAATGTTACAAATATTATTTTAGAATTTCTGGAATTTTTTTAGAATTTTTAAAGTTTGTTTAGATGATGAAATAATTAAAAATAAGGGAAAAAAGGAAAAAAATACCGAAAACCCGGATGGACCGGATTCGAACCTCCGACCTGTTTCCCCAATTCCCTTGTGTTTTGCCATTAAGCTGTGGGTTTTTTATCTGGGTTAAATGGCGTTTTAGCTCTTCTTAAACACAAACCCATTTGTTTGTTCAAACAATATGAACCCTAGAAATCCAATCGATCAAATCTTTGATTCTGACTCGTTTAAAGCATGGGGCTATTGTTCCTCTAATGAAACCGAGTAGGATGCATCAATTACTTTCTTGATTTGATTCCATATTGAATGAGTTTGACTAGAGAATAGCTCCGACTCAGACGATAACTCGATCGGGAGTTTGAGAGAAGTTCACGAAGTCATTTAGGTGTTGTTCGAATCAGAATATGGTCGTGAACTCTTCTGTGGGTTCAATTTGATCATTTTAATATGGTATAACCGATTATTAGATGCGTTTTGCTTTGAATACATTCGGTTATGGTTCACGATAGTCACAACCTTGTTTAATGGAATTAATTGCTCGATTACAATCATGAATGAATGTTAAACTTATTAACATTAACAATCTGATTAAATGTGAGCGTTTTGATCGAGTTTAGATGAAACCGTAAGGTGAGGAAAGGAAAAAAACGTGGCTGCCATTGAAATCAAGAAAGAAGCAGAATCAAGAAACCAATATTTACGCTTCTGGTCCTTGATACTTCTTGTGTTGTTGCCTTTTGATCATAAGTTTCTATAGCATTAATAATAGTTTTATTAGTTACAAATATACCCCTCAATTCTCATTATGTTGTTATTTTATGTGAAAACAAACTTATAATAGGTTTATGTAGTTACAAGTTAGTTATAATTCTACTTCTAATGATTTAATTAACTAATAATAAGCTTTGTAATTTTAATAAAGATTAATAATATTACTATATATTTTAGTAATTATTAATTAATGGTTTACTTGTCTATTTAAGTAATAAGTTTTCTAACTCATTTAAAAACTAAAACAATAGTTTTTACGTATATAAATTTTATCTTGAAAATATATCATATAAGTTAAATAAAATTCATGTTGAACAATTTAGATATTTAATATTAGATAAATTCATATTTTGTAATAAAATCCCAATAATATATATATATATATATATATATATATATATATATATGTTTATGTTTTAAATTTTTATTTGAGTTAATCAAAAACACATGAACTTTCATTTATTTGAATTTTGACACATTTACATTTATCAAAAAAAACTCAAATGTCACAGTAGCCCGGTCTGTAAATATCCCCCAACGATACCTATGAGAAAGAGACTTAATAGTACTATAGCTGATCATTACTAATTAGCCCGAAGTGTAAGATATCCCCCAACGATATCTAGAACATGACTTAATCGTCCTTGTGACTGTCAGTACTGACCAGTCCAGCCTGTAAGATATCCTCTCCATAATATCTATTAGGGTGACACTTAGTTGTCTCTATGCTTGTCACTACTGATAAATTTGAAATTCAAGATATCCTCTCCATGATATCTAGAAGGGTGAGACTTAAGAGTCTCGATGACTGTAATTTCTGACGAGTCTGGCCTGTAAGATATCCTCTCCATGATATCTAGAAGGGTGAGACTTAAGAGTCTCGATGACTGTCATTTCTGAACAGTTTGACCTGTAAGATATCCCTTAGATTATCTAATAGTTTGGCGGTTAGAATTAAGATCTAACCCTACTGACATAATATTATTATAATTGGCATACACATTTAAGGGTATCAGATAAACTCTACATAGTGTCTTAGGTTTCTGTCATCCTATTCCCAGGATGTGGTCTCACTTGAAATTAACACAATGTATGATCCTTAGTCCTTAACATTGTTTTATAAGAACTTGTCTTATTAATAAATGTTAGCATATGTAAGGAATGACATCATGAAGCTATGTTATCATGATGTCATCCTTGATATCACAAGTAGTAGTCTCAAGTGTTATCTCTATGTTAGGTGTTCTCAATGACTCTAACACGTGTTATAAGAGCTCGTCTTATTACACTGTCTAAGTAAATGTGGTGGATTATGTCATCATGAAATTATTTTCGTTGTTTAGTTTTCTTGCTTAGAAAGAGAGAAGAGAACAGATAGAAAGCACAATGAATTTTGGGGGAAGTAATTCAATTTATTTAGAGAATGTTGGGACTTAAATACCCAAACATTCTGAGATACAAGACAAGAAACAATAAGACAAATAGCTGACACTGTTATAGACACTGAATCAACATACTAGTACAAATACAAAGTCAACAACAACGGAAACAAGAGTCTTCAGGAGTCTTCAGGTCTTCTGAGGTTGAAGTACTTGTGCTGATGTTCAGTGGTTATTCTATCGGCAGATGATCATCGGAAGCTGATTAAACAATCAGTTATTTCGGAATAGGAGATTGTCTTCCGAGTCATTTGACTTCTTCTGATGCAATGGTTGTCTTCCGAAGATGTCATGATCACCTAGTGTCTTCTAAGGTAGATAAGTTCAGCGGCAGTTCTTTTTGGCGAATCTTCCGATGCTGAAGAAATTCTTCAATCGGAAGAGTAGCATCTGCGGCTTTTCATTCCGCGGTTTTTTCAATTGTATGGCTTCAATTGTTTTGCTCATCTGTCCTTATTTTCCAACAACATGCATTTAAAACAAACAGACAACACTAGGTTGGTGAGTCCATATGTTTTAAGTAAATGAAAACGATTGAAATTTGATATTCCCAATTCATGATATCACACACACAAGTCTGGTTTTATATTGATTTGCTTTAACACACACACCAATGTTCTCTCCATAACTACACCTACAGATAGTATCTTGTCCAGCTAAGCGTGCTTATATATTGCGCATACGTATCACGAATGAAGCCGCCAGCCCACCATATGCTTAACTGAACTCCATACCACCTGTATTGTAACTATGGATACGAATTTCATCTCACACATAAATCCCCAATTTGATTTTCCCCAATATTTAGAAGAGAGTCATAATTTTCATTCCTTACGGTGTAGGCCGGTCTGTAAATATCCCCCAACGATACCTATGAGATAGAGACTTAATAGTACTATAGCTGATCATTACTGATTAGCCCGAAGTGTAAGATATCCCCCAACGATATCTAGAACAAGACTTAATAATAGTCCTTGTGACTGTCGGTACTAACCAGTCCGGCCTGTAAGATATCCTCTCCATAATATCTATTAGGGTGACACTTAGTTGTCTATATGCTTGTCACTACTGATAAATTTGAAATTCAAGATATCCTCTCCATGATATCTAGAAGGGTGAGACTTAAGAGTCTCGATGACTGTCATTTCGAAACATTTTGGCCTGCAAGATATCCTCTCCATAATATCTATAAAGGTGAGATATGTATATATTCATAAACCATTTTTCTCTGTCATTAATTTGAATGACAGAACCTTTAGTGCCCGGTGTGATCCCCATAGATTATCTGATAGTTTGGCGGTTAGAATTAAGATCTAACCCTACTGACATAATATTATTATAATTGGCATACACATTTAAGGGTATAAGATAAACTCTACATAGTGTCTTAGGTTTCTGTCATCCTATTCCCAGCATGTGGTCTTACTTGAAATGAACACAATGTATGATCCTTAGTCCTTAACATTGTTTTAAAAGAACTTGTCTTATTAATTAATGTTAGCATATGTAAGGAATGACATCATGAAGCTATGTTATCTTGATGTCATCCTTGATATCACAAGTAGTAGTCTCAACTGTTATCTCTATGTTATGTGTTCTCAATGAGTCTAACACGTGTTATAAGAGCTCGTCTTATTACACTGTGTTAGTAAATGTGGTGAATTATGTCATCATGAAATTATTTTCCATGTTTAGTTTTCTTGCTTAGAAAGAGAGAATAGAACAGATAGAAAGCACAAGGAATTTTGGGGGAAGTAATTCAATTTATTTAGAGAATGTTGGGACTTAAATACCAAACATTCTGAGATACAAATCAAGAAACAATAAGACAAATAGCTGACACTGTTATAGACACTGAATCAACAGACTAGTACAAATACAAAGTCAATAACAACGGAAACAAGAATCTTCATGAGTTTTCAGGTCTTCCGAGGTTGAAGTACTTGTGTGCTGATGTTCAGTGGTTATTCTATCGGCAGATGATCATCGGAAGCTGATGAAACAATCAGTTATTTCGGAATAGGAGATTGTCTTCCGAGTCATTTGACTTCTTCTGATGCAATGGTTGTCTTCCGAAGATGTCATGATCACCTAGTTTCTTCTGAGGTAGATAAGTTCAGCGGCAGTTCTTTTTGGCCAATCTTCCGATGCTGAAGAAATTCTTCAATCGGAAGAGTAGCATCTGCGGTTTGTCATTCCGCGGTTTATTCAATTGTATGGCTTCAATGGTTTTGCTCATTTGTCCTTATTTTCCAACAACATGCATTTAAAACAAACAAACAACACTAGGTTGGTGAGTCCATAAGTTTTAAGTAAATGAAAACGATTGAAATTTGATATTCCCAATTCGTGATATCACACACACAAGTCTGGTTTTATATTGATTTGCTTTAACACACACACACCAACGTTCTCTCCATAATTACACCTACAGATAGTATCTTGTCTAGATAAGCGTGCTTATATATTGGGCATACGTATCACGAATGAAGCCGCCAGCCCACCACATGCTTAACTGAACTCCATACCACCTGTACTGTAACTATGGATACCGATTTCATCTCACACATAAATCCCCATTTTGATTTTCCCCAATATTTAGAAGAGAGACATAATTTTCATTCCTTACGATGTAGCCCGGTCTGTAAATATCCCCCAACGATACCTATGAGATAGAGACTTAATAGTACTATAGCTGATCATTACTGATTAGCCCGAAGTGTAACATATCCCCCAACGATATCTAGAACAAGACTTAATAGTCCCTGTGACTGTCAGTACTGACCAGTCCAGCCTGTAAGATATCCTCTCCATAATATCTATTAGGGTGACATTTAGTTGTCTATATGCTTGTCACTACTGATAAATTTGAAATTCAAGATATCCTCTCCATGATATCTAGACGGGTGAGACTTAAGAGTCTCGATGACTGTCATTTCTGAACAGTTTGCCCTGTAAGATATCCTCTCCATAATATATATAAGGGTGAGACTTAAGAGTCTCGATGACTGTCATTTCTGAACAGTTTCACCTGTAAGATATCCCTTAGATTATCTAATAGTTTGGTGGTTAGAATTAAGATCTAACCCTACTGACATAATATTATTATAATTGGCATACACATTTAAGGGTATCAGATAAACTCTACATAGTGTCTTAGGTTTCTGTCATCCTATTCCCAGGATGTGGTCTCACTTGAAATTAACACAATGTATGATCCTTAGTCCTTAACATTGTTTTATAAGAACTTGTCTTATTAATAATGTTAGCATATGTAAGGAATGACATCATGAAGCTATGTTATCATGATGTCATCCTTGATATCACACGTAGTAGTCTCAAGTGTTATCTCTATGTTAGGTGTTCTCAATGACTCTAACACGTGTTATAAGAGCTCGTCTTATTACACTGTGTTAGTAAATGTGGTGGATTATGTCATCATGAAATTATTTTCGTTGTTTAGTTTTCTTGCTTAGAAAGAGAGAAGAGAACAGATAGAAAGCACAAGGAATTTTGGGGGAAGTAATTCAATTTATTTAGAGAATGTTGGGACTTAAAAACCAAAACATTTTGAGATACAATACAAGAAATAAATAAGACAAATAGCTGACACTGTTATAGACACTGAATCAACAGACTAGTACAAATACAACGTCAGCAACAACGGAAACAAGAGTCTTCAGGAGTCTTCAGGTCTTTCGAGGTTGAAGTACTTGTGTTGATGTTCAGTGGTTATTCTATCGTCAGATGATCATCGGAAGCTGATTAAACAATCCGTTATTTCGGAATAGGAGATTGTCTTCCGAGTCATTTGACTTCTTCTGATGCAATGGTTGTCTTCCGAAGATGTCATGATCACATAGTGTCTTCTGTCATCCTATTCCCAGGATGTGGTCTCACTTGAAATGAACACAATGTATGATCCTTAGTCCTTAACATTGTTTTATAAGAAGTTGTCTTATTAATAAATGTTAGCATATGTAGGGAATGACATCATGAAGCTATGTTATCATGATGTCATCCTTGATATCACAAGTAGTAGTCTCAACTGTTATCTCTATGTTATGTGTTCTCAATGACTCTAACACGTGTTATAAGAGCTCGTCTTATTACATTGTGTTAGTAAATGTGGTGAATTATGTCATCTTGAAATTATATTTTCATGAATCTCATTCTTGTTATCTCTAGTAATTGTCTCTGTAATATCTCGTTGTCATCCCAGTGTTATAACCCAATGATATGAAATCTAGTTTAATACATTGTGTTATTCATACGATTTGATGAAATCATGAAATTTTGTTATCATGATATCATATATGTTCTATCCTACATGTCATTTCAAATTCAAACACACATATTGATAATGATATGATAATAAAGATTAAATCATTATTAGATGAATCGGAGTTTGAAGAAGGGGAAGAAGAAGGAGCCCTCGACCGGGAATGCTGTCACTAGAACGGACCACATAAATAGGGGTGATCTATGCATAGTCATTCTAGGTCCACGCATGTTGGAGGAACATGGGGACTATTTGAAGTAATGAGCCTCCCAATATCTGGAAAGCATGATAATGTAAATAACATACTAAAGCTTTTAAATGCATAAAAGAGTTTAGCATGTTTCTCAGCCCCACATATAAAATCAAAAGATTAGAAAAGGGGCATATGAACTCACCTGGATGTTGTAGTGGTTGACTAAGACTCGAGGAATGCACACGCTCACTGTTGTTGCAATGATGTTGGATTCAACATGTGTTTGATTTGTTTGTGTTCACATTACTAGTATTAGTATGTGTTTAAGAGTTATGATGAGAATTGTGCGTATCAACTAAGTGTCCTAAAGATCACTCTAGTGAGTTACTAGGTTTGTAACTAATTAGTTTTATGATGTTATCTCTAATAAACCTTAACCCAACATAAATGAAGGCTAACTTAGAAGCTCAAAGTTTGGTTTCAAGAAGTTCCCCTAATAGGTATCGTACAAGCACCAAAAGAGGGATCTCGTGAATTAACCTGAGGATCCCCCGCAAGGGTTATAAAGAAGAACCAAAAACGGGAAACCTCTAGAACTAAGATAAGAATCCCTCATTAGGTAATAATAAACACCAAAAAGGGGAATCCGTGAATATACCTTAAGATCCTCAATAAGGTATTGTAAAAGAACCAAAAGTGGGAAACCTGTTGAACTGAGATAAGAATCCCCCATTAGGTAATAATAAACACCAAAAAGGGGAATCCGTTAATTTACCTTAAGATCCCAAATAAGATATTGTAAAAGAACCAAAAGTGGGAAAACGTGGCTAAACCTTTGGATCCCCCTTAAGGTTCTTAAAGAATAACCAAAAGCGGGAACCTGCGAATTAACCTTCGAATCCCCCTTAAGGTTTGAAGGAAGAACCATATTGTTTAATTCTTGTCCTGAATTACTTGGATACCATCTAGGGGTTAGTATCGATGGAGGTGGGGCTGAACAAGAGCATCGTGGGTTTAGTGGGCTGCATATGCAGACCATCGACACTAATCCAGGTTGTTCCTATGTCGATCTTGTTCTTCCCAGCCACATCCAACCATCTTCATCCCTTCAAAACAAACAACTAACATGTTTCTGATGTTCCTAACCCATTCTTATGCAGAATCTAAGTGTTTTGAAGGCTAAAAACTGGTTACTAGGTTCATACCTCAGATATGATGAAAACCCACTTCCAGCCGCAACTTCTCTCTAAATTTCCGTCCAAATGAACTCGTTTTGGGTTAGATCCTTTGTACTTCCTTGTTATATTCATTGAGAGGGTCGTTTAGACACCAAGAATGCGAAATTTAGTGGTCATTTTCTATGGTTGAGTGTGTGAGAAGCTAGAGAGAGTAGAGAGAGGATTAATACTTTAGTGAGAGAGAGAAAAGGGAAATCAGCTGAAAATGAAGGAGGAGGAGAAGAAAGATGGGGTTTTATACCCTGGGTGTTTACCCACGTTTGGTTTTAATCGGTTTCGTTAAATCGTGTTATTTCGTTACGTGACGTTAATTACATGTAGTTTTAGTAAAATAGTTTTATAAAATTCTTTTTAGGTTGTAATTCTTAATAAATATTATCTTTATTTAATTTTTATTATCTTAACATTCGTATCGAGCGCTAACTGTACGAATACAATCGTACGTTTCACCATATGATTTGGTTTTTATTTTTCAGGTGCCATTCAGAACGTTAAACCCACAGATATGTTTGTGTGAATCGTCACCCATGCAAACACTCAGTCGGTTCATCGTTCGTAAACGATACTGAACTGTTGTTTGAATTGTACATTCTCACAGACGTACTCAACTACTCCTAACTGTTTTCACATTGTTATGAATAGTTTCACATTTTTTTTCTCACTGAGTTGTCGGCCATCTGTTTCCAGTTATTTGTGGAAATCAGATCGCAACCGACGTGTTTTTGTCTTTTGTTTTCACACTGTTATTTCACATGTGTTGTTGTATATTTATATTTCAATTATCATCAAAACATATACAACTGTTTATTGTTTCCACCAAATAGTTGTCACATATTGTTTATGACATAGCATTCACACCTAGTTTTAGGTGTAAGTACACGTATCGTACGGATTTGCCGGACGGTAAGGTACCAGTTGTCACAATAATGTGTGCACATTTCTTGAAGAAAACACTGCTGATGGGATATAATATGCAGATATTATTTAATTTCTAAAAGGATCAAAATACCAGTTTGCTTTAATCGCTAATCCAACAGTATAAAAAGAAATGGTTGAAGCCTTCTAGAACTCTGCTCAAGTGATTATTAAAGATGATGAAACCAAAATTGCTGCTACAATTGGATCTGACAGCTTTCAAATCAAAGTATCTTCTATTCGCTCTTGTCTTAGATTAGGTAATGAGGAAGATGCTCCAACTGAGTATGATTCTGAAACAGTTTTGGAAATCTTTCAAAACTTACTGGGATATGAAGGAAAATTCAAAGGAAAACAGATTGAAAAAGGAATGTTGTGTCCAAGGTGGAAATATCTTATAATACCTTTCAGCATTCCTTGTTAAACAGGAAGACTGGATGGAATAACATGGGTTTGCAACTCTCTAGTGCGATCTTTTTAATGACCTCAGATCAAACGTCCAGGAAGGATCTGGAAATCGATTTCTTATGTATACCAGATTCATCCAATGTTTGATAAATGACTATGTGCTCCCATACCAGTATTTGGTCATGTTCTCTAAATTCAACATCATAATGTGACCATCTTTAAACAAATGAATAGAACTCACTCCAAGCATACATTCTCAGGAGTTGATGTTCCAATGCCTCAAATGTGCATTGATCTTCAAGCAACTCTTCTTCAGCCTGCTCATTTTTCTCATTCCGCTCATCCTGAAGCTCACACTTCTCCTCTTCCTAAAGAACAAGGAACCACTTCTTTGCCTTGTGATGAAGAATTTACTCTAGATCCTTTGTTCTCATCTTCACCAGCTCATTCAAATTCTCAACCTCAAACTCAGCAATCCACTGATTTAGTTCATTTTTCTTATGAGTCTGGATCTCATTTTTTGGGCAAAACTATTTCAGTTCCTTCCACTTCTTCTTCTTCATCTACATCCATTTTATTCTGGAAAGCTTCTCTACTCATTCTTTCTCCAGAACCTCAAGCTGCCTCAGGTTCTGAATATGCTTCTAATTCAGAGGATATCACTGATTCTGGATCTATTAATGCAGAACCTAAAACTTATCAAATTCATTCACAATTCTCTCCTCCTAATAAATCTCCTGTACTTTCTCCTATTCACACTCACCTTTCCTCTTCTCTATCTCCTAAACATTCTTCTTCTCTTCTCTTACATTCTTCAAAACCTGTGAAAGCTTCCTCCACCACATCTCCTTGTGGAAATCTTAATCTAGCCATAACTGTCTCACAAACTGCTCCTTTGATGAAAGAATTTGCTTTGTTAAAACTACAAAACATATCTCTTCTTTAAACGCTTAGAGCAAGATCAAAGAAATTACTCATGACAGAAGGAAAAATCCAAAAGCAAGAGAAACAAATGTTAAGACATTAATTGAAAATTGAGATTGTAAGGGATAGTTTTTGAAGGATTCTGATATCGATAATATGGTTCTCGTTTCATATATGGGTTGTCGGCTTTTTTGTTGTTCTCGGTGATATGTGGTTCTAGGTTGGTGTTCAGTTCTCGTCTGATTTATTTTAGTTCTCAGGTTTCTTTTAGTTAATATAAATGGTTGTTTTCGTTTAGAAATTGGCAGACATTCATTTAGTTTATTTTTGAGAAACACATTGTTCTCTTCATTCTATCAAGTTCTTGTATCAGACGAGTATTCCAAGATTAATATAAACTCGTATGCAAGTTTGTGAATGTTCATTTATTTCTTGATTGACTAACTACTGATTTCCGCTCATTAGTTAGTTAGGTTCGATATCGAGTTCTTAAGATTCACGTGTTTGGGACTTACAATTGGTATCAGGGCCATTCGAATTAATTCGAGGCTCTTTCGATATCATAAACAAGAAAAATCATCATTTTTGGTGACTTGGAGGATTCAAGGGCTGAGTTTTGAAAGAAAATCTTGGTGTTATTCTTGGTGTTCTTTGTGTTCTTCGAAAATTCAGCAAGGTTAAAAAGGAAAGAAGATAATTTTGAAGATTTAGTTTATTTTGAATTTCCTTAATTCGTGGGTTTAGTTGATCTGATTGGAGAAAATCTCGGAGGATACAGCTAAGAATCATTCAACAGAAAAGTGTTCTCGGTGTGAACGCGTTTTTGTTGAAAAGTGTTTTCGATTGAAGTTGTTTTCGGGTAAAGCTACTGTTCTCGACTGAAGCTGGAAAACCGTTCTCGATTGACACTATTCTCGGTTGCAGCTGTTGTTTTCGGTTGTGGATTAACGCTTTCGGTAAAGCTATTTTTTTTTTGGATTCTCGGTGACTTGTGGTGTTCTCGGTTGTGACTCTTATTGATTTAATAAGCTGCTAGTTATACATCCAATCGCATATTACAATGGAGTCACAAAATCAAAGTCAGAATACCATGGGTACAGCTAAATGAATACCGAGATTATTACAGCTGATGGGTTTACTGAATAGAAATGAAGATTTGAAAATCATGCAAACTTTTCTGATGCTAAGACTTGGAGATCCATTCAGAGAGGAAAAAGGGTGCCTATGTATGTTCCTAAAGGGTGTACTACCATGGTTCCTAAGCCAATTGAGGAATACACTGATGACGATTTTGATATGGTGGAACAAGATGATAAAACACTTGCATTATTAACTATGGCCTTAGGGCCAGATATAGCTCAAGGATTCAAGGAATGCACATCGGCCAAAGAATTATGGGAAGCTTTAACTCAGATGTATGAAGGAAACAATGATATGAAAGAGAGTCGGAGAGATTTGCTAAATGTTTTACATGTTTAATCATGTTCTTGGAGAAAGTCTGGAGACTCAGCTTCAAAGATTTGTCTGTTTAATTACTGAAATAAGGGGAGCTGAGATTTTTCTGTCTAATGGAGAAATCAACAAGAAATTGTTGAATTCTCTACCTAGAAGTTGGGATATGAATATGGATTTGATCAAGAAAACCAAGGATCTGTATAGAATCAGTTTGACTGAATTGATTTCAATCATCAAGTCCTATGACATGGATGATAAACTACGCACCCTGAATCTTAATAGTAGCTTAAGTGCTGTTGGAGTGGGGAATTCAAACTGTGCTTTTTTATCTCAAAGCTCGATTGGAGCTAATCCATCTAAATCACACACATCTGCTACGGAATTAAATGTTCCATCACAGGGAGTGAATGACAACAAATCTCCAGCATTACCAGTTGTGGAAGAAAATCTAGCACTATTTGCTTCATTTATGAAGAGCTACAATGCCTTTATGGCAGGAAACTTGAACTAGACAAGCATTGTGTAAACTGAGTGAAATCAAATTCATCCAGAAGATGTTGAGGAAATGGATGTTACTTGGCCGATGGCCATGGCTGTGTTTTGGGCCAAAAACTTTATCAGAAAAACCGGGAAGAACAAGTGGGCAGATAAAAACAAGAAGATCGGCTTCAACAAAGATGATCTTAGGTATTTCAATTACCATGAAAAGAGTCACTTTGCCAGAGAATGCAAGAAACCAAAGATAGAGAAAACTGGAGATTCAAATGCTGCATCGTCGTCTGGATCAGATAATGGAAAAGCTTTGGTCGCTCAAGAGTCTGGAGGATACAGTTGGAGTGATCAACTTCAAGCACTAAACTTGGAAGAACCTCATGAATTCATGGCTGATATTGTGGGGTCAGCTACATCTCAGGTACATTTAAATCTTTGTTCACAATCTTGCATAGAAAAAGTTTAACAATATTGCCTTCACAACTCTGAATTAATCGAAGATATCCATGATCAAAGATCTAAAAGTACTTTAACTAAAAATGAAAAACTCTTTAAAGAAAAAATTGAAGCACAAATGAAAGAAATTTCTCGATTAAAATCAGAGTTAAGGGAAAAGAGGTGTCATTTTAGGGACGCTAAACAGAAAAATCAAGAACTCATTGCTGAAATTGAAAACTTAAAAGAAAGATTGAATGACAAAGATTATTCTTTTAAGAAATTTGAGATATCTAGTAAGTTGGTAACCAACTTACTAAATTACCAATTGCATGGAAATAAAAACAAGGGATTGGGTTATTAAAATGCCTCCACCATTCAATGACAATTACACTAGCTTGCCTTTCACTGAAGAAGAGGTTGAGAAAAAAAAACATCTTAATTATGGTGTTTTTGTTTCACAATCTAGAAAATTGTGATACTATTGTCACTGACCGTGTGAACTTTGCTAATGACTCTACTTCATGTGCAGACAAGATACATCTTTATAACACTGTGGTGATAGAAGATGTTGATTCTGATTATGATTCGGATAGTGATGTTGATTCTTTTGTTCCAAATCACTTACCAAAAGTTTGTGTTGAGTCTTTTCAAAATGAGGATTGTCTAGTTTCTGAAAAACTTTGTTTGAACTCAAGGTTAAATTTCAATGCAGTTCCGTTTGTTCCAAATGTTTAACTTTCAAACGATGCACATGATATTTCAAAGGTTGATGTCAAGGATAAATTACCCTTGGATACATCAGCACATCCAACTGTTAAAGTTACATGTGGTGAGTCAATGCATGAATTATGTCACACAAAATATTTTGAAAACAAACCCATCAAGTTTGTGAATAATTTTTATCATGAGAAGAAATAGGTGTGTTTTTGTTGCGGTATCCCTGGTCATACAGCTTGAAATTGCAAAAAACAAAATTGTTTTGGTACAACTGCAATTAATCAGTCGTTTACAACTAGAAAAGAAAAGAAATTCAAGTCAAACGGGTTCATTAAACCTGACACAAGGAAGTCCTTTTTTTAAGTCTAAACCTTCTGATGGAGATTGGAACAAAAACAAAAAACAATTTCGTTCGTCCTACAGTAATAAAGTCGAAACACAAATGAAAGATGACTGTTTAAATAAACAGAGCAAGAGTGTTGGAATAACTTTGGGTAAACTTAAAAAATGTTGGAAAATCAAAGCTTACAAATCATCAGTTCCAAATAAATCTGCTCTAACTGCAAATTGTGCAAAATTCAGGCCCAAATTCTCCTGGGTTCCTAAAATTTATTAATTTTCTATCATATGTAGGGACAAACACCTCGAGGTGCATTTAGTTGTCTTACATGAGACTCGGGATATTACCCACTCCATGGCATTACACCTTTCGTGGTATGTAGACATCGGTTGTGCTAGGAACATGACATGAGATATTTCTCAGCTATCTAATGTGCATGACATAAGTGGTGAAAATGTCTTCTTTGTAGGAGGAGAGAAAGGAACTATTTCAAAAAGGGGAACTGTAACTCATGGAGCTCTATCATTCACTGATGTGAATTTTGTTGCTGAATTGTCTCATAGTTTGCTGAGTGTGTCACAAATCTGTGACAAAGGATACTCCACTCATTTTTCATACAAGGAGTGCTTAATTCTCAAGCCTGGCTTTGTGATTCCTAAAGACTGGATCTTGCTTCCTTTTCAAAGAAAAGGAAACTCATATATCATTGATATGAATATGGCACCATCATCAAGTGCCACGTGCCTTTACTCCAAGATAGCTACTCATGATGTGATGTTATGGCACCGAAGACTTGGTCGTGCAAACATGAAGAATCTCAATCGTTTGGCAAAAGATCAGCTGGTTAGAGATCTACGAGTCAAATATTTCTTCTTAATCGAAAAATTCATTAACTGTGCAAAAGGGAAACAACATCGGAAGCCTTACAAAATCAAAATAGTGAATTCAATTGATTCTGTCATGCATTTGGTTCATATGGATTTGTTTGGTCCAATAAATGTACTCAGTCTCTCTTGCAAATCATATTGTTCAGTGATCATTGATGACTACTCATGGTTTACCAGGGTATTTTCCTTATTAAACAAAGGAGAGACTTCGGAACTGATAAAACTGTTTATCACGTTAATTGAAAATCAGTTGAATTCAAGAGTAAAAGGAATTCATTGTGATAATGGCACAAACTTCAAAAATGTTGTTCTGAATCATTTCTGCGCTGAAAAGGGAATTGCTCGACAATACAGTGCTGCTCGTACTCATCAGCAAAATGGAGTGGCTGAACGAAGAAATCTCACTCTTATTGAAGCAGCTCGTACTATTCTTTGTGACTCAAAATTGCCAACATTTTTCAGGGTTGAAGCAGTTAATACTGCGTGTTATGTTGAAAATCGCACTCTGATTAACAACCGTATATGAAAACTCCATATGAAATTCTATATGGACATAAGCCTAGAGTTGGTCATTTCTGTGTGTTTGGATGTCCACGCACCTTGCTTCATCAAGAGTCACTTCCCAAATTTGATGCTCGGGGAGCTGAGTGTTATTTTGTCGGATATTCTGGAACGACAGCTTACAAAGTATACAACATACTGACAAAACAAGTGGTGGAGTCTTATAATGTTCATTGTCTTGAAGAAAATCCCACTGATGCTGACTCTGGTCCTGCATGGATTTTTGATTATGCTACACTATTCAAATCATTTCAATCATTGTCTGAAGAGGCTTCTATCTCTGAAGATTTATCTGAGAATTGCCTAGAAGAAGAAGTTCTACAGTCCAATAAACCTTGCGAACTTAGCATTGATCCACCAGGCATATACGCAAAATCACAACCACCTCCATCATCTTCCTCAGATCCAGATGCTGACATTAAAGATTCATCATCAACTTTCGAGTCTCCTGATCTAATATCTCTAGATCATATTTCAATTGATTATCTCAAATATGTGCCTGAAGAATATCTTTTGGACCCTGTCACTACTACTGTAGCAACAAATCTGTCTACGTCATCAAATGTTCCAGATACTCCAGAATATCATGGTTTTGTTTAAAACTTGGGCATTCTATGTGTATACAAAAGTATCGATCTGATTGCTAGGTTTTAAACTTAATTTATTTTTTGGTTCAATATTCTGGTTTCATCTGCGCATACGGAAGTATCAATCTTGTTACCGGATTTTGAACATTCTGTTTTATTTTACACTTCGTTATTTCACAAAAGATATTCTGCTTTATTTTTGCATGATCAAACTAAGCAAGAATTTGAACTTATAATTTACAATGGCATTGCTGTTGGTTGATGTTTCACAAAGCGAGGATGTGTTCAAGTGAGTGGGAAACACAAAGTCTTGTGATTGGTTTTCATTAATCCAAATTCACAAAAAGTAGTAAGACTTAAAGTGGATCCATATACTGGCAATCGTCCTAGGCTTGTGCATCGAATAAATAAATCTCATTAACAATAAACAAGTAACGTTGAGGTATGATTACAATATGATCTCATGTTTGGATTTTTCTCATCAAAAACATATTTATTTTTTAGTTAAAATACAAATTTTGTAGGATTCTAGGATATAAAAATTTTGCAATTCATAGTTTTAGGGGGAGTTTATTCAAATCATTGGAAAATTCATAAAATATTTTCTTCTATTTTCTTTTAGACTATCCGAGTTGACTTACTAATTCTTTGTAAACATTTTAATTGATTTACTGTTAATAAGTGACAAAGAGAAATTGGAATTGTGATGAGCCATCTAGTTTTGATTATGCGTCAACTGATGCAGGTGATGAAGATCTGTGTGTTGAAAATGTCACTGCAGTCCTCAGCAAGTGAATCTTGGAAAAAGAAAGACATAAGATGGAGAGAGAGAGAGAGAGAATGAGATTAAGATTGAGAGAGTGAAGTGGAAAAAAGAGACTGATGAATTCTATACAACAGCATTTGATACAACAGCTACAACTGAAGGGGAGTATGTTGATAGCAAGGTTGTAGGGGAGTATGTTGATAAATATTTATTTCATGATGCACATAAAGTTTGAGCATACATAACAGCAAGGTTCAAGGGGGAGTATGTTGATGCATTTTCTGTGTGAAAGCTGCATTTATTGTGTGAACCTGGCTTGTTGTATATGAAATCACAGTCTATTGTATATGATTAAGGGTTCGGCTAAAGATTCAAGAAGGTTCGGCTATGATTGATGGCTAAAAGGTTTGGCGCTCACATGGTTTAAGGTTAGGCAAACCTATTTGCAACCCTATAGGCAAACCTATTGGCAAACCTATAGGCAAACCTATTGGCAACCTATATATATGGATTTGCTAGTTCATTTCAATAGACTTGGAGTTGGAGCTTACAATCTTACACAAACAAAGTTAGCTTTGACCTTATCAGTATTAACAATATCGATGGGTTTCAGTATCGATGGGTAGCTTTGACCTTATCAATCTCGACAGAAACCTAGCCTAGCTCCACTTGGATCACTTCGAGCTAGCTTGAGTCGTTCTTCTTTGATTGAATCTCGAAGCATAGAAGCTGCCAACCTTGGTGTAAAATCGATACATCCCATTATCCACCGATACTAGCATCACCTTCGATAATAGCTAAACCAAACTCCAAATCCTTGTATAAGCTTCAAACACTTAATCCATATCAACCCCAAGGATACCAGGTTCTTTTCGTGATGTTTTCATCAGTTTTGAAGGTTCAAAACCGACTGCAAACCCCATAAGTGCTGACATGCCAAAAACCCTAAAAATACCCACCTTCTCTTTTAGATTTCAATTCTTTGAACTCGATATGAAGCAGATCCTTTGTACTTAAATCTTCCTTTCGTCGAGAGGATCGTTTTGATACCTTATTTGCACGATTTTGTGAAGATTTGAAGAGGTAGCTTGTTGATTTTATGAAGAAAATCTAATGATAGAGGGCTTGGACGAATTTTTAGAGAGAGAGAAGATGGGGCTGTCATAAATGGGAGGTAGAAGGGGAAACAAATGGTTTTTATGCCCCGAGTGGTCCCCCGCGTGTTCGGGTTTGTTCGGTTTCGGTTTTGCGTACTTTTATGAACTTGACGTACCCGTTACTTAACTTAAACAATAGTTTTGCATTTTAGATTTTTTATTGTATTTAATGAGTTTCAAAATTGTAAAACATAAAATATAATATTTTACATATTTTTATAGTTCGTCTGTTTCCTAACCGTTAACGAATATAGTTACTTGTATATCCGTAATTATATACGTTTTTGGTCGTTTATGCATTTATTAACGTTTACTCGTAACAATAAGTTTAACAATGATATCCTTATGGATCGTCACCCATAATGATACCGAGTCTCGTTTACGCATTACGATTTTGTTTAAATGATTCATTTGTTCTATTACTCGTCTTGTCACTACGCAATAAACACTATCTGATTATACCGAACACAGTTTATGTATAGGGCATACGTAGAGTCCAGCTACCTGCCTTATCAGCTGCGAGCCCACCACCATTTTGATATAATAAAATAGAGTTCTTGCCTAGCGCGCAATTGACTATAAATAAATAAATAGATACTTATTCCTAAACTAAAGAAATTCCTATAACATACACCCATGTTCATAAGATTCACATTGACACATAGAATATATTTGCACACTGTTTTGTTCCTGTTAATGATTACCATGAAAAAATGTACAGATGTTACAATTTGATCGGTGGTTGTTACAAAGAGTCAGAAGCTAATATATGTGTGTGAACCCACCATTTATGTTGTTTGTTGAATTTTGACAGAGAGTTTTGGGGAAGAAGAGAAATGAAGAAAAAACTACAAAATTCCTAAAAGAAAATAGTGGCTACTAGATGCAAGACAGGCTCCCACACATACATATCTTATTTGTGAGCATTGTTGATTGTACCTTAGCCTTTAACTTTTGTAAATAACACTATTCATTTTGTTGATCTTTAATATATAACTAGGTTAATTATTATCGCGCGTTACGGCATGTTATCACGGTACCATTCTGAGAACGGATATTATATATCATTTGTAGAATCATAAGTTACGTAGAAAAATAAAATCTATCATCACAATCTCTATACAAATTTTTCATAAAATCATTAAATCATACAAATTCCATACAATATGTTACAAAAATAAAAGAAAAAATTATTCACAAAATTCTTCTCACCAGCAACCAATAGGTTGAAATAAAACATAAAACCAAACTTATAAACAAATATCCCAAATTCAACAAAAACTCAAATCTTTAAGCAAATCTTTCAAGTTTAATGATTTCATTTATGTGTACTACTTCTCAAAGTTAAAAAACTTCTGGAGGTCCAAGATATGTACTATTCAATTTTATGGACCACATTTTTTTCAATATATATACTCATATAATTATTCTATATAATAATATATATATTTAGTATTTACTTTTACTATTCAACATAATAATATATAATAGTATTCATTTTTATGGATTTTTACTATATATATATATATATAATGTATCATTTTATGTAAATAATATACTTTTATTTGATTATTAGTTAATTTTTATTTTCATTTAATTTTATATTGTATTAAATAGTTTGATTTTTTTCAACTTTTTTTTTCATTAGTTTTAAATTTAATTTTATATAACTGTTAGTGCATGGATTTATCAACAAATTTCGATGATTACTGAAGACAATATTTTTAGTCTAGATCATGTATTTGAGTTGTATTTTGTAATTTTTCATTGAATTTCTAGTATTGGCCAAGTAATGATTGCGGATACTAATAGTATCAATCTAAGTTCCATCAATACTAATAGTATCGACATGTATGTTGTCGATACTAGTAGTATCGGTATGATTAGTTGATGATATTACTAATATTGATACTGCCGATACTAGTTGCCTATATATAGGCATGTGTTTGATTTTGTAATAAGAATTTAATTCACAACATTTAGACCTTATTTGAATCTAGAGAGAGACTTTGCATTTAATTCTTCTTATTAATTGTCTTTGTAATCAGATCTTGATTCAATGAGAATTAATATCATTCATATTGCCTTCTTTGATCTTTTACACACACATCGACACATTTACGGATTCCGCACGTTTACTAGTCGAGTGATCTCGGTTTGATCCAGTTCAAATGGAATTTCAAGTGGTATCGGAGCCTTAGTGCTCGGTTCTGTGATAACAGTGTCTGTTTTGAACATGTTGGGATTGTTGAACATTCAAATTTTGAAAGTTTGCATCCACGTTTTTAGGTAAATTGATCATTTTCAGATGTGATTTTGATAAAATTGACCGGCTAGGGTTGTGTATTTTTGAATTACGAAGAGATTGATATAAAATTCGACTTCTAACTCTCAAAAATGAAAATTTTAGAAGGATCTTTATGATTTTTCGAGATGTTGGGAGTTTTCCAAATTTTCCCGCCATGTCTTGGATCGATACTATTAGTATCGTGGAATCTTTGTCGATACTATTAGTATCGGTGTCGATACTAATAGTATCGCTGGAATCTTTTTTGATACTATTAGTGTCGGAGGATCTTCTTTGATGCTATTAGTATCAGCATTGACTTTTTCAGATTGTTAGTATAGCATTGAATTTTGTAGATACTGTCAGTATCTACAAAACAAGCTGTTGACCTAAATCTCAAAATTCATATATTTGATGGATATTTTTAGACTAAGCTTAATGGAGTTTATAAGAATCCATCAAGATTGAATAAAGAAGAGAAGGAAAATTATGATATTAAAAATAAGGTTTTTGCCTTCCTTTCTATGGCAATCTCCAAAGACATTCTTCAGAATTTCAAACAGATCAAGAATTCTAAAGATCTTTGGATTGCTATTGCCAACTTGTGTGATGATTCTAAAATGAATGATGATACTAATGATTTAAAAGATCTGATTGATGAGCTAAAAGCTGAAATTATGAAAATAAATAAAAGATGTGATAAATTTGATTTGTTAAAAGAAGAGAATATAAGTTTAAAGAAAGAAATTGAAGATTTGAGGAATAAATTTGAACTCCAGGAAAAGCGGATGGATAAATATCATGTTGATATTTCTAAGAAAGTATTCAAGTCAATATCCAAACCTATTGAGTTGTAACATCTGTACAGTTAGTCATGATAGTCGTAAACATGGATAGAACAATGTGTACTTGTATTCAATATGTCAATGTGATTCATGTATTCATGTTTGTATGTTATAGGATTTTCTTTAGCTAAACAAGTATATATTATTTATTGACAGTCGATTACGCTAGGCAAGGACACTATAGTATTATATCGAATAGTGGTGGGCAGGCGACTAATAAGGCTGGTAGCTGGACTCTACGTATGCCCTTTACATATGATGCGTTCAGTGTAATAGGATAGTGTTAGTGCGTAGTGTTATGACGAATAGTATGACAAACAAATCATTTAAACAAATCGTAATGCGTAGGCGAGACTCAATATCATTATTGATCACAATCCGTAATGATATTAATGTCGAACTTATAAAAACCTTATTTTCCCCCATTTTCTTCATTTATTGTAGCCTCATATCTCTTTCTCTTTCTAAAAATTTGTTCAAAGCTTTCTCTCTCTAGAAAACCATTACAAAATCACCAAGAACTCCTTCCATTCTTCATTAAATCATGCAAATAATATATCAAAAAATCCTCTGGACGAAAGGAAGCTTTTCGTACAAAGGATTGGTCCTAATTCGAGCTAAGTTGGCCGGAATCGCAGAGAGAAGATACGGAAATGCAGGGTTCTACACTATTCATCATCTTCTTCGAATACACACATTTTTCCAGCCCTTTAAACTCAAGACCAGGGCTCAAACCCACTTTGGAAACTTTGAGAGATGTCTGATTTGAGGAATTGAACTGGAACAGGAGCAACAAGTCGATGGGGATAGTATCGGCATAAGAAAAACCCAGCTCACGCTAATATCGATGATGGCAGCTTCAAATCAAACAAAATCGATGGTGTGCTATGCATGGGAGACCAAAGCATGATCGATACGGTGGGGGTGGAAGATCTCCAAGGGTGTGGAAGTTCAGAATTGTCGATATTAGCTGGGCTAAATAGAACCTGTCTAGACTAGCTCCCATCGATATTAACAATATCGATGGGCTAGTGTTTTCGATGCATTGGTTTATCTTCGATACTAGCCCCTGTCACCCTCCGAATTCATGACCAAAAATGCATGGATACCACTTGAACAAGGGTCAGTCAAGATGTGGATGATTGAACTTGTCGATATTAGACCAAAGAGGACATAGTTTCGACGGTAACAGCCCATCGATATTGTTAATATTGATGGGTGTGTTAGCCAAAATCGGTTAAGGGTGGGATGGAGTAGATCAAGCTCAAATACATGGTTAATCACTCAAATTAATTATGATTGATCATAAACATGTAATCCAAGGAGAATGACAATGTAAAACGGTTAAGATGGATAGTATCGAGGGACCCTCATCGATAATTATATTATCGATGGGCACCACTTTGATCTCAAATGAGTTCCTTCAATACTGCTAAGCCATACCAACCTTCAAAACAAGTCTAAGTTACAAGTAATACCCTTGTTACGATCACTCAAGGTTGGGAAGCTCTAAAACATGCGATACATAACATAACAAAATGATAATGAATGTTTAATAGACTAAGACACTAAAGTAGATGCATGGACTCCATCCTAGCTTCCTAGATTCCTCGTGCGCGTGCCTTAGCTACCTTAGAAAACATGCGAGTAAAAGGGTCAACACAATGGTTGGTGAGAGCACAGGTTTTATATCAGCAATAAACATCAATGTTTAAAGTAAGAGTTTGAAGGTCTACATTTCATTACAATGCAATATCCATTGATAGCTAGTCAACATGTGTTATTCCATATGTAGGTTCGCAACTGAAGCTAACATGCTGCCTCCCACCATGTCCATCCAACTAGACAATGGTAATGTTGTTTGGTCAATTTTGCACTGTTCCGACCTCCAGTCGAGGTGGCCATACGGCGCGCAACAGTGGGGCTTGTCAGGCCCAAATAGAACTATTCAGAATTACCATGCTAAGCGCGATGCGCTATTAACGGTACTAGATGTGTTTAATGAGGACTTGTCAGTTTTCTGGATGAGGGCCACACATATGCATATACGCGATATTAGCATATACAAATGTAACCAAAAAGTATGTATGTTGTTCAAAACAGTTTGTATGCAATGTTTTTTCCCCCATAGGTAGAACATAGAAAAAGGGACCGTAAACTCACCTGATAAAGTAGTTCCAGTTTAAGTGGTGTTTGCAACTCGCGAATAGCAACCTGCTAGTGAGCGCCTATAATCATATAGGTTGTGAGTATGTGTTATATGGTGTGTTGTATCCCATACAACTCCAAGTGTCGGTGTGCTCAACCGAGTGTGTGTGTATGCTGACTAGACGAATCGTTGGTGACACGTTTGTTGTTTTAGTTTACTTATGTGCTAATTGAATCTTAAGACGCATGTATGACATCATCATACATCCTACGACTCTAATCGTAACACTTTCACACATGTCGTGTTATGAAATCATAAAGGTTACCATTTTTGGAAAGTTTCCCTTTTAGGAAAGTTTGGTTATGAAATCTCGTTTCATAATTCTAATACATCTAGTATGTTTGTAAAAATACGTTTAAATACTTAAATCGTATCGTTTGCACATAAATCAACATTTATGGTGTTTGCCCAAATAAAGTTTCCTTATTTGGAAAGTATCCGTTTAAATGTCCGTTTTCAAAAATCAAAGTTTCCAATATGCTTAGAAATCATTTCTAAACATATCTCAAGGATCACAAATCACCAAATACGTTAAAACATCAAAACCCCTCTTTTGATTTACAAAAGTTTCCATTTTTAGTAAGTTTGTCATAAAATCGTATTTTCACACAATCAAATACCCAAATGTGTTTCTAAACACTTCACTATACATTTGACAACATCTAGACATGTCTAACATGTCTAGATCATCACAAATCTACTACATACAACATAAAAGTTTCCTTTTACGGTAATCTTACCAAAATAATCACAATAACCCATCAAAAATCAAATCCCACATTCCTATACTCCAACATCAGTAGATCTACATTAAAATAACACAAGAACACCAACAAATTCGTGCACGTGAGTGGATCGGAGTTGCATGGGATCAAGCACACTTGCATGTGGGTTTTATGACCATGTAAGTATGTGTTTTGATGATTTTGTACAAATGGAACATAGGAACTACCTTCTAAGCTCCAAATCTACTGAGATGGCATCTCTTTAATCCTTGAGAATGCTTGGAATAGTGATTTCTAGCAAGGGTAAGTGATGGCAATGAAAAGAACAACCATTCCAAGATTCCTTCTTGCTCCAATGGCTTCCTAGGAGCTTCAAAGCTTCAACAATGGAGTCTTCTGGTGAAATGATGAAGAAATGGGGGTAAAAGCTCGAGATAGAGGTGCTCTGGGTGAAGAAATAGGATTGTAATGATGAAAAATGAGATATATTGAGTGTTAAGGTGGTTATGGCATCTGCAGCTTCCAAGCGTATCGCCTAGCGTGCGTACGCGAGGCTAGGTGTAGCGCATGAATTAAACTAATCAGATTGGCGTTTGGTTCATCCGCGCGCATCGCCTAGTGTCGTCGCGGCTCCCCGGGCGTAATGCCTAGTGCTTGGCGTACCGCCTAGGTCCAAACATTGGTCCTAGGCGTAGCGCCTGGTTCGCAGAATGAGCCCAATTGGCCCAATTTTGTTGTTTAAGCTCATTTTTCTATTGTTTAGCATTTACGAACATCGTTTCTTGACTTATTGTCATTGCTTAACTTATTCTAGTTCACATAGAGCTTAATTATTGTTAAATTGATTTGTTGTTCGTTTAATTCACCAATGTTCGTGTTTCGATAATTCCTCGAATTATCGATGATAGTTTGTGTTTGTGTTTTACAAAATGATCGCATCTTTGATTATTCATCATCAACATGTAATGTAGAATCCAATAATTCCTCGAATTATTGTTTTGCGTTTGTCTTTGTGTTTGCCACACTTGGTTTCCATAACCAATGTGTAATGTACGATTCGATAGTTCCTCAAACTATCGTTTCACAGTTGCTTGTGTTTAACTCATCTAATTAAACATAATTAAATGAAATCAACAAGTATGAATGTGAAATGTAAAAGATGTAAGAGTCGTAATTTACCTGAAATTTCTAGGTGTCACAATTTCTACTAGCTTTTACAACTGTTAAACTCTTTGAACTAAAAGGTTTTATAAATGGTTTTACAAATAGCTTTACACAAATGGTTTTATAAATGTTAAACTCTTTTAAAAGAATAAGTTTTACAAACCCTTACACCTTTCAAACTATAATTGGTTTTCAAATTAATTTTATTGTTCAATCCTTGTTATTATGCAAGGACTTTTATCACAACATTCAATCAAAGGTTCACAACCAAGGTATTCCTATATGGGATTCAATTAGAGGTGTTCAGCTCAAGGTATTCAATCACTTGTTTTCAAAACAAGGAGTTCAACCATGGTTTCCAATCAAGTATTCAATCAAGTTAAAACTTTATTCAATCTTAGCAACAACTTAATGTCATGGTGTTCATCATTGTGAAGAAGCTTATACACATCAAGACACATTCATTAATTCTTATTCTTAATCCTTTAACGTTAGTACTGGGTAATCACAACAAGGGAAAGCGGGACACGTTTTGGTTACGCCAAGGCTATGGTTAGTGTTTAAATATCTTTTAAAACCTAACTGAATATTGGATACGTTACGGTAATATGGATTTGCTGCTAACTAACTTTACCAGCATAGGTCATATTGACCGGGTTACTCGTTAGTAATGCTCGTGTTGAATGCGTTTGCTTACTACTATTCTGACTCCAAATGTAATTTGGGACTTGATTATACGTTGGCTTCCTAGTAGACAGTCATTTGACTGTTTGCACACGTTATTCTTACTTGATGATAGTTTGTGTTGCAATTATCCATGACTTGTTTATACAAATGTTTTATTCATATGTTTACAACTACATATTCTTATTTACAAATGTTAAACCTATTGTTCTCACCAACTAATATTGTAGTTGACAGTTACTTTTCACGTGTTTCAGGTAATCAGGTTTAGAGCAGTACAAGGACGACTAAGGAGACCATAGTTAAGATTGAACAAGATGAAGAAACAAGATAGGATGGATTAGAAACTCACTTAATCTTGTTTGTTTAATTGTCTTGTTTGAGTCTTATTTTGTAAGCAATATTTTTTGGGCCTGTAGTTGTCAATCTTTTGGTAGATAGTTAGAAGCTTGAAACCAAACAAATGTCTAACATTATGAAACTTAGTAATGCATTGTGGTTGTTCTTCTTTCAATACTTGTGCATGATTCAACCATTCTTCGTCACCGCGACGTGAATTCCGCACGTAGTGTAGGGGGCGTGACAGGTTGGTATCAGAGCCAAGGTTGTAGAAAACTAGGAAAAACCCAACAATTATTGGCCTATACTATAACATAAACTATCCTATAGGACTAAGTGCTATAGGTTTGTGGATACTTAGGATCTAAGTAAACTTAAGTTAGCGTTAAGTCTACTTTAAGCTTGGAAGATCTTCAGGATAAGCTTTTCTAAGATTAGTTATCGAGTCAAAGAATTTGGGGTCAAAACTATGTAACTTAGAGTCAAGACTAAATTTCTCAATACGTATTCATCAAAGAATTTCAGAGGAAAGGGTTTGTATTCTTAGTATCTTTGATATGAAATTATCATTATGTTATCATCATCATTAGGACTTCATAATTTAGAATCTGTGAAACAGTATTCTATAGTTGAAGTTCACACCAGGGAATCATTATACTCAATATTGTAGGTATTGGGATTCTAGTAAATCAAGAACCACGGTTTACACAATCATAATCAGTCAAGAGTTGGGATCCTAGCTTCAAATACTAACGGCGGCCTAGCTCTAGCATATTCAAGTGGTGGTGGGCTGGCGGCTGGGCTGGCAGTTAGCTTGACCCTATGTATGCCCTATATAAAAACTAACTTCAGTATGACAGGGGGAATTCGGTGTGAGTATCTGAAGTAAAGATCTGGGAGCAACTGGAATCATTTGAACATTAGTCAACCATATGAGATACAACCATTTGAGATACAATAATTAAGTGAATCAACCATATGTGAATCAACCATCGTGTGAATCAATCATAGATGAATCAATCATAAGTAAATCAATCATTGTGTTAATCAACCATAGGTGAGACGACCATTGTGTGTGAATCAACCATATGAACAATCTTAATGTGTAGTCTTAAGTGACTACATACTTAGTACTTACTGACATAGGTTAACAGGGCAAATGTAGACACACGTATGATTTAGTACTACATGTTAACAATTTCTAGTATATGCACACATGCAATCAATCATAAATCAATCATAGTTCAATCATAGTTCAGTTGATAAAGGTCATTGGATTCTTTATCAACGGAACATACTTGTGAATCAATACAATCGTGTTGCCAAATGCTAGCAAGGGCACGATCGTGGTATATCGAAGCGGTGGTGGGCTGGCGGCTGGGCTGGCAGTTTGCTTGACCTTACGTATGCCCTATATATAAGCTATCTTTGGTATATCTGGAAAGTGTAGGTGTGTAGGTTTGGTGGAGTAAACTTATGGAACTTTGTACACCATCACATGAGGAGTATATTAACAAGGTAACTATCGTATGTTAACTGCATGTATGTGTACTTGCTCATTTTACAATCGAACAATAATATTAGTAGTATGGATATATTACTAACTTTATCTTGTAAATTCAATTATATAACTTCACGTTGCTGACTCGTTTGTGGCTTTCTCTTCATAGAATGCCTCCTCAACGTGAACATAATGCAGAGGGTTTGACGAGCGGCAACGATGAAGAAATCAACAAGATCGCCAAGTCCTCTCTATTCACATGAGAGAGGTTATCCCGGAGATGGTCGCTGATATCACCAACAACCTTCGGGGAAGTACTTGTGATTCAGCAAACAACTCAAACACCAATAACACCAGAACTGCTACTTTCATTTTCAAGCAGTTCAATGATGCTAAACCTCCTAAGTACACGGGTACTGAAGGAGCTACCGGCCTACTGCAATGGCTGGAAAGCATCGAGGACATTCATGACTTTACCAAATGAACAACCCAATACTACAAGAAATGTCGTCTACTCTGACTTTCTAGAAGAAATCATATTGGCAGAATCAACGTCCTCCTCCAGGTTTTACTACCAAATAGATAACATAAAAACAAACATTATAACTATTAATTATTAATATAATCTTTCTTTAATCAGTTATATGTAAACACCATCGACCTCATTGTAATACATGTATATTTTACAAAATTAAATATAATATATATATCGTTCGATATTGTTAAAAATAAATATATGTGTATATATATATATATAATCATTATATACATTTATATGACACTTACATACTAGCAAGTAACAAGTAAAATGACTATTAAAATTTTTGACATACTTAGTCGGTTAATTATTATTATAGGTGACCACATAAATATAATAAGATATATTTGAAGTAACATGCTCCGTTTTTTATCAAACTTAGGTAGAAACGTAGAGAAAAATGAGTAGATTCCAACGACATATTCGAAATTTTTTAAAACGTCATATATTAAAAGTTATTAGACAAAAACAAAAAGTTAGTTAAATTAATTATAATATAAAAATTTTACAATTGAAATAGAAATATGAGGAAACGTAAGAAGCCAGGTGTTGCAACTTTGGAAGTCAAATGTATTTTTTAGGTGATTCATGATGCTAATTAAAGTGCACGTATCTAACCTATGCCTACTATTATCTTGCGCATCACGTTAATACTACATATATATACTTCATTTGCTGCAACATAAATTCAAATTTATATAAAAAAACATGTATATACGTTTAAGAAAGAAGTAGAAGCTTTGGACGCTAGGAGGTGTTGTTTAGTCTAAATTATCAACCAATTATCTCAAGGTGAATATGCTTATTATTTTTAAACTAATCAAAATATTTTGTTGTTTTAAAAATTAGCATACAAATTATTATATGTTTACGACTAGAGGGTAATCTATAGAAAGAAATTAGGCTATAATGTATACGTATAATTTGTGTAGATTTGGTGAAATCATTCAGAATCGAATCAAGAAGCTCTACGAACAATCAAACACGTGCGGAATCCATGTTTAATCTCTAAAGAATCAAAGAAGAACAAGAAATATCATAAACACCTTCTTGTATTAATCAACAAATGTTACAACTCTTTCACACATAAAGTTTCTCATACAGAGAATCACTCATAGGTTTTCTGAAGTTCTGTCAAAGTTCTGCAAGAGTTATGAAGAATTCAGACAAACCTCCTATATATACAATGAGCTGTCAGCCGAACCTTTCTATAGCCTAACCTCTAGGTTCGCCAGCCGAACCCTTAGGTTCGCTGGCCGAACCCTTAGGTTCGCCAAAACTATAGGTTCGCCGAACCTTCCTAAGGTTATAGGTTTGCCGAACCTATCAAAGCAATAGGTTCGCCGAACCTGCCTAGGTTCGTGGGCCAGACAAACCTTAGACAAACCTATAGCCGAACCAATACAAAACTTTAAATAAATTACATTTTTGAATAGTAAACTATTACAAATATGCACTAACAAACTCCCCCTTAATATTTGCTATCAAAAATCTTCAGTCTTTATCTTCAGCTTTGTCGTCATCTTTGTCTTTCACTCCACTTGATTCACCAACAACATTACTAACAACGTTATCCACTGCTCGTATAACAACCGAACGAGGAATCGTCGCCAATCTCTCAGCTTCCAACTTATCATCTCTCTCATCCCTTTCTTTCTGAACTTTCATCAATTCACCATACATGTAATTCACATCATCCCAATTGCATCTAGAATGTATACCCAAAGTATAACACATTCTAGCAATGGTTTGAAACTGAATTGCCATGTCTTTGTAACTTACCCCAACATCATGATAACCATCATCAGCATAAATCTCTGCCATGTTGAGTAAATCAATGTCATCCTTCGAACAGTTGACAATCCACACAGGATCTAACAATCTAATTACTCAACACTTGTCATCTTGTTTCAAAAGAATCACTCCTTCAGATGTATGTTCATCATAGAACCAGAATTTGAAATAAGAATTCCAATTCTGTTCCATCACCCTCAATCTTGGTCTTTTGAATACATTTGGCTTTGAATATCCATGAATCTTGTCTCTAACTTGTGGTGAAAGCAAACTCCATCCAGTTCGAGCTTCCTTCTTCAACAACTTCTCAAAAATTTCATTATGTTTTTTCTGGATTGGTTTGATCATTTTCAGTCTTGCCAATGTCATGCACTCGAAAGAAGGTAAACTCATCAAATCTGAAGCTTTACCAAAATATTGACATCCATCTATCCTCTTCATTACATAGCATCCTTTATCAGTGAAACTTCCCTAAATGTTATGAAAGTAACCATAACTAACAATATGTCCAATCAGCTTTGACTTGGATCCAATCTTGATAGTTAGGTTATCTTGAACTTTATCATCAATCACTTCAATCATCTTCTTGAAAATATACAAATGATTAATAATGTACTTTGTCTCCTCTTGATATGCTTTCCAGAAATCCATATTTGTGTTTTCTTTAACTTGAGACAATGTTGTTCTTGACATACCACCAAGTTCAAAAATCTTCTTTAAAGTGTTCATGTTGTACAATTCTTCATCAATTATATCATCCTTCTCAAAATCAGAGAAATCCAATTCATCGTCTTGCTCAAAATCAAACATTTGATCTTCATATATCTCAAACATATCCTTGAAATCTTGAACAGAATAACCACTAGCAATCTCACCTTCTTCCAAGTCTTTATCAGCTGAAATCTCAACAATTACTCTCTGCATGTCAACATCAGAATGTAGTTTAAACAAGTCAAGAAATGTAGGCAACGAGTAATCAACAACTGTCTTAGAATTTTCTATTGCATCCAAATCTTCAAATTCAACATCATTACAATCTTTTGCCCTATCTGATGAAACATCACTAACTGGAGCAGCTTCCACGACAATCTTTGACGAATCATACAAAATCATAGCTCCAGTCACAGAAATCAACTCACCAGCTCCACTACTAACACCTCCCATATCTCCATCATCTCCTCCATCATCATCATCATGAGTATTCAAGCTCGGATGTTCATCTTTATCAGAATCATCATAATCTATCTTCTCCTCATCCTCTTCTTCTTCATCATCATCAACATCAACAACCACCTTCTCTACACCAGACCCCGAAGCTTCAGTTGTAAAATCTTTAGCTTCCAACTCTCTAATATTTTGCCTTAGATCACTATTTTCATTCTTTAACTCAACAATGTCTTCATTCTGCAGCTTACTCAGAAATTCCAACTCATCTATTCTCTCACTCATCTTTTTCTTCTCAGCTTGATCTTCTTTTCTCCATTTTATCAGTTGACTAATCTGAGCTTTCATCTCATCAAGTTCATTTGTGCCAGAGGAAGAATATTGAACAACTTTAGCCTTTTCTTTCTCTTGTTTATAAAGATCAAACTCCTTTCATAGCATAGATAATCTTCTTTTGATCTCTGAGTCATCATAATCCACAGTAAAGTTTAAATCACCCAGGTTATCTAATCCTTCAAATAAAGACTCATCTCTGGGAATAGAAGCAGAATGAAATGAAGTCTCTGGAAATGATGTAGACATAGTTGTAAAATCCATAAAAACAGGCATAAAGGATGCCACACTCACATATTCAGGAGCTTGCTTCAGGCCTCCTGGAACTGTAACATCAACAGATACAGTAGAATCTGAAGGAGTAACAGGAACAGTAGAAAATGATGATGAAATCACAGGAATAGAAGAAACAGGAATTGTAGAAGTCACAATTGATGAGGACACAACGGTCTTAGTAGCTTTCGATTTCTTCTTTCCATAAGGCCCCTTAGCCATTCTTTTTCTCTTCTTAGGATTTGAAGATTCAGGCTCTTCAACAACAAAACTAGGATCAGTAGCCTCTTCTCTTATTTCTTCAGCCTGTTTAGCAAACTTTTTCTTCATTCTCCTCACCATTTGGTTTCCAACTTGAACCATTTCACACTCTGATTCTTTATCAGGAGACTCCTCACCATCATCTTCACCCTCAGCAGGTTCATCCTGTTTTTCTGGCAACTCAACATGAATAGGCTCCTGTGGACTTAGTTCTTGAGAAGAAGTAGAAGCTTTTGCTGGTAATTTTCTGATCTGTTGTCTTGGAGGAGGAGGAGGTGGTTGTGGCTGGTCATCATCATCACTAACAGCTTCAGTGTCAGAACCAGACTGAGCATGTCTGTGAAAACTAGTACCCGACCGGCCGGCAAGTCCGTACGGTATGTGTACTATAAACAGTAACTATGTGTACATATGTGATTCTGAACAGTATTTGTATTAACAAAAATTCTAAATACAAGAAACCGTTGTACGTATTTTTGTATAAACTTAAATACTATAAGTACAACGTACATTTGAAACATTAGTTGTGTTTATTTAAGTGAAAACTTAAGTACAATTAACACAATAGATCATGAGAAACAACAGTGTTCAAGTGAATAACAGTAACAAATCGGTTGCGATCTGATATCCATAGATGACAGGAATCAGATGGCCGAAAATTCAATGTGAAAACAATGTGAAAACAGGATGTTTAGTTGAGTCCGACAGTGAGGAAACACAAGTTAAAACAATAACACAGTGTCATTTCAGAATAACAAACTAACAGTGTGTTTGCGTGGGTGACGATTCACACAAACATATCTATGAGTTTAACGTTCTGAAATGATGACTGGAAAGTAGAAAACAAAAGTCGGAAAGCAAAACCATCGTTGTGTTCGTTCGAATGACGATTTGAACGAATACGCGCGATGGTGACGCGATCTGACGAAACGAAAACGAAACACAACACGAACGAAATTAAATTAATTAAAAATAATATATTTAACATTTTTACAATTTTGAAACTCATCAAATAATTAAAATAACATTCCTTTATTTATTACAAGTAATTACGCGTAAAATTCCGGATACGCGACGAAATTACGAACCGAGCAACCGAAACAAACCCGAACACCCTGGGACTATATAAACACCAAATGAGGGTGTTTTTCTTCATTTATGGCAGCCACATCCTCTCTCTAGAAGCTATTCACGAACCAATTTTCTCACACTAGAAATCCAACTTGAAATCTCCATAACTTCTTCGTTTCTTGACCAAATTGGGTGATTCTTGAACCCACGCGAAGCCCTTGACGAGCTCTACATAGAAGTACAGGAGATCTAAAGTTTTTCCCACTAAATTCCGAGGTATGATGCTTGCAATATCACGAAAAATAGGGTTTTAGATGCGCTTAGTCGACCCAACCCTTTAAACCGGCTAACCTCATGTTTCTGGGAGTTGTACGACCTTGAGAAACTGAAACGCATCATTATGATCATGGGAACAATCTACAAATCCATGAGTTCGAGATTGAGGTCGATGCAGCAACTGGGATTACAGGTTCGTAGGACATAACCTTCGGCCGAACCTGTGGTTATCATCACCACCGAACCCTCCCCTATACTTCCAACCGGCGAACCTTGTTAGTCAGACGAACCAACATACGAGGCCCGAACCATGTGCGAACATTGAGCAGTAGGTTCATGGGAGCGAACCTTTGGATGCACTTCTGGCCGAACCCTTCCACAAACGAACCATCTTCGAACCAAAGATGCCGAACCCTTAACCTTCACCGAACCTAAACATGTTCACGAACCATTTCAGACCCCGAACCCTCTTCATGGCGAACCTAAGCTAGGAACGAACCCTTGGGTTCGTTAGTATCCAGACAGAGCCGAACCTTGGCCACCAGAATAACTAGGTTCGTTGTAATGCTTGTACAAGTGATTAACCATTTGACAAACTCTCGGCCAAGGCATCAAAAGTCGATATTATGTGCTGGGTCGTGAACTACCCCTCGGTTTAAGAGGCCCATTTCAGCTCACACCCATTTGGCCTATGGCAGATTCAACCGGCCCACCCTTTTGTGTATTCTCGGCCCAATTGAAATTGGCCCAACATCCCGCGACCATTATTAGGCCCAACATGTATTAATTCAGCCCATAGTGGTCCTTAATCGACCCATTCCTAATCAGACACCTATACGGTCCAACATCAACTAATTGGGCTAACCGGTTGAAGCCCAATACTTAATCCCGGGTCCATTTATTCGGTCCAATGGATTTTCAACCTACATGAGCTAAAATGGAACAACCACTTGAATTAGTTGGATTTAGTACAAATGACATGGGATAATTAATCAAGATTACTATCAAGATAGTGAAGGTTAATTGAATGAGGTTTATAAACTTAAAACATTAAGTTACTAACAAAGTGGCAAGGTTACTAGATAACTATGTAATAAACCATTTTTGGGCTTAACAAGAACGAAATGTGGAATATTAAACTATAAACCTAAGATAATCTAGATTGAGTAGCAAAACTTCTACAATTACAAAGAATGATTGTGTAAAAACAGAGTTTCGAGATTTTAAGAATAACCTTGGGCCGAATAAAGACCGCGACTCACTAGTGTTAGCCAATTTAAGGCTAACACACATACGCGCACACTAAACAATTACACTCAACACTATAAGTTACAAACAATGTGAATTCAATACAGGATCGTGAAATCAACATCAAATACAATCAAGGAGAGCGTGCTTTCTTCCTTTTAAGCTAAGTCAACCCTACAACAACAAGGTGAGTTCATATGCCCCTTTTCTTTAATCTTTACTGATTTTAAACTCTCGGGGCTGAGAAACATGTTTACTTTTATTTATTTAAAAGTCTTGCTTAACATGTTATTTATACTTTGATTCAGATAATACTTAACTGTTTATTATCGCTTATCATTGTATGCTTGCTTGTATGATTATGACATGACAGAAATAAACAGATGAAGAAGATAATATATCTTATTAATTCATCAATACATTAGAATAATATAGTTATAAGATTTTATCTTATAATAATCAGTTATTCTTACATAAACAGACATTGGAACAATTACAAGCAAACGTATGAATGTTATAAAGATATTACATATCTTTGTATTAACATTCGACACAAGACTTAAGTAAGTGTAATATGATAAATCCTTTTAACACTTAGCTTTACAACTCAATACATATTACAAGAGAACATGAAACAAAGAATGATAATCATGATAATGTAACTTCATGATAATAACATCATTCACTCAAAGAATTAACATAATGTAATAAGACAAGCTCTTATTTAACTTTGTTAATAACAAGGAGAACATATGACAATGAGAACAATAATACAGATGAACACAATTACAATTAGTTACTATTGACCTGTTGTATTATATCACTTCAATCATGTGCCAAATTGTACAAGTTGATCGTGTAAGCCCCTTTAATTCGCTGACCAGTTAGTTTGACGTGACTAAACCGACGATAGCATAGTGGTACCTTATATTATTCTATACAAGTTATCACAGGTGATTCAAGAATGATATGGACATGTGGATTGGAAATGGAAATCAATAGTTGTATTGCAAGTTGTGTGGAGTTCTAGTAGTGATGTGATGGGATGTTGGCTAGGGCTTAGCTACCTTACATATGCCCTATATATAAGCATCACTACTAGGATGAAATATTACTTGTAAATATAACTATTGAGAAGCCATTGGGTGAACAAGTGAACAAATGACATACAAGTAACATAATATACATTGTGATTGTGCATGTGAATGAATCAATGTTTTCAATTAACTTACTTATGAACTCACCAACCTCGTGTTGACTTTGTTTAAATACATGTTTCTCAGGTGATGAACAGGTGTTGATACTTACATGCAAGGATTCAGCTAGCGGACTTTTAGAAGACCTAGCTTTATTTTGTATTGCATGCTTTTGGTGACAAGAACAATGAATCATCTTTTGTATATCTTGTACAGATACAAGATATAGTTACATTGATTCTTTTTGGTAGATTTAGTTGATTAAATTATGAACGATACATTGTAATTTAATCTTGTAATTCTATGTCATAGATGTATTAGCATTTCTCATTTATATTATCATGTGCTATGTAAACAATCTGATCATTTGATTATCACTCAAGATATCGCGCCCCGGGAACCTTCCGCCCGACGGGAAAACACGATCCGTTCCCGCCGGCCTGGGGTGTGACAGATTGGTATCAGAGCCATGGTTATAGAGAAATATAGGTCATATTACTTAAACGGTTTGGCCTAGACTAACCGACGACTTTTCGGTTAAGATTGTCATGTCACAGGGACAACCACCTCATCCTCCTCCATCCGAGGTGGAACCAGCAACTGCTGCACTGGCAAGCTTGATAACTGAACAGTTAGTTGCAATCATTCATGAGATCATCAGTAGGATCAGGAGCAGCGATGAATATACTAGGACTTTTCCACCTGTCACCACCAAAGGGAAAGAACCTGCGGAAGGTGACACCAGCAAGAAACACCAACATCATCCTGCCAAAAAGTAGAGGAGGACTGTGAACTACACAAAAGCTACCCCAATCAGTCAAGTCATGCCAGACTGGCCTAAAACGGGTAACACAACTTATGTTGGAATGGCCCCGTTTTGTCAACTCTGCCAATATCATCACCATGACAGAAACCAGTGTCGTCAGTGCACATGTTTGGAAAAATAGGACACTGGGCTACTTATTGCAAAACCTCAATGAGATCAAATCACCGTCAATACACAGGTAATCACCCCAAGTGTAACAAGTGCGGATTTCATCATGCTAGAAACAATCCATGCAGTCATTGTCTGAACTGCAGAAAGAAGGGGCACTTGATTCACCGGTGCCGAAGCCTTCCAACACAGAATCAGAAGCAGAGAGCAAGTACTTCTACTTCCTCTCAACACAAACACCACTGCTACACCTGCGGAATGCTTGGACATTTTGCAAGAGACTGCCCTATGAGAAAGTTCCCAACAACTTCAACAGTTCAAACCACATCAACCACCCTCGAGGAACTACTCGCTCTACCAGCACCAGATGTTCACGCGGAGTCGGATGACTTCGAGGGTATGTCCTTTTTATCATATATATTTAAATTATGTAGGATGTAAAAATTATATATTATAAGTAATTAGTAACATAACTAAGGTTAATTATAGATTAATTAGGTGCCACTTATATAATAGAATTTAGTATAATTAATACCTACGTTTGAACGGAGAACGATCAAATTCTGGAGATTCAAGGAGATCAAGTGAAACGTCGTGTCAGAATGATATGGTGCATGAAGGCAACCAAGATTCAAGACGTGCCGATTGTGAGAGACTATGCGGACGTGTTTCCGGATGACTTACCGGGACTGCCACCGGAGAGATCAGTGCAATTCCGAATCGATTTGATTCCCGGAGCGACTCCTGTAGCTAAGTCTCCTTACAGACTTGCACCATCTGAGATGTAGGAGTTGTCCAGTCAATTACAAGATCTACTCGATAAAGGATTCATCCGACCGAGCTTTTCCCTGTGGGGAGCTCCGGTTCTTTTTGTGAAAAAAAAGGATGGAACTTTCAGAATGTGCATTGATTACCGAGAGCTCAACAAACTCACCAACAAGAATCGGTATCCATTACCGAGGATTGATGATTTGTTTGATCAGTTACAGGGAGCACAGTACTTTTCAAAGATAGACTTTAGATCAGGCTATCATCAGCTCCGGATTCAAGAGGAAGACATACCAAAGACGGCCTTTCGTACCCGATATGGTCACTATGAATTCATGGTGATGCCATTCGGATTGACGAACGTACCGGCTGTGTTCATGGATTTGATGAACCGGGTGTGCAATCCGTATTTAGATCAGTTTGTTATCGTCTTCATTGAAGATATACTGATTTATTCCAAGAACGAGCAGGAACATGAGCAACACCTCAAAACAGTGTTGGAACTCCTGAAGGAGGAACGACTATATGCCAAGTTCTCCAAGTGTGAATTCTGGTTAAGAGAAGTTCAGTTTTTGGGTCACGTGATTAATAGTAATGGTATTCACGTGGATCCTGCCAAGATTGAAGCAATCAAGAATTGGGATGTACCTACAACGCCGACTGAGATCAGATCATTCTTAGGATTGGCGGGTTATTACAGAAGGTTCATTTCGAACTTTTCTAAGATAGCCTTGCCTCTCACCAAGCTCACACAGAAGTCTGAACCTTTTGTGTGAACTCAAAAACAAGAGGATGCATTCCAGACACTGAAACAAAGATTGTGCAATGCTCCAATCTTAACACTCCCAGAAGGCAATGATGAATTTGTTGTTTATTGTGATGCTTCCCATCAGGGACTCGGATGTGTTTTGATGCAACGAGACAAAGTTATTGCTTATGCCTCGAGACAGTTGAAGATACATGAGAAGAATTACACGACACATGATTTAGAACTGGGAGCTGTTGTATTTGCTTTAAAGATTTGAAGACACTACCTCTATGGTACCAAATGCACTATCTTCACAGATCACAAGAGCTTACAACACATATTTGATCAGAAGGAGCTTAACATGAGACAGAGACGTTGGGTTGAGCTCCTGAACGATTATGATTGTGTGATCAAATACCATCCGGGCAAAGCAAATGTTGTTGCAGATGCTTTGAGCCGGAAGGAAAGAGTGAAACCCTTACTCGTTCGCGCAATGGGAATGACTGTGCAAACAAGTTTGAGAGAACACATTATACAAGCGCAACAAGAAACAGTGACAAGAAACAACCTGAAACGCGAGCTCGATTGTGGAGCCGAGAAGCAATTCAAGACAAAACAAGATGGAGTTATCTACTATCTGGATCGTGTTTGGATTCCAGCAGTAGATGAACTTCGAACACTCATACTTGACGAGGCACACAAGACACGTTATTCAGTTCATCCTGGTGCCGATAAGATGTACCAAGATCTTAGGTCATTTTATTGGTGGCCGGGTATGAAGAAAGACATTGCCACTTATGTGGGTAAATGTATCACATGTGCCAAGGTCAAAGCAGAACACCAGAAACCTTCGGGTTTGCTGGAACAACAAGAGATTCCACAATGGAAGTGGGAACAAATAGCTATGGATTTCATTACCAAGCTACCCCGCACTTCCAGCGGACACGATTTGATTTGGGTCATCATTGATAGATTGACCAAGTCCGCACATTTCTTGCCGATCAGAGAGACATACAAGATGGAAAAACTAGCGAGACTATACATTGATGAAATAGTAGTGAGGCACGGGGTGCCATTGTCTATTATTTCATATCGGGACAGTCGATTCACTTAGTGGTTCTGGCAATCATTGCAACAATCCTTAGGGACAAGTGTTAACTTGAGCACTGCTTATCATCCTCAAACGAATGGACAAAGCGAGCGCACCATTCAAACCCTAGAGGATATGTTGAGAACATGCATCGTAGACTTCGGTGGAAGTTGGAACACACACTTACCTCTCATAGAGTTCTCCTACAACAATAGCTACCACAGCAGCATTGGATGTGCTCCTTTTGAAGCACTATACGGTAGAAAATGTCGGTCTCCAATTTGTTGGACCGAAGTGAGAGACAACAGAATCACTGGGCCTGAACTTATTCAAGAAACTACTGATAAGATAGCTCAGATACAACAGAGATTACAAGCAACACGTAGCCGCCAAAAGAGTTACGCAGACAAACGGCGCAAGCCTTTGGAATTCGATGTGGGTGACCGAGTCATGTTCAAAGTGTCCCCATGGAAAGGCGTAGTTTGTTTTTGGGCTAAAGGCAAGCTAGCAACTAGGTATGTCGGACCGTTTGAGATTACTCCACTGGCATACAGGCTCAAACTCCCTGATGAGCTCAGCGGAGTACACGATGTGTTTCATGTATCAAATCTCAAGAGGTGCTTAGCAGACGAAACATTGATCATACCGTTGGAGGAAATACAAATTGATGAACAACTACATTTCATTGAAGAACCTGTAGAAATTATGGAACATGAAGTTAAGAAACTGAAACGTAGCCGTATCCCTATTATAAAGGTTCGATGGAACTCCAAGCGTGGACCAGAATTTACTTGGGAGCGCGAGGACAACATGAAAGCAAAGTATCCCCACTTGTTCGAGAAGTAAAGCCCGACCTTTATGCTTAAATTTCGGGACGAAATTTCATTAACAAGGGGAGACTGTGACAACTAGTACCCGATCGGCCGGCAAGTCCGTACGGTATGTGTACTATAAACAGTAACTATGTGTACATATGTGATTGTGAACAGTATTTGTATTAACAGAAATTCTAAATACACGAAACCGTTGTACGTATTTTTGTATAAACTTAAATACTATAAGTACAACGTACATTAGTACAATTAACACAACAGATCATGAGAAACAACAGTATTTAAGTGAATAACAGTAACAAATCGGTTGCGATCTGATATCCATAGATGACAGGAATCAGATGGCCGACAATTCAATGTGAAAACAATGTGAAAACAGGATGTTTAGTTGAGTCCGACAGTGAGGAAACACAAGTTAAAACAATAACATAGTGTCGTTTCAGAATAACAAACTGACAGTGTGTTTGCGTGGATGACGATTCACACAAACATATCTGTGAGTTTTACGTTCTGAAATGATGACTGGAAAGTAGAAAACAAAAGTCGGAAAGCAAAACCATCGTTGTGTTCGTTCGAATGACGATTTGAACGAATACGCGCGATGGTGACGCGATCTGACGAAACGAAAACGAAACACGACACGAATGAAATTAAATTAATTAAAAATAATATATTTAACATTTTTACAATTTTGAAACTCATCAAATAATTAAAATAACATTCCTTTATTTATTACAAGTAATTACGCGTAAAATTCCGGATACGCGACGAAATTACGAACCGAGTAACCGAAACAAACCCGAACACCCCGGGACTATATAAACACCAAATGAGGGTGTTTTTCTTCATTTATGGCAGCCACATCCTCTCTCTAGAAGCTATTCACGAACCTATTTTCTCACACTAGAAATCCAACTTGAAATCTCCATAACTTCTTCGTTTCTTGACCAAATTGGGTGATTCTTGAACCCACGCGAAGCCCTTGACGAGCTCTACATAGAAGTACAGCAGATCTAAAGTTTTTCCCACTAAATTCCGAGGTATGATGCTTGCAGTATCATGAAAAATAGGGTTTTTGATGTGCTTAGTCAACCCAACCCTTTAAACCGACTAACCTCATGTTTCTGGGAGTTGTACGACCTTGAGAAACTGAAATGCATCATTATGATCATGGGAACAACCTACAAATCCATGAGTTCGAGATTGAGGTCGATGCAGCAACTGGAATTACAGGTTCGTGGGACATAACCTTCCGCCGAACCTGTGGTCATCATCACCACCGAACCCTCCCCTATACTTCCAACCGGCGAACCTTAGTCAGACGAACCAACATATGAGGCCCGAACCACATGCAAACATTGACCGGTAGGTTCATGGGAGCGAACATTTGGATGCACTTCTGGCCGAACCCTTCCACAAACGAACCATCTTCGAACCAAAGATGCCGAACCCTTAACCTTCACCGAACCTAAACATGTTCACAAACCATTTCAGACCCCAAACCCTCTTCATGGTGAACCTAAGCTAGGAACGAACCCTTGGGTTCGTTAGTATCCAGACAGAGCCGAACCTTGGCCACCAGAATAACTAGGTTCGCTGTAATGCTTGTACAAGTGATTAACCATTTGACAAACTCTCGGCCAAGGCATCAGAAGTCGATATTATGTGCTGGGCCGTGAACTACCCCTCAGTTTAAGAGGCCCATTTCAGCTCACACCCATTTGGCCTATGGCAGATTCAACCGGCCCACCCTTTTGTGTATTCTCGGCCCAATTGAAATTGGCCCAACATCCCGCGACCATTATTAGGCCCAACATGTTTTAATTCAGCCCATTGTGGCCCTTAATCGGCCCATTCCTAATCGGACACATATACGGTCCAACATCAACTAATTGGGCTAACCGGTTGAAGCCCAATACTTAATCCCGTGTCCATTTATTCGGTCCAATGGATTTTCAACCTACATGATCTAAAATGGAACAACCACTTGAATTAGTTGGATTTACTACAAATGACATGGGGTAATTAATCAAGATTACTATCAAGATAGTGAAGGTTAATTGAATGAGGTTTATAAACTTAAAACATTAAGTTACTAACAAAGTGGCAAGGTTACTAGATAACTATGTAATAAACCATTTTTGGGCTTAACAAGAACAAAATTTGGAATATTAAACTATAAACCTAAGATAATCTAGATTGAGTAGCAAAACTTCTACAATTACAAAGAATGATTGTGTAAAAACAGAGTTTCGAGATTTTAAGAATAACCTTGGGCCGAATAAAGACCGCGACTCACTAGTGTTAGCCAATTTAAGGCTAACACACATACGCGCACACTAAACAATTACACTCAACACTATAAGTTACAAACAATGTGAATTCAATAGAGGATCGTGAAATCAACATCAAATACAATCAAGGAGAGCGTGCTTTCTACCTTTTAAGCTAAGTCAACCCTACAACAACAAGGTGAGTTCATATGCCCCTTTTCTTTAATCTTTACTGATTTTAAACTCTCGGGGCTGAGAAACATGTTTACTTTTATTTATTTAAAAGTCTTGCTTAACATGCTATTTATACTTTGATTTAGATAATACTTAACTCTTTATTATCGCTTATCATTGTATGCATGCTTGTATGATTATGACATGACAGAAATAAACAGATGAACAAGATAATATATCTTATTAATTCATCAATACATTAGAATAATATAGTTATAAGATTTTATCTTATAATACTCAGTTATTCTTACATAAACAGACATTGGAACAATTACAAGCAAACATATGAATGTTATAAAGATATTACATATCTTTGTATTAACATTCGACACAAGAGTTAAGTAAGTGTAATAGGATAAATCCTTTTAACACTTAGCTTTATAACTCAATACATATTACAAGAGAACATGGAACAAAGAATGATAATCATGATAATGTAACTTCATGATAACAACATCATTCACTCAATGAATTAACATAATGTAATAAGACAAGCTCTTATTTAACTTTGTTAATAACACGGAGAACGTATGACAATGAGAACAATAATACAGATGAACACAATTACAATTAGTTACTATTGAACTGTTGTATTATGTCACTTCAATCATGTGCCAAATTGTACAAGTTGATCATGTAAGCCCCTTTAATTCGCTGACCAGTTAGTTTGACGTGACTAAACCGACGATAGCATAGTGGTACCATAGGTTTGACAAACCTCTAGATTGTAGGGCTAGTATATTGATCGTATTGATTCATTGGCCGGTAACGTATGACCGGTGACAGGGCGACTTCAAGTCAGGTTCTGGTAAGCGACACATGGTGATATTAATCTGCAGTGAAAAGTAATTAATCCATCGTTTCTTGTTGTCTAGTAGACTGAGTAATGTATATTCTCATGTCATATTACTAGTAATTGTTTCGATGAGGACTCTGGGTATACAAAGTGGTAGAGGTAAATCGGATGCATTGAAATCTGATTACGTGAGGATTTCAATGGATTCCTTTTAGGCTCTATGCACTATAGTTCAAGAACATATTTCAATTTCTTAACTATCACTCTTAATATTTAAAAGTGTAACAATAGTTAACCCCACAATCATAGAATAATACAAGGAACATATTTGATAAATCTAATATCCTTAACATATAACGGTTATCTAAACTTCGGTTCGATAACTACAATTACATCATTATATTATTCTATACAAGTTATCACAGGTGATTCAAGAATGATATGGACATGTGGATTGGAAATGGAAATCAATAGTTGTATTGCAAGTTGTGTGGAGTTCTAGTAGTGATGTGGTGGGATGTTGGCTAGGGCTTAGTTCCCTTACATATGCCCTATATATAAGCATCACTGCTAGGATGAGATATTACTTGTAAATATAACTATTGAGAAGCCATTGGGTAGTGAACAAATGACATACAAGTAACATAATATACATTGTGATTGTGCATGTGAATGAATCAAGGTTTTCAATTAACTTACTTATGAACTCACCAACCTCGTGTTGACTTTGTTTAAATACATGTTTCTCAGGTGATGAACAGGTGTAGATACTTACATGCAAGGATTTAGCTAGCGGAGTTTTGGAAGACCTAGCTTTATTTTGTATTGCATGCTTTTGGTGACAAGAACAATGAATCATCTTTTGTATATCTTGTACAGATACAAGATATAGTTACATTGATTCTTTTTGGTAAATTTACTTGATTAAATTATGAACGATACATTGTAATTTAATCTTGTAATTCTATGTCATGGATGTATTAGCATTTCTCATTTATATTATCATGTGCTATGTAAACAATCTGATCATTTGATTATCACTCAAGATATCGCGCCCCGGGATCCTTCCGCCCGACGGGAAAACACGATCCGTTCCCGCCGGCCTGGGGTGTGACAGATTGGTATCAGGGCCATGATTATAGAGAAATATAGGTCATATTACTTAAACGGTTTGGCCTAGACTATAACCTAGGGACCCTCATGTAGAATACACAGGACACAGGATTATTTGCATACATTACATCATTCTAGCATGAATACTAACCGACGACTTTTCGGTTAAGATTGTCATGTCACAGGGACAACCACCATCACCACCTCATCCTCCTCCATCCGAGGTGGAACCAGCAACTGCTGCACTGGCAACCTTGATCACTGAACAGTTGGTTGCAATCATTATTGAGATCATCAGTAGGATCAGGAGCAGCGATGAATATGCTAGGACTTTTCCACCTGAGATCATCAGTAGGATCAGGGGCAGCGATGAATATCCTCAGGTGCTAAATAATTAGCCCTGGCACAGTGTCCAATCAATTCTTTCTCCAATATAGCATCCTCACTCCTCTGGTACACTCTGACCTGACCCAGACTTGAGTCAGTCATGTGTTTAAGCTTTAACAAATCAGAAGCCTCTCTGGGCAGCATCTGTTCTGGCACCCTCTCATCGATCAACATCTGAACAAACCTAGGATACATGTAGAATCTATCCTTGGCTTTAGTGATGTTGTCAGACATGTAACGGAAGATCATAGCAGAGAAATTGAACGGTTTGTTCAATATCAAGGCTACCATGGCTCATCGCATAAGATCCCTCAGTTCATCAAACGTCCCCTTCCTCATACTCAAGCAGTGTAACAGAACATGAGCCAGCATTTTGTATTGGAAAGGAAGCTTTCCCTTTTTTACTGATGTAACATTGTATGCACCGAAATATCTAATCCGTAGAAAGATCCTTTGATACATCTTTCTGGTACGAGTGTCATACCATTAGGCTCTCCTCCAAACTGCAGTACTCTACGGATATCTGCCTCAGACACACGAAGTGCTTGCCCAAGCACATTCGCTTCAATGACATAATCCTCATCTACAGAAATCAGTCTAGCAGACTCCCGGAAACTCTGAATATGAGATCGATAAATCTGGCAGGAGTTGGATATGTCATAATATATCCTTGATCGACGTAGAAACTCAATCATAGGCCGAAAGTCTTTGCCATTCCTTGTGGTAGGATCTAGGTAAGCACAAAGATTGTGTTTGTCTCCGAATGTCAAGTTCGCCATATCTACAATTAGAAATAAAACACAATTAGAAACAAAAATTAAAAAATTAAAAAATCAAAAATTTCCAAAGTATAGAACCAGCGAACCTTTCCTAAGACAAACCTAATGCTAGGCGAACCTAAGCCTTAGACGAACCTAAGTCTTAGACAAACCTAAGTTTTGAACGAACCTTCTGTTGAACGAACCTTTGAATGAACGAACCCTCAATGAACGAACCTTCATTGAACGAACCCTCGTATGCCAGTGTCAGCATTACCGTTAGCATCATCATTGTTCGTATCATCTCCGTTGTGACGGCGTGGCTGCATGTTTTCTAAGGATGTTAGAAACATGTTACTACCGTTTACAACGTAAGTTATACAAAATATTGTTAAATGAGTCCATTTTAACAGTTAGGATTACATATAGGAACTATATTTTTCTCCTATATGTCATCAAACTCATAACATTGTAATAATATCCTAATATTATACTAAAGCATCCTAGTTGGTCATTTCTAATATTAACTAAACATTCCTAAGTTCAAACAATTTCCACCCTATACTAACACTGACAACCTCCCGATGCAGTGCAACAAGCTTATATATAGGGCAAAATGGCTTGATTTTGTTGAGAATCGAAGGAGATAGGGTGAGGGTTTCTATAGAGAGAGTGTAGATAGAGAAAGTGACGGAAATGGTGGTGTTGGGGCTGGTATTTGGGGAGTAAATGAGGCATTTATTGCCTCATTAAAAGCTTTCAACTACTCGCGTGTTCGGTCTCGATCGGTTTTGTTTGGTTTCGCATAGAAGCGTCGGTTTTATTCCGTATTCGAAACGAAATGTTACGATTTTAAGAATAGATTTTAATAATTTCATTTAGGTGGTAATTCCTAATAAATTAATTACTATATTTTTTTTGTTTTAAATTTTCAGAAAACATTAAATTTAACTGTTTAAATCGAAACGTCCAGTCGTCGCGCGTATTCGTTCGAATTGACACCCGTACGAATATGAAGATAACTACAGTTTTCAATATGGTTTTCTAATTATTAGACATCATTCAGAACGTTAAACTTTCAGATATATTCGTACAGATCGTCACCTATACGAATAATCCGCCATTTTAGCATTCATGTAACGATATCCGTTGTTGTTTTGTTTGATACCATCTCACATACCTTTATACATAATAAGTTCCTAAACTAAAAAACATAGCACAGTTCAGTGTTGCCAGACCTAATTTGATTGTTGCATCATAGTTTACATTGTGTTTCTGAAATAGTTTCATAAGCGTTAAGCATTAATAGTGTAGAATAAGCATTACATAGTGTTATGTACACAAGTCTACTGTATCAATCCCTGTGCCGAACTACTGTTTGGGCACTGATGTTACAATCATAATTCATCTATCTTGTATCTGCACAAGATATACAAAAGAATTCATATAATGATGTTCAAAAATATCCACGTCCAAAAATACTAGGTCCTCTATCTAGGCACCCTAGTAAATAGCACGAACTCCTTGTTAACATGTTCGTTACCTGAGAAGTCATGCAAAAAGATCAAGTCAACACATGGTTGGTGAGTTCATATTTTTTAGTTTTGAAAATGAATTTGTACAAACCTAACCGAATGACAACCTTAACCTCAATAACAACCACCTATCCTATCCAGCCCAGTATGCTTATATATAGGGCATACGTAGGGCCAAGCCCAGCCGCCAACCCACCACATACTAAATCGTATATCATATTGTTGTCCTTGATAATTAAGCATTTCATTCCTCATCATCAACACATCAGTTCTTAGTTGTTAGTTCTTGTAGTTTCATAAAATATGGAAATCCTCTTGATTCCTTAAGCTCATCACACAAACATGATCAACCATAGTATTTGTAGAAACATTACATTAAATGCTTAATTAAATAAATAAATAAACATTTAATAAAAATCTAAGACCTAATGATTGGGCCTTGGTCATACTAAAGTAGACTAGTCCAGCAATCAAGGTTCTTAGTAGTTGAGGAAATCTGTAAATATCATCAAACATGCGACCTATAATCAATCAGTCTAGCTAGGACATCTTTTGATATATAGGATTTTATAGTTCATCTATATCTTCCGTAGTTCGTTCTTGATCGTATAGATCGTTAGTTCTTTGGCACATGCTATCTTTGAATATTTCCCAGACATTCCTCTGAAAATAGATCGTCAAAAACAGTTCTTCGTACTAGTTCTATAGTTCTTTGAAAATAGATCGTTGGTGTAACACCCCGACCGATGGAGGAAACGTCGGGATGCCACGAGGGATGTGTAGATTGTTCATCAGCTCGTAAGCATCTAATTAAATCATCACATATCAATTAATTAACCAAGTTAATTACACAAAAATCGTGTTCATCATGAAATAGTTACAACAATTACACAAAAGATTTAGCTAAACTAACTAAACTCTACTCTTCAGAATTTCAGTTATTTTAGCTTAGTCCAAGAACCTAAGTGATGATGTCCAAAAGATGTAGAGCTACCCTTCTCTACTTACTTCTTTTCATTTCCTAAAACATGTAGAAAATCAAGTGTCAACTACAAAGTAGTTGGTGAGTAATCCTAAGTTTTTATGTTTTCAAAAATGTTTACGAAATATTTATAAAAGTTTTATAGTTTTCCGAGAAAATCCACATGTGCACCTGCAAAATAACCCAACACTTCCAACACACAAACACAAACACAATAATCATATAATTCAAATAATCACAGATAATCAACCACATATATTCAACCAATCTCAACCAATCACAAGTCAATCAATAATCAATATTCATCATAATCATCTCAATATAAGTTACCGCGGAGGACCTCAGTCAACTCAATCAACGGCGGAATCATCGCGGAGGACCTCAGTCAACTCAACCAACGATATTCCTATAAGTGTCAAGACATGCACTTCGGAGGACCGCAGTCAACTAAACCAACAGTGGAATTACTGAGGAGGACGTTAGTCAACTCACCAACAGTAACTCAATCATTGCGGGAGACCGAAATCAACTCAACCAACAACGACTCACGAAATATGTAACCATCCATAACAATCCATAATCAATAATAATCCATTAATATGAATATCATATTGATAATCCAGGTGTCATCCATGTGTTATCAAATAATATTTTAAATTGGTATACATGTTTCACCTCCGATGTTTAAAACAAACTGTTTAAAAGGAGGTTATGACAACTCACTAGAGTCCTTAGAATCAGTGTTCTTGTAGTATGCGCGCTCACGTATGTGTAATCAAAGACACTTCAACAACCTGTATTTATTTTTTATTTGTGTTCATAAGTATATGCATTTTATCTCCATTAAGTGTCCATGATTGTTTACTTCCTAATCGTTACATGTCTTGTTAACTTAGTTTGTTTGTCCTAAGTTAAGTTGTAACACTCAAGGCTTTATAAATTATTATCAAAAAAGGTAAACTAAACTTTGTTAGTTTGAATTATCAAATGGTGATAAACAAGTCTTGGGATACTATGTGTACTCTCATGAATAGGTAGGATAAAGAGTGTTGTCTTTATCATACGCGTATCCATACATAAACAAGTATACTCAAAGGATGACCCTTATCATACACTTATATATATATACATGCATGCACGTTCACTTGAACTGACCACCACAAAATTAAGTTAATAAAATTTAATTTCTTTAGCCTTAAGAATTTATTCTTAGTTTACTCATATAAGATATTCAGTGTATGAAATTTCCAAATTTACATCTTAGATTTATTGAGGAAAGGTGGTGGTCCTTATAAATTTTATGCATGCATGAATATACATAACCACCCATAATCTTTGATTTACTCTTAATCTTAGTTCAACATTTTCGGTTTTGTTAACCATGATTCCAGCGAACCTCCATCACTTCTCCCCTAGGTTCGGCTTTAACATAGCCCTCATCCCTTTGGTTCGTTACAACATGTAGGTTTGGCCAAGAGGAGAAGGTTCGGTGGTGAAAGGTTCGCAGATCCCAGGTTTGGCAGCTTAGGGTTCGGTCCTTGAAGGTTTGCCCATGCAGGTTTGATCAGGTAGGTTCGTGAAGGGGAAGGTTTGCTGTCCAGGTGGTTTGCCAAGACCATATGTTCGCCACCTTGTAGGGTTCGGTGACCAATAGAGGTTCGTAACCAGGAGGTTCGGCTAGACTAGTCTTGCAGCACATGTTCGCCCAAACAAAAGGTGCGGCTCAAGTGAAGTTTTGGCCAAAGGGTTCGCCACCTTAGGATTTGTGGCTGCTTCTAGGTTCGTGGCTAAGGAGGTTCGGCCAGCGGGGTTCGCCACCTGCACCCTCACGCCCCAACCGACTCATCATCATCATCATCAAAAATCCTCTATTGCAGCCTGCTACAATCGTTTGTATCTAGCCTATACAGGTTCGATTTAATGTTTTCCAAGCATAAAATCATTTACAATAATAGAAATGTGAACCGGTTGTGTCTACGTGAAAAACAAAAAGTAAAACTCGTGATTTACCTCTAAATGTCAACCCAAGGACGAGTTTCTTCGTGGGTTCACGATCTACTCGATCTCACGAATAATTTGGCACCAAGATCTTGTAATTCCGTTGAGAAACGAGTGACATAATCTAGAGAGAAGGTAGAGAGAGAGAATGGTGGCGTTCTTTTGTGGGTTAGAGAGAGAAAGAGATTGTGTGAAATGAAGAAGAAGATGGAATCTTCCTCTTTAATAACCTGTGTAATCCCCGTGTGCTCGGTCTCGTTTATATCGCGTTCACCGATCATTAGATGCTCGGTTTTCTCGTAAAATATATTTAAGACATAGTATGTTTAAATATTTGTGTTTCATTAAATGAAATGATTTTAAATAAATTTGTTTCGTACAACGATTTAGTTGAATTATTTATTTAAATAAAACGATTTTTTCGGATTTGTTTTAGATTGTAATTTATAATAAACGTTTTTAAATCCTTTTTCTTATTTTAATATCGTTAGATATTATTTTGGCATCTCGTCGAAACGCGTTACTTATGTACGTATTCGTAAAGATCGTCAGCTTTGCGAATCCGACGCTCGTATCGTATTTCGATGTGATTTACGATTTAGGCAATATCGTTTCAGAATATTATTCCTAATAATTATATTCGTGCGAATCGTCACCCACGCCAATACATTATTAAGTTAATATTCCTAAAATAATATTCACGTTTAAATTATATCCGTAACCTCACCAACGCGTAATTGTTTCCAGTAACGTTTTCATTATTTTATTATCTTTAAATATATATATATATATATATATATATATATATAAATTCCCAATCCGAATCCCACTAAACCATGTCACTGACACATCCATGATAGACCGAAATATGCTTATGTATAGGGCATATGTAGGAGTAGGTCGCAACCTATCCAGCCACCGTCCCACCGCTATTTCGATAAACCATGACCACATGTCCTTGACTATGTTTAGTAACCAACAGTAACCAACTCATAACTTTTACCATTGCAAACCAAAACCTCGGATTCAACACTGATATAATCATGATAAACCGAAGATGGCTAATGTATAGGGCATATGTGGAGGTCAGTCGCAACTGCCTCAGCCACCGTCCCACCACCTCTTCGATAGACCATGATTATATCCTTGCCTATCTTTGGTTATAGAATCCTATACCACTACCATTCCAAATCAACTATCCCATATCATGTGAGTTAAACTGCAATAAATTCTGTGGTCCTGTTTAGTTGTGTTTCAACTAAATCTCCCAGGGTTTATGCTTATAATCATGTGTTCTCAATAATGTATACCAATAATATTAGCATCCAATAATCCATAATAATTATCAATTATCATATCAAGTCTTAACAGTACAAATGTTTATGTAAATTAATGCCTGAAATACAGTGATGTTACAGTTGCATACAGTTCTTTGAAATAGATCTTTAGTTCTTTGAAAACACACCACTGAAAATAGTTCTTTGATTTAGATTGTTAGTTCTTTTGAAAACACACCACTGAAAATAGTTCTTTGTTTTAGTTCGTTAGTTCTTTGAAAACAGCCTCTCTGAAAATAGTTCTTTGTTTTGAAATAGTTAATTACTCATAATGAATAAATAACCCTTTTAAAAACCTGTAAATGGTTTACCTAGACAAAATCTAGGATAACAATTATACATGTAAAGCATTTAAGTAAATATAATTCAAGGAAAATAATTTACGCATGCTTCTCAGCCCCGCGTTTGTAAAAAAATGTTTAGAAAAGGGACAATTAACTCACCTGTGTTGCTATGCAATGAATCACAAAAGATATGCGCGCTCGTTGGTTGTCGATTATCTTCAGTACCTGTGTGGATTTAGTATGATTCGAATACGATAAGTGTCGGAAGATGGCGTATATAGGATTTTTGTCTCGGTGTGCAACTAAGTGTCATATACACTTGCTAATGTGTTACTAACTTTCTCTAATTATTTTATGTTATTTACCCTCTATGAACCTTTATTCCTAACTGAAACGTTACAACTAAAGTTTATTCATGTAAGGTTTATATTACATCCTTTATAATTTAACCTTATGTTACCAAATATTAATTTAAGAAATCATTTAAGTTATTTTAAAACGTTTTGATTAAGAATTTTATAAATCATGTTGTCTCAATTTAAAACATAAGTTATTTTAAGAAAAATAGATGTCAACATGTTAGACTTAAGTTAATCTTACTTGATTAGCTCCAAGTCTTTCATTAGATCTTTGTTACACGTAGTTCTTTGTCCATCCTCGAGTTAATCATTATCTTAAGTTTGGACAATTTGAACAACCTAAGTTGACTACCCATGACATGAAAATACTAAGTGTTGAGAGTTGATACCTAATATCAACTTCATACTTAGTCATTTCTTGAACTCTTTTGTCACCCTCCTAGTTCTTTAGTTCTTTGTAACTTATAATCACTTAACAACCCTCAGATTGTTGTGATTTATATGAATTGTACTTAGTTTATTTTCTTAGAACTCATTAGGCTTAGGATTGTGTCTTTAGGGTTTTTAGTTAACACTTTGAAACCCATTCTTGAACCCAACCTATAGTAATCTTTTTTGTAAAAGTTCTACTTGATAACTCTAAGTGGTTAAACCCAAATGGCTATTAAAAACCTGTTTAAGTGTAAAATTAGTTTAGAGAAAAGTTTTGGGTTAATATCCTTAGTTTCGATGAGATACAAACCGGTTTTATCATCATAAAACCCTAACGACTTTCACCCGACACAACCCTGTTCTAATCAGCCCCATGAGTTCGATTCTAGGTATTTTAGGCTAGTTCCAAGCTCATTTTACTTGGAAGATATTCATGCACTAATATTGACAGGGAAAGGTCCAGTATCGACAGCCAGTGGTTGACCAGTATCGATGAAAGTCCATCCAGCCTTCTGTCTACATTATCAGTTTCGACCTGCTAAGTTTGACAGACCTGGCTTAACGATTTTGATAGTATCGAAGGTGTTTCATGGTCTGGGACTTGGAGAGGGTCGATATTAGTAAGTTCGAAGGGTAGCCCATCGATCCTATGTGGTCGAACTTAACATTATCGATGCCAAAAGTTGCTGTGGAGGTTCATCTGTCGAAACTAGGAACCAGCCTTTTTCTTATACTGATACTAATGTACATGTCACACCCCGAGCCGGCGGGCCGGATCGTGTGTCCCGTCGGGCGGAAAGGTCTCGGGGCGCGATATCGTAAATGATAATCGTGATGATCAGATTGTTTACAATGCACGTGATATATAATGAGAAACTTCTAAATGAAAATAGAATTACAAAGTTAAATTACATCAGTTTTGTTCATAATTTAACAATGTAAATCTACTATCAACATCATAATTCTTCTATCTTGTATCTGCACAAGATATACAAAATAATTTATAAAATGATATTCAAAAGTATGCAAGTTCAAAATGCTCGGTCCTCTATCTGGTATTCTAGTCCAAAAGCAATAACTTCTTACTTAGACATGTTCATCACCTGAGAAGTCATGCAAAAAGATCAAGTCAACACATGGTTGGTGAGTTCATATAGTTTTATTTAAAAATGAATTTGAATAAACCGTTCGAATGACAACCTTAACCTCACCATTAACCACATATACCATCCAGTTCAGTATGCTTATATATAGGGCATATGTAGGGTCGAACTTACCGCCCGCCCAGCCACCGTCCCACCACATACCAAACCACATGATATATTGTTCCTAGTGACAATTAAGCATTTCATCCCATACCTCTGATTCACAACGTTTGATTACCCTGAAATCTTTTTACCTTGATCCCCCTAAATGACAACCTTAACCTCATCAACAACCACCTATGTTATCCAATCCAGTATGCTTATATATAGGGCATATGTAGGGTCGAACTTACCGCCCGCCCAGCCACCGTGCCACCACATACTGGACTGCTTAACATATTGTTGTTGATGATAATAAAGCGTTCCATTCCATCTATCGTCATAATAGATTTTGATTTCCACAAATTGAAATACTACTGATTTCTTGAGTTCATCACGTATTCATGATCAACCATAGCACTTGTAGAAACATAATATTAAATGCTTAATTAAATGAATAATTAATCATTTAATTACAACTAAGACATGATGATTGGGCCTTATTTGACTCAATCAATTAGACCTAGTTGTTGGTGGTGTCCAACTTGTACCGTCTCACACGAGGCCCATACCAGGCATGACCCAATTGAGTCTACTTGTATGTGTCGGGACATTCATGATGTGCCCATATCAGCTTGACCTTCCGGTCTACTGTACATGTCGAGACTTTAGGATATCCTTTGATTTTGATCGTCTTTGTTCTTTAGAATTTGTTTGATCGTTTGATTTATGCCCATATAGGTTGACTATGAAAGTCTACAATTTATGACGGGACTTTCCGTGTGTTAACACGCGGTCTCGATCCGTATACAACTGACATCCACCTTAAATTGATTGTTAATGATTTCATGTGTTCTTTGATTCACACACGGATATGATTTTCCTTGATTCTGATCCTTAGAATTCCATGGCTACAACATTGAGTTTAGGTTCTTGAATTATCCTTAGTTTACTTGAACACACTCTGAATTAGATTTCGTGGATTTGATCTTTGGTTTTAGTTCTCTTGATCACACATATTGAGTTTAGATTCTTTGAGTTTGAACTTTGATATAGTAATTGTTTGATTTAGAATTATTGTCTTACTCATAAGAGTAATTAATTAATTCGTTAGTTAAACCTGTACATAATTTACCTAGACAGGAGTCTAGGAATACATGTATATAAAACATACAATAAGTAAAAGCATTTACGTAAAACATATTTAAAGAAAATTGTTTATGCATGCTTCTCAGCTGTGACAATATGGCGTTTCGGATTGACACCGTTAATCAGAAACTAACAGAAAATATACGAAATCATATAAAAACAAACTAGAGGGACTGAAATTGAATAAAATCAGTCCCAAACATTCAATTTAAAAGAATTAGACTTGTAAGGATGTAAAATAATCAATTTTGGCTTTTACAAGTCAAAATTTCGGCCAAAAGAGCAATAAAATTCGAAATTCAAATGAACCCACAGTAATTGATCGAATTAATCCTTCAATCAACACACAATGATGATGAACAATGGTTACCAACAGTTCTTAACCTCATAATTGTCGAATTTAAACGAAATAATGACTCAAGAGTGGTAACCGAAGTCTGTTGAATTCGAACATGTATAATACGAAGTTAATCAACCAAACTGAAGGTTCCTAAACACTAATCGGCCCTTTTAGGGTCCTGTGCATACAACAATTTCAACCAAGAAGGTCTAAATAGAAGATTTTGATCGTGATTCGGCTGAACCTCAACCTAATAGTCGAACTACACCAAATCAACATCAAACCAGGTAAAAAGCTACTCCAACACAACCTAAAGTGGCCGACTAAGCATAGCCCTATGTTAATTCTGGCTTTTAACATCGAATCATATGAATTTGATTTCTATGGTTCTTGATGAAGAACGAATTGGGGGTTTTTGATAAACCAAGCTTAAAAATCAAATTAAACTTCACAGAGAGTTTCGAAATCATCCTTTTATGGAAAACCATATGACAATTTCATCTAAAAACAACTAATTGATCGATTTCGAATTCTAGGGCTCTTAATGAAAAACCATTTGGGGGTTTTGATTCAAATGAGTTTGATAATCGAATTGAATTACCCAGAGAGGTTCGGAATCCACCACTTAACTAAAACCCTATGTTAAATGTCTACAACAACAACGAATTAAACGACTTCTAATTCTAGGGTTCATCACTTAAACCAATTTGGGGGTTTCTAGGTAAATGAGTTCAAAACCCAAATCAAATCACATCAGTAACTTCTAAAGAGGCCGATTAATGAAAACCATATGTTAATTGGATAAAAAAACATGATTTGGTTGATACCCGATTGCGTGATGATGAAACAGAAACGTTTTTGGGTTCTAACTTGATGATTTAATCGAATTAAAATCATAGTGGGACTCGGTTGGGTTACTAAAACAAAACCCCTATGGATTTGGAATTGATTGGATTAAAATCGGGGTCCAATTGGAACCCAATTGATTCTGTTAAGGTTAACAAAGGGGAAAGCAGGGAGGTTTGCTTAAAAAGATTTATTTCTGAATCCTTATCCAACTATCTAGCCGGCCAGAGTGGTAGCATCCATGTGCTTGGAGTGGAGGGTGACGGGTTCGAACCTGTGGCTTCACTGATTTTTGAAATTAGAAATCAATTTTTGTATTTTAAACATAAATTTATTGTTTTAACTCCGATATGGCTCGTTCAAGTTGCGTTGGGACCGAAATGGAATCCCGAAAAAATTGGAATTATAAAATTTACATTTTGACTCGAAACCGTAATTGCGTATAATTACGAGCATTTAAACGAAATCGTATATACTATATGATTTAAAGAAACGAATTCGAAACCATACGTACTTTCGTATGAACGTTTCAAACAACTTAAAATACGTGTGTTGACACGTATGTGACCACAAACAAGATTTGGACGTTCTGGATAACACAACGTTATTGTTACAACTCAGATTCTTCGTAGAAGTTAATCTACGTGATTTCGGTGTCGATCACTTATGTAAATAGTACAATAGTGGAAAGGCAACTTACATTCTAAAAGTCAGCTTCGGTGTCGATCACTTATGTAAATAGTACAATGACTAGCTATAATGACTATGCATGTGTGATTATGTTATCTACAAACATTTCATTTCAAACAGTTTTTCAAACATTCGTGATTACATATTCAAACCTGTGTATGCATCAACCTTTGTGTTGACTTTATTTGCATGTTTTCTCAGGACACTAAAGCACAAGTAAGGAAGAGCAGGGACTAGGATGTTGAGTCTCATGCATACATTTTAATTCAAGTGTTTTCAATTTGATTATTTAAGACATTGAATTTGTAGTTTACATTTTGCAAACTGTTTTTTTTGTTATTGGTTTTCAAACGCTTCCGCAAACGTTAAAACTTTGATTTTACAATTTAGACCAAATTTATGTTTGAAAAGAATATAGAGGTCTTTCGTTATGTCTAATGCCTGAGATCCTGGTTTGTCACTCCCTAAACGGTATGATTCTGTTACTTGAAATTTAGGGGTGTGACAGATTGGTATCAGAGCCATTGGTTATAGCGAACTAGGTTTGCCTTAGTAGACTTAGACTATAACTGTCGCACCCCGAGAAATCCCGTCCCTTCCGGGGCGCGAGCGGCGGCAGATTGTCAGGATCGCAGTCTCCGGTCACACAACATGCGAGACCTATATGTCTGATTTCGTACGTACATCCAGTAATTTGGATAAAACAGTTTAGTAATATCAGAGTTGCGGAAATAAAGTACAAGTTAACAAAACAGCTTAATCATTCATAGTTTCGGAAGCGTTAAATCAAAATGGTTTTCAAAGTGATACGTGACAATAGTAGCGGAAGCGATTAAAGCTGATTAACATTACATAACAACCAAATGATAATAAATGTTTGATAAACTAAGACACTTAAGCAGATGCATGCGACCCCGGACTAGCATCCTATTTCTGGTGCGCGTGCCTTAGTTACCTGAGAAAACATGCGAGTAAAAGGTCAACACAATGGTTGGTGAGAGCACAGGTTTGTAATCAGCAGTAAACATCAAAATGCTTAAAGTAAAGTTTGCAGGTCTATTTTTCAATACAATGCAATATCAATTGATAGCTAGTCAATATGTTTTATATCATATGCGGGTTCGCAACCGAAGCTAACATGCTGCCTCCCGCCATACCCATCCAAGATATGGCAAACGTTGTTTGGTCAATTATGCACTGTTCCGACCTCCAGTCGGGGTGGCCATACGGCTCGCAACAGTGGGGCTTGTCAGGCCCAAATAGTACTATTCAGAATTACCACGCTGAGCGCTACGCGCTATTAACGGTTCGAGGTGTGTTTAATGAGGACTTATCAGTTTGTGGATGAATGCCACACATATGCATATACGATATTAGCATGTACAAAAATAACCAAAGTGTGTAAGTTGTTCAAAAGCAGTTGTATGCAATGTTTTCTCCCCCAAAGGTAGAAAATGTAAAAAGGGGCCGTGAACTCACCTTAGCGAGGTGAACAATTGTAAGCGTAAGCTCCTGTGTCGTCGGGTGGTCAGTCACCGGCTACCTATATCGTATACTATACGTGAGTTCGTGTAAGTGATCGTGTTACATGATCAATAACTCTCGATTGATCATGTCTGTCTGTGTCGGTCTACCTTGACCGTGTTTGACCGTGTGTGTCAACGACCCGTTGGTGAACCTTGTGTTGTTTGTGTATTGTGAAACATTCGTGTTAGTGCTCGTTGTGTGCAAAACGCGTAAGTCGCGTCTATGGACAACTTACCATTTATAGTAAGTTTCCATGTGTAGCAAGTTCACAAGCATATTGATTTTAGAGTTCTAGCATGCTCATTAGTCCTACGTGATCATGTTAACACATAGCACATCATCATACAAAGTCACATAAGTCGTTTACAACATGTTTGCACATAAAAGTTTCCTAAAATGGAAAGTTTCCATTTGTAGTATTCGTGACATTGGAAACCGTCTAACTTAGTATCTAATCATCATGCTATAACACATTAAGTCATTTAGTATGCTCAAATCAATCAAAATATCCATGAGTCGATTTTTGTAAAATTAAAGTTACCATAAATAGTAACTTTGTAGTTTTTGCATCAAAATAACTACCTAAACATTTATAAACCATTCTTATGCCACAAATCATCATAATAACCAATCTAGCATCATTTAAACATGTCCACATAGCTAAATTCGTCGTCTATCAATATTTCATCAATAAAAGTTACTAAATATAGTAACTATGTCAAAATGACCATAAACATTATCAAAATCACATTCTAAGTGTTCAAATCATCATCTTAACATCCTAATAGCAATTCCACATACATGCATGTTCACCACTTTCACTAAATCATCATCTTGTAACTCAAAAGTTACTAAAAATAGAAATAATCATAAATAAACCATTTTAACATCATCTATTCATGAAATCGTCATCCAATATCATCAAGAAACATATCTATATACTCAAAATCATTCTAACCATCATGGATCATACATGCATGGCATTATAATGTCTTAAATCATCATTTCAAGCATATAGGTTCATACCCATCACTTTAGATCATCATAAAACTCAATCTAAACATCATAGATCCTCAAGAAACACATTTAGATCAACAAACCCAGATTCAAACCACAAGAAATTCGTGCATGTGATGGGTGGGTGCTTGCAAGTGAGTGGATCTTCATGCATGTGGGTTTTTACCCATTGCATGTTCGATCTAACTATCAAGGAGCAAGTAAAACTACCTTAGATGCTCTAGATCGCTGGAATGAAGTTGAATCAGGGATTTGGCAGCTCCAAGGGTGGATGGAAATAGACTCTTAGTGGCTTCAAGTGGTGGTGTGTTGATGGTGATGAGTTCCAAGCTTCCTTCTATGCTCCAATGGCTTCCTAGGAGCTTCAAAGCTTCATCAATGGAGTTTTCTGGTGAAATGATGAAGAAACAGAGGTAGGAACTCGAGATAGAGGTGTTATGACCGAGAGAATAGGATTAGAATGATTAAAGTGAGATAGGTTGAGTGTAGATCTTATTTTTGCGATCTGTGCATGTCAGGCGTAACGCCTGGCGTGGCTAAAGATTTTAGGCGTTACGCGCGGATGGAATTTGTGTCCGGCTGATTTCTTTGTCCCGCGCGCATCGCCAGATCTGGGTGCTTCGGGTCAGGCGTACCGCCTGGCCCAAAAGTTAGGCCCACTAAGCCTATTTTGTTGTTCTGGGCTCGTTCTTGCCCGTTTCTCGACTGTAGAACATCGTTCGAGCATCGTTTGGTCTCGTTTGAACTTCCCAGTTCACTGTGTGAGTGTTTCGTGAAGTTTTGAGTGTTGTGCTACACAATGCGTTTGACGTTAACCAACGTTCGTGAGACTCGTGTGTGTTTCGGTAATTCCTCGAATTATCGATGATTGTTTGTGTTCGTGTCTAACGAAGTGTTTGCACGCTTGATTAATCCTAATCAACGTGTGATGCACAATTCAATAATTCCCCGAATTATTGTTTTGCGTTAGCGTTGTGTTTGCCACACTTGGTTTCCAAAACCAATGTGCAATGTACGATTCGATAGCTCCACGGACTATCGTTTCGTAGTAGTTTGTGTTCAACTCATCTAATTAAACATAATTAAATGAAATGCAACAAGTATGAATGTGAAATGTAAAGAATGCAAGTGTCGCAATTTACCTGAAATTGCCGGGTGTCACATCATCCCCTTGTTGAAAGAAATTTCGTCCCGAAATTTGGTTGTTGTTGGTAGTGTTCGAGAAACAAGAGTGTTTGAGAAAATCAAAATTTTCTAGTTGTCACATCATCCCCTTGTTGAAAGGAATTTCGTCCCGAAATTTATTTGTTGTTGTCGACGTTCGACGTTGTCTGTTTGAAGAGATGGGGATATTTGCGCATCATCTGATCTTCACGTTCCCACGTGAATTCAGGTCCGCGTTTCGAGTTCCATCGAACTTTGACAATAGGGATCTTACTTTGCTTGAGTTGTTTGACCTCACGGTCCATGATTTCTACCGGCTCTTCCACGAACCGTAGTTGTTCATCCACCTGGATCTCATCCAGTGGAACAATAAGTGTTTCATCCGATAAACACTTCTTTAGGTTTGAGACATGAAATACGTTGTGAACTCCATCGAGTTCGGCTGGTAAGTTGAGTTGGTATGCCACTGGACCAATCCTTTTTAGGATCTCGAAAGGTCCAATGTACCGTGGGTTCAGTTTTCCTCGTTTACCAAAACGAATGACGCCTTTCCATGGCGAAACTTTCAGAAGAACTTTATCTCCTACCTGGAATTCCAGAGGTTTTCGGCGTTTGTCGGCATAGCTCTTTTGACGATCACGAGCTGCTGCCATGCGGTTTCTGATTTGCACGATTTTCTCCGTTGTTTCGTGTACAAGTTCCGGGCCAGTGAGCTGACTGTCGCCCACTTCCGCCCAACAGATAGGTGATCGGCATTTCCTGCCATAGAGTGCCTCAAAAGGCGCTGCTTTGATGCTTGTGTGGTAGCTGTTGTTGTAGGAAAACTCCACCAATGGTAGGTGAGTTTCCCAGCTGCTACCAAAGTCTACTACGCATGCTCGTAGCATGTCCTCGAGGGTTTGTATTGTGCGTTCGCTCTGGCCATCAGTTTGTGGGTGGTATGCTGTACTCATATCCAACCGCGTGCCAAGTGACTTTTGCAATGATTTCCAGAAGTTAGAAGTGAATCTGGCGTCTCGATCTGAAATAATGGAGATTGGCACTCCATGTCGCGAGACTACTTCTTTGACATAGATTCTGGCTAGCTTTTCCATTTTGTCATTTTCCTTGATCGCAAGGAAATGTGCTGACTTAGTCAGTCGGTCTACAATTACCCAGATAGTGTCACATCCACTAGGAGTACGGGGTAATTTGGTGATAAAATCCATGGATATTTGTTCCCACTTCCACATGGGGATTTCAGGTTGTGTGAGTAATCCAGAGGGTTTCTGGTACTCGATCTTGACTTTAGCACAAGTCAAGCATTTGCCTACGTAAGTAGCGATGTCGGCTTTCATATGTGGCCACCAGTAAAGTACCTTCAGATCATGATACATCTTATCAGATCCAGGGTGAATGGAATATCGGGATTTGTGAGCCTCGTCCATCACAAGGTCTCGTAGGTTCCCATGATGCGGAACCCAGATGCGTTCCATGAAATACTGTAAGCCATCGGCTTTTTCTTTAAGGTGTTGCTCCATTCCCCTTAGTGATTCTGCCGCTAGGTTTTCAGGTTTAAGTGCCTCCACCTGGGCATTACGTATTTGCTCAGGGAGGTTGGGAAGAATGGTGAGTTGTAAAGCTCTTACCCTCTTGGGTTTCGGTGTATTCTTCCGACTTAGGGCATCGGCCACTACATTGGCCTTCCCCGGGTGATACTTGATGGCACACTCATAGTCGTTTAGGAGTTCGAGCCAGCGACGTTGTCGCATGTTCAGTTCCTTCTGCTCGAATATGTGTTGGAGACTCTTGTGATCGGTGTATATCGTACACTTTGTGCCGTACAGGTAGTGTCTCCAGATCTTGAGTGCAAATACCACGGCTCCAAGTTCCAAGTCGTGGGTGGTGTAATTCTTCTCGTGGACTTTCAGTTGTCTAGAAGCATATGCGATTACCTTGTCACGCTGCATCAGCACGCAGCCGAGTCCTTGTATCGAGGCATCGCAATATACTACGAAATCATCTGTTCCCTCAGGAAGCGATAAAATAGGTGCACTACAAAGCTTCTGCTTGAGAAGCTGGAATGCAGCTTCTTGCTTTTCAGTCCAGAGATATTTCTTGTCCTTGTGGGTTAAGGCTGTGAGTGGTTGGGCTATCTTTGAAAATCCTTCGATAAATCGCCGATAATAGCCTGCCAAGCCTAGGAATTGTCGCACCTCAGTTGGGGTCTTTGGTGCTTCCCAGTTCTTGATTGCCTCTATCTTAGACTTATCCACATGAATCCCTTGTTCATTAACAACATGTCCCAAGAATTGGACTTCTCGGATCCAGAAGTCGCATTTTGAGAGTTTAGCGTACAGCTTCTCTTTTCGTAGCAGTTCAAGAGTCAATTGAAGATGCTCTTTGTGTTCCTCCTGGGTTTTGGAATAAATGAGAATATCATCTATGAAGACAATGACGAACTTGTCGAGGTATGGTTTGCACACTCTATTCATGAGGTCCATGAATACTGCAGGTGCATTGGTTAGCCCAAACGGCATGACCAAAAACTCGTAATGGCCATACCGAGTGCGAAAAGCAGTCTTGGGTATATCTTCCTCCTGAATCCTCAACTGATGGTACCCAGATCGCAGATCGATCTTAGAGTAGTAACTCGATCCTTGCAGTTGATCGAATAAATCGTCAATGCGGGGTAAGGGGTAACGGTTCTTGATTGTCACTTTGTTCAACTCCCGGTAGTCGATGCACATACGAAACGTGCCATCCTTTTTCTTTACGAATAAGACCGGAGCTCCCCAAGGTGAGAAGCTTGGTCTAATGAAACCCTTGTCCAACAGCTCTTGCAGTTGATTGGACAGTTCCTGCATTTCCGAAGGTGCAAGTCGATATGGTGCTCGTGCGATAGGTGCTGCTCCCGGCACAAGGTCTATGCGGAACTCCACTTGTCGAGGTGGTGGAAGTCCTGGTAGATCCTCCGGGAAAACGTCGGGATATTCGCATACGACTGGGATGTCTTCTATCCTTTTCTCCTCTTCAGTCTTGTCGGTGATAAGCGCCAATATGGCAGTGTATCCCTTTCGTAAGCATTTGTGAGCTTTCATGCACGAGATGATGTTCAGAGGAGTGTCACTCCTTTCGCCCTTGATGTCTAGAGTTTCTCCGCTAGGGAGAGGTATGCGCACAACCTTGTCGTGGCAAATGATTTCAGCCTGGTTTTCAGACAACCAATCCATGCCCACTACGACATCAAAACTGCCTAGTGTAACCGGCATGAGGTCAATCTTAAATTTATGGCCTGCTAGCTCTAAAGTGCATTCTCTCAGAATGTGCTTAGTTACAATCAATTTACCATCAGCTAGCTCTACTGTATATTCAACTTCTAAGGGTGTTGGGGTTATGGCAAGTATCTCACTAAAGTCCTTAGATATAAAGCTTTTCTCAGCTCCAGTATCAAACAATACAGTAGCATAATTATCGTTTAAGAGATACGTACCGGTTGCAAGGTTGGGATCCCTCCTGGCCTCCTTGGCCCCAATCACGAAGGCTCGTCCCCTCGCTCCATTGTTCCCGTTGTTGTTCGGTTGGTTGTTGTTCTTTTTCAGGTGCGGGCAATCCTTCTTGAAGTGCCCTGGTTTCCCACATTCGAAGCAACCCTTCGGTGCTTCAAGTTGTTGCTGTTGTTGTGGCTGTTGCGGGGTTTTTGTCATTAGTTCACCCCTGCAGTCTTTGGCTGCATGTCCCCCTTTTCCGCAGCGCTGACATTGGAAGCGGCCACATTGACCCGGTGCATGATGGAAGTTGCACTTGTGGCATTTGGGGTGTTTTCCAGCATAACCTCCTTGGTTCTGGGTGGTTGGAATGGGTGGGGCATAAGCTTGGGTTGATCCAAACTTACGTTGCTGTGGTGGTGGTTGGAGAGTGGTTGGTTTGTTCTGGGTGTCATCCCATTTCCGTTTGCCCTTGTCGTTGGTTGTGGTCACAGCACCACGGGGTGGCAAGAGTCCTTGTGCAACTGCCGAATCAGTGAGCTTGTGAGTCAGTCGCACAGCTTGTTGCATGGTGATGGGGTCAGCAGAGAGCACCATGCCCTGAATTTGAGGTGGCAATCCATCAATGTATTTCTCTATATGTTTGAAGGGTGGGTTTGCCATCTCGGGCACAGATTTGCCAGCTCATAAGACCTGCAGTGTAGCCTCGACCTCAGAACCAATCATTTTATGGTTCCAGAATTCAGTCTCAAGTTTCTGCACCTCACCACGAGGACAGTACTCACGGTTCAACATTTGCTTAAAGTTATCCCAAGGCAGAGCGTTGGCTGCATCAAGCCCTAGGTTCTGGACGTTGGCATTCCACCAAGTGAGGGCAGCTCCCTCGAACGTCCCTGCAGCGAACTTGACCCTGTCCTCGTTCCTGCAGTTGCTCATGGCGAAGGCTGATTCCGCCTTCTCAATCCAGCGTAATAGCCCAACGGCTCCCTCAGTGCCGCTGAATGAATGGGGTTTGCAATCCAGGAACATCTTGAACGTGCAGAGAGGTGGGTTAGGGTTTGCTCCTGAGATACGCAAGGAACAAGGTTGAGTTAGGTATCGAATAAACGTGTTGAATTGGAAACAAGTGTTTGTAGTGCAAGGTGAATATGAACAGGTTCATCACCTTGGTTCAGTAGATTTTGGTTACGGGCAGCTTCCCGTACAGCAAGTACCTCCTCAACTCGTTCGTTGATGAGGGCGTTCAACTCAGCTTGAGTCAGGTTGATGTTCCCACGTCCGCCTGCATTCCTGCGTCCTCCACGTCTTCCAGCCATGATCTTCATAGCAAGAATAAGTGTTAGTGTTTGTGCAATGACTAACGCAGTGTGTGTGCGGTAGGTACTGAAGGAAAACATGTAGAGCTATCGGCTCCTCCCAGTCATGTGTAGCCACGTGCGGTGACGATGGTGATATCATAAAGTAAGTGTGTATACTAAGCGTGGGTTCAATCATGTATGCAAGTATCACGATACTAAACACTAAGTGTTGTGTGGAGACTAGTGGTTATAGACTAAGTTCACTAAATGCAACCCTAATTCGCAATAACCGGAGTCTCTGATACCAATCTGTCGCACCCCGAGAAATCCCGTCCCTTCCGGGGCGCGAGCGGCGGCAGATTGTCAGGATCGCAGTCTCCGGTCACACAACATGCGAGACCTATATGTCTGATTTCGTACGTACATCCAGTAATTTGGATAAAACAGTTTAGTAATATCAGAGTTGCGGAAATAAAGTACAAGTTAACAAAACAGCTTAATCATTCATAGTTTCGGAAGCGTTAAATCAAAATGGTTTTCAAAGTGATACGTGACAATAGTAGCGGAAGCGATTAAAGCTGATTAACATTACATAACAACCAAATGATAATAAATGTTTGATAAACTAAGACACTTAAGCAGATGCATGCGACCCCGGCCTAGCATCCTATTTCTGGTGCGCGTGCCTTAGTTACCTGAGAAAACATGCGAGTAAAAGGTCAACACAATGGTTGGTGAGAGCACAGGTTTGTAATCAGCAGTAAACATCAAAATGTTTAAAGTAAAGTTTGCAGGTCTATTTTTCAATACAATGCAATATCAATTGATAGCTAGTCAATATGTTTTATATCATATGCGGGTTCGCAACCGAAGCTAACATGCTGCCTCCCGCCATACCCATCCAAGATATGGCAAATGTTGTTTGGTCAATTATGCACTGTTCCGACCTCCAGTCGGGGTGGCCATACGGCTCGCAACAGTGGGGCTTGTCAGGCCCAAATAGTACTATTCAGAATTACCACGCTGAGCGCTACGCGCTATTAACGGTTCGAGGTGTGTTTAATGAGGACTTATCAGTTTGTGGATGAATGCCACACATATGCATATACGATATTAGCATGTACAAAAATAACCAAAGTGTGTAAGTTGTTCAAAAGCAGTTGTATGCATTGTTTTCTCCCCCAAAGGTAGAAAATGTAAAAAGGGGCCGTGAACTCACCTTAGCGAGGTGAACAATTGTAAGCGTAAGCTCCTGTGTCGTCGGGTGGTCAGTCACCGGCTACCTATATCGTATACTATACGTGAGTTCGTGTAAGTGATCGTGTTACATGATCAATAACTCTCGATTGATCATGTCTGTCTGTGTCGGTCTACCTTGACCGTGTGTGTCAACGACCCGTTGGTGAACCTTGTGTTGTTTGTGTATTGTGAAACATTCGTGTTAGTGCTCGTTGTGTGCAAAACGCGTAAGTCGCGTCTATGGACAACTTACCATTTATAGTAAGTTTCCATGTGTAGCAAGTTCACAAGCATATTGATTTTAGAGTTCTAGCATGCTCATTAGTCCTACGTGATCATGTTAACACATAGCACATCATCATACAAAGTCACATAAGTCGTTTACAACATGTTTGCACATAAAAGTTTCCTAAAATGGAAAGTTTCCATTTGTAGTATTCGTGACATTGGAAACCGTCTAACTTAGTATCTAATCATCATGCTATAACACATTAAGTCATTTAGTATGCTCAAATCAATCAAAATATCCATGAGTCGATTTTTGTAAAATTAAAGTTACCATAAATAGTAACTTTGTAGTTTTTGCATCAAAATAACTACCTAAACATTTATAAACCATTCTTATGCCACAAATCATCATAATAACCAATCTAGCATCATTTAAACATGTCCACATAGCTAAATTCGTCGTCTATCAATATTTCATCAATAAAAGTTACTAAATATAGTAACTATGTCAAAATGACCATAAACATTATCAAAATCACATTCTAAGTGTTCAAATCATCATCTTAACATCCTAATAGCAATTCCACATACATGCATGTTCACCACTTTCACTAAATCATCATCTTGTAACTCAAAAGTTACTAAAAATAGAAATAATCATAAATAAACCATTTTAACATCATCTATTCATGAAATCGTCATCCAATATCATCAAGAAACATATCTATATACTCAAAATCATTCTAACCATCATGGATCATACATGCATGGCATTATAATGTCTTAAATCATCATTTCAAGCATATAGGTTCATACCCATCACTTTAGATCATCATAAAACTCAATCTAAACATCATAGATCCTCAAGAAACACATTTAGATCAACAAACCCAGATTCAAACCACAAGAAATTCGTGCATGTGATGGGTGGGTGCTTGCAAGTGAGTGGATCTTCATGCATGTGGGTTTTTACCCATTGCATGTTCGATCTAACTATCAAGGAGCAAGTAAAACTACCTTAGATGCTCTAGATCGCTGGAATGAAGTTGAATCAGGGATTTGGCAGCTCCAAGGGTGGATGGAAATAGACTCTTAGTGGCTTCAAGTGGTGGTGTGTTGATGGTGATGAGTTCCAAGCTTCCTTCTATGCTCCAATGGCTTCCTAGGAGCTTCAAAGCTTCATCAATGGAGTTTTCTGGTGAAATGATGAAGAAACAGAGGTAGGAACTCGAGATAGAGGTGTTATGACCGAGAGAATAGGATTAGAATGATTAAAGTGAGGTAGGTTGAGTGTAGATCTTATTTTTGCGATCTGTGCATGTCAGGCGTAACGCCTGGCGTGGGCTAAAGATTTTAGGCGTTACGCGCGGATGGAATTTGTGTCCGGCTGATTTCTTTGTCCCGCGCGCATCGCCAGATCTGGGTGCTTCGGGTCAGGCGTACCGCCTGGCCCAAAAGTTAGGCCCACTAAGCCTATTTTGTTGTTCTGGGCTCGTTCTTGCTCGTTTCTCGACTGTAGAACATTTTTCGAGCATCGTTTGGTCTCGTTTGAACTTCCCAGTTCACTGTGTGAGTGTTTCGTGAAGTTTTGAGTGTTGTGCTACACAATGCGTTTGACGTTAACCAACGTTCGTGAGACTCGTGTGGGTTTCGGTAATTCCTCGAATCATCGATGATTGTTTGTGTTCGTGTCTAACGAAGTGTTTGCACGCTTGATTAATCCTAATCAACGTGTGATGCACAATTCAATAATTCCCCGAATTATTGTTTTGCGTTAGCGTTGTGTTTGCCACACTTGGTTTCCAAAACCAATGTGCAATGTACGATTCGATAGCTCCACGGACTATCGTTTCGTAGTAGTTTGTGTTCAACTCATCTAATTAAACATAATTAAATGAAATGCAACAAGTATGAATGTGAAATGTAAAGAATGCAAGTGTCGCAATTTACCTGAAATTGCCGGGTGTCACATCATCCCCTTGTTGAAAGAAATTTCGTCCCGAAATTTGGTTGTTGTTGGTAGTGTTCGAGAAACAAGAGTGTTTGAGAAAATCAAAATTTTCTAGTTGTCACAATAACTGTTAGACATTAGACACATTTGTTTACACAATTGGGTTTTGCATAGTATTTACATATGGTATTATGTAACAGATATGGCAGCACCATCACCACCACATGTGATTGTACTTGATGATGAGGAGCCGATAGCTCCAGCATTGCATGATTACGAGGAGGATTCAGAGGAGGACCTGAGGAGGATCCTAAGGAGGATCCCGATGAGGAGTCTTCTAATTGTATGCCACCTACACTGCGTGCCCCTAAGAGGCCGCAATTTGAGTCCGATGAGATTTCCCATTTGACCTGGAAGGCGAAGTGGGTAGATGACAGGATTGAGCAGCTTGCACAGGAGCTGCGGGATGCGAATGGTCGACACGTGGAGCTTCGTAGCATAGTCAACAGGATGGAGACTGACATCACTCAGTTGACTGCACGTGTACAGGAGGAAGAGCACTGGGCGGAAATAGCTGAGGGTAGACTTATTGAGTTAGAGGAGCTGGTTGCATCTGTCTTTGAAGAGGAAGAGGAGGAGGAGGTACCAGCACAGGATGCTGATGCTGATTCAGATGCTGATTCCACGATTGAGGTCGCTTGATTTATTAAGTTTCGACCTAGACGGGGCGGGTTCCTGTACTAGATGTTTTGAAAATTTATGTTTGGATATTAAAAGCATTGTAATCAGTTCGAATTATTATCTATTGAAAACCATTATCTAATGTTAACCGTTGTGTTCCTCCATACTTTATTTGTTATATCATTTGCACATTTCACATTAGATTTTGGTAATACTCTAACACTTATTCTAATCCTGAAGATTATGGCTGGTGAAAATATAAACATGACCGTTGCTGAACTCAATGAACTTATCAATAGTAAGGTCGCAGAGGCTATTGCAAACTATGCTCAAACACATCCGACAGGAACACATGGACCAATGGGAGGATTGGTAAACCCACAGTTGTGCACGTTCAAGACGTTCTTGGATTGCAAACCACATAACTTCAAAGGATCAGAAGGAGCCATTGGACTTCTTCGATGGATTGAAAAATTAGAGTCGGTGTTTGAGATGTGCAATTGTCCTGAAAAGAACAAGGTTAAGTACGCTACTGGTACTTTGGAGGGTCCAGGATCGACCTGGTGGAACTCCAACGTGCAAACATTGGGATTGGGTGAGGCCAATGCCCTTACTTGGAACGGATTCAGGCAGTACTACAACTTTGCCAAAAAGAACAGCAGCTGCTAAAGTCAGAGACCACAAAAGGAAGTGGGAGAGCAGTAACTTCAAAAATTCCACTTAACAATCATTTCAGCAGAACCGCAGGCATTAGTCAAACAAGACTCATCAAAATTCGAACAGTGGTCAGCAGTCATCTGGGGGGTATATTGGTAAATACCCAAAGTGCAACAAATGTGGATTCCATCATCTAGGGAATCAATGTGACAAGCACCGATGCCAACGGTGCAGTAAGATGGGTCATGCAGCCAAAGACTACCGTGGGGAGCTGCAGACAAATTCCACTAATCAGAACAATACCAAAGGGGCTGTTATGAGTGTGGAAAGCCGGGGCTTTTCAAGAAGGATTGCTCAAATCTCAAGAAAGGAGGGGCTAATGATATAAACGGTAACGGCACCAATAACAACAATAATAATAACAACAACGGTGCTAAGGGCAGGGCGTTCGTGATTGGAGGACGTTAAGCACAGGAGGATCCCAATGTCGTTACGGGTACGTTCCTCTTGAGTAATCACTCTGCCTCAATGCTATTTCACACTGGTGCAGACCGGAGTTTTGTATCTAGTGAATTTTCTAAATTGCTAAATGTTAGTCCTACTACTCTAGAAGATCCTTACACTAGATGGCAAGTTAATGGTAGTAGAACATATTCTTAAAGGATGTATCCTTGACTTCATGGGTCAAACACTGGACATTGACCTTATGCCTATCGCTTTAGGCAGTTTTGATGTAGTCATTGGCATGGACTGGTTGTCGAAACACCAGGCTGAAATAGTATGCCAGGAAAAGATTGTTCGTATACCTCTTCCACATGGAGAGACACTGTATGTACTAGGTGAGAAGAGCAGTATGCCACTGCGTCTCATATCTTGTATGAAGGCACACAAATGTCTGCGTAAAAGGTCATACAGCAGTTATAGCACTTATAACTGAAAAGCCGTTAGCTAAGAAGAAGATTGAAGACATCCCAGTGGCTTGTGAATTTCCTGAAGTATTTCCTTAAGACCTACCAAGATTACCTCCTATCAGACAAGTGGAATTCCGAATCGACCTTACACCAGACGCAGCACCGATAGCTAGAGCGCCTTATCGACTTGCACCATCTAAAATGCAAGAGTTGTTGGATAAGGGCTTTATACGACCTAGTTTTTCACCGTGAGGAGCTCCAGTCTTATTTGTTAAGAAAAAGGACGGTCCTTTCCGTATGTGTATCGATTATCGTGAACTTAACAAAGTCACTATTAAGAATCGGTATCCACTACCTCGAATTGACGATCTGTTCGATCAATTACAAGGTTCGAGTTACTACTCGAAGATTGATCTCACATCGGGTTACCATCAACTCAGAGTCCAAGAGGAAAATATTCCAAAGACCGCATTCATAACGCGTTATGGCCATTACGAATTTTTGGTCACGCCATTTGGATTGACAAACGCTCCAGCAGTATTCATGGATCTCATGAATCGAGTCTGCAAATGTAACATCACTGTACTTCCGGTTGTCCGTACGTCCGTACGTCCGTACGATTGTACTGTTACGACCGGAGATTTATAATTATTAATGATTATGAGATTATTGTGTGACATTTATGATATTATCACTGTTACTGGTATACATGATTTTAAAATATTATACGCGTAAACCTTGGGAAGTTTAGTTGAAATACAACCAAACAGACCCGTAGTGTTTATCGCAGTTACTTATTACTGAAGATGATGGATTATTGGTCTGAGAATGGATTTGGGATGGAACGGGGAGTTGTTAGAGTATGGTTACTAAACATAGTCAAGGACCCATGGACATGGTTTATCGAAATAGCGGTGGGACGGTGGCTAGGGCAGTTGCGACTGACCCTTACATATGCCCTATATATATGCATATTTCGGTCTATCATGGATGTGTCAGTGACTAGGTTTTAGTGGGTTTTGGTTTGGGTTCAATAATATTAAAGCTAATAAATAATAAATAATGGGAATTAATTACGCGAAGTGAGGTTACGAACATTACTTAAACGCGAATATTGATTCAGAAATATTAACTTAATAATGTATTCGCGTGAGTGACGATTCACACGAATATAATTATTAAGAATAATATTCTGAAACGATATTCCATAAATCGTAAGTCGAATCGAAATACAATACGAGCGTTGGATTCGTAAAGGTGACGATCTTTACGAATACGTGAGCGAGTAACGTGTTTCGACGACATATATAAATAATATCTCACGATATTAAATTATTAAATAGAAACTTAAATCGTTTCGAATAAATTTAATTATTAATTATCGAATTAACGAAAATGAAACGAAATGGTTATTATGAAACGCTTTTATTTGAAATGGTTTTATAAAAACACTTTGATTAAGAAAATCACTTTATTTAGAGTTAAACGTAACTACTTAAACCTTTTTATGTTTAAATATTTATTTAAGGGGCAAAACCGAGCAATTAACGGGATTTTTAGCGAAATAAATGGGGACTGTGTATTTAGAACAATTTTAATGGGAAAAACTATCTTAGTGCAAACGAAACTCAATTATCTTAATGTTTTATACTTTAAATTTATTTTACGAGCAAAACCGGATATTCATTATATGTTATTGCGATAAAAACGGGATCGAGTACGCGGGAATGATACGCGGTATAAGGAAGACTTCATCTTCCTTATCCTTCATTCTCCACATCTTCCCTCTATCTATAACACATAATTTTCGTCACCCTCTCTCACCCAAACTTCTCTCTAGCTTTTCTTGATCAATACCCAACGAAATCAATTGATCTTTGGCTTCAAAAGACCGCGTGAACGAGAGCTACAAGGAGATACAAAGAAACCTCGCTTTTAACCGCCGATTTGAGGTAAATCTAAGGTTTTAGTTTCGGTTTTGTTGTAAATCACGAAATCTATATGGTTGTGTTGTTCTAGTGGATTTAAATTCTTGGGATCCTTTAAATAGATCTAGAATATGGCTTAAAGACATAGGGAAATCATGCCCATGACAGATCTCGACCAGAAGCGATGGGAATGAAGAGGGTTAGGGGCTGGATCGGTACAGCAGGTAGAGGCCGAACCCTTTTGGTTCACGAACCTGTGAGGGCGGGAGAAACAAAGGGGTGGCCGAACCATGCCTCAGCCGAACCCATGCTTAGCCCAGAAACGAACCCTTTCTAAGTCCATAGGCAGCGAACCCATTTGCATCTGGCCGAACCATATGGAACCGAATCTTCCTCGTTGTGTAGGCGAACCCTCAGCCACTGCGAACCCTGGCGCAACGAACCTAGGATGGTTCGGTGATTCCAGCGAACTTTTTTCTCCCGTTGGACCGAACCTTTTATATTTTAGCCGAAGCTTTCACTTTGGCCGAACCATTGGACACCAACGAACCTCCATTTCCTTAGAACAAGCCGAACCTTTGGCTTTAGCCAAAAGGTTCGCTGCCCTCCTGGGGAAACCGAACCTAAATCCATTAAAATGGTCGGTTACGGGTAATAAGAGAACATGAACATACATATATATACACGTATATATGGATACTCATGCATGAAGGCAATAAAAAAATTCTAGTTGCCACCTTAATTTAATAAAAATTAATTATAAATTTAGAAAGTTCATACATTAAATATAATTGATGAACAAGTTAAATTGGTTCTTAAATCTAAATTATATATTGTTAACTTGGATACCATGGTGGTTAGATTTATTTAAAGCATGCATGCGAGTACATATACATATATATATACATTTATATATATGAATGTGTGCGCGTGAGTAACATAAGGGTTCATAATGGAATTACCTTCATTAAGTAATTTAGCTCTCATGTATGAATACCAATTATTAATAACCAATAATGAAATCATGTGTACCAATTTAACTTAGATAATAGAAACTAAGTTAAAGGGGCATTAGTAATTTTAAGTAAACACTTAAGATCGCTTAACTAAATGAAGACACGTATACTTATAAACATGAAACACTATAATTACAGATCTTTGAGTTGATTTGAGTTACATACGCGAGTGCGCATAATACGAGAACCCGTATACTAAGGACTTCAGGTGAGTTCTCATAACCTCCCTTTCTTTAAACTATTTTGTTTTAAAACTCGGAGGTGAAGCATGTATACCGAATTCAAATATTATTTTGATAACTCAAGGTTAATACCTGTTTATCAATATGATATTCACAATATAAAATTATCCTTTATTATGGATTGTCTCTTATTATTTTATATCCATGTAAACATTGTTATTGACTCCGGTCAATAACAAAGATTACAAGTATTGTCACAAATCCCGAGAATCATCGCTCTTAACTTCGGTTAATTGCTTTGACATCGTGTATTGTCACGTGGATGATTTCCACATCTGTGAATTATTGCCTTTGATTTCGGTCAAATGCTTTGAATTCATGTATTGTCACGTGGTTAGCGACCACTCCATGAATCATGTATTTAACTTATGTTAATTACATAATGATCATGTATTGTCACGAACATTATTGAGAATATAATTGATGAGATTGGTTGATTAGTTTGTGGATTGATTATCTATGTTGGATTATGATTGTTTGTGATTGACTATGACTGATTGGTTATGTGATTATGTGACTGTGTATGTGTTTGATTGTTGAATTGGTGGATGTGTGTTGGACTATCTCATACAGGTATTCATATGGATTTTCTCAAGAAGATCATAAGTCTTATAGTCGTTTTAAACAAAGCATTTTATAAAACTATTTTAAAACACAAACTTTTAAACTCATTTTACTAAAACATTTTTTTAAATATAAAAACTTATGATTACTCACCAACTACTTTTGTAGTTGACACTTGATTTTCTTACATGTTTCAGGTGATGGAGACAAGTAGGATGAAGAGGATGATCTCTTCTATTTTGGACATCATCATATAGGATCTTGGACTTAGCTAATTAACTAAAATTCTGGCGATTAGAGTTTAGTTAGTTTAGCTAATTCTTTTGTGTAATTGTTGTAACTATTTCATGATGAACATGATTTTTGTGTAATTATGTTGTTTGCTTAAATGATATATGATGATTGAATTAGATGCCCACGAGCTTTTGAACAATCTACACATCCCTCGTGGCATCTCGACGTTTCCGCCATCGGTCGGGGTGTTACAGCAAACCTTATCTTGATAAGTTTGTCATTGTTTTCATTGATGACATTCTCATCTATTCTCAGACTGAGGAGGAGCATGCTGAACATCTTCAATTGATGTTATAACTACTTAAACAAGAACAATTGTACGCAAAGTTCTCGAAATGTGACTTCTGAATGCGAAAAGTTCAATTCTTGGGTCATATAGTCAGTGAAAAAGGCATACATGTTGATCCATCAAAAATTGAGGCAATTAAGAATTGGAAAGCACCAAAGATCCCTACTGTCTCACCCCGAGCTGACGGGCTGGATCGACTTTCCTGTCGGGCGGAAGGTTCTCGGGGCGTGATATCGTTTGATAATCAAAATGATCAGATTGCTTACATAGCACATGAGATATAAATGAGAAATGCTAACATGACGTTGATACAGAATTACAAAGTTAAATTACATTGTTATGTTCATAATTTAACTAAGTAAATCTATCAAAAAGAATCATTGAGTTTTCTATCTTGTAACTGTACAAAATCTACAAAAGATGATCACTGTTTTGTCATTCAAAAGTATGCTCAACACAAAATGAATCTAGGTCTTCTAAAAGTCCTCTAGCTTAATCCCTGAATGCTGGTGACTAAACTTGTTCGTCACTTGAGAAAACATGCATTTAAACAAGGTCAACACTAGGTTGGTGAGTTCATAAGTTTAGTAATTGAAAACCATTGATTGTTGACATTCACAATCACAATGTCATACATGAGTCTTGTTAATGTTTGATTCATCCGTCTCACACAATGACCTCTCCATAGTTATATTCACAACTAGTATTTCAACCTATCAGTTATGCTTATATATAGGGCATACGTAGGGGAGCAAGCCCCAGCCGACATCCCACCACATACTTAATAGAACTCAACACCACTTGCAATACAACTATAGATACTGATTTCCATCTCACATGTGTTCCACCCATTTGATATTCACCCATAAGATTGTGTTCATCGCCCAGTGTGTTATATGTAGAATAATAGAATATGAGGGTTTAAAGTTATCAAAACCGAAGTGTTGATGAACCCTCAATGTTTTAAGGAAAATAGATTTATTAAATCTTATCCTTGTTATTATTCTCTCGTTGTGGGGTTAACCGTCAGTCACTACTAATAATAGAAGTGTGAGTTAACCTATTGATATTGTTCTCATCTTGAAGTGCATAAAGCCTAAAAGGAATCCATTGTGATCCTCACGTAATCAGATCACAATGCATCAGATTTACCTCTATCACATTTGTGTTCTCATACCCTTCAACGAAACTACTACCAGTAATGTGACATGAGAGAAAATCAATTCCTCAGTCTACTAGTCAATAGAATCGAAGGATTAATTACCATTAGTTACTGTAGATTAATATCACCATGTGTCATTTACCAAACCTGACTGATGTCGCCCTGTCACCGGTCGTACGTAACCGGCCAATGATAAATACGATCAACGTACCGACCTCACTCGCCGACGGTTTGTCAAACCAATGGTACCACTACGTTATCGTCGGTTTAGTCCCACTAAATTAACTGGTAAACGATTCGCTGATGAGGGACTTACGATTGAACTTGAATACATGAACACATGATTGTTGTGATATAATACAAACAGTTTTATAGTAATCAATTGTTGTTTGTTCTCATAGTTATGTGTTCCCATAGTCTTTAACATAGTGTTATATGAACCTGTCTTATTACACAATCTTAGTAAATGTGTGAACAATTTTGTTATCATGAAATGACGTTATCATGATTCTCATTCTTGTCATCCATAGCCTTCACCCAGTTGTAACTATAGTGTGGTAAGAGCTAGTCTTACGACACTTAGTTAGCTCAGGTGGTGAATGAGATCATGAAGTTATGTGGACATGATCCTCATTCTTGTTCTCATTAATAATTGTCTCATGTTATCCCATAGTCTTCACCGAGTTGTAAGAATAGTGTGGTAAGAACTAGTCTTATTACACTTAGCTAACTCCGGTGGCGAATGATATTGTTAAGTTATATTATCATCACATCATTCTTGTTAGTTGTTCGTGTTATCTCTTGATTATCCCATTGTTCATTCAAGTAAGAATAATATGGTGTTGCAAGATATAATCTACAACTTGTATTATTCTATTGTGTTGATGATTCATGAAACTACATTATCTTGTTTCATCTTAGATATCTCAGTTATGTTATGATCATACAAGCATGCATACAATGATAAGCGATAATAAAGTCAAACAATATTATCTAAATCGTAGTATAATCAATATGTTGTACTAAAATTTTTAAGTAATTAAAAGAATTAACATGTTTCTCAGCCCCGAAATTTGAAATCAGTTAAGATTAGAAAAGGGTCGTATGAACTCACCTTGTAGTTGATGTGGTTGACTAAGTCCTAACAAGAATGCACGCGCTCTTTGTTGTTATTGATATTGTTTTCACGATCCTGTATTGATTTCACGATGTTTGTAACTTATAAGTACAATTATAGATACAGGTGTGTGTGTGTGTTAGCCCTAAAGTTGGCTAACCTTTGTAGGTCCTTGTTGTCGTTTAGTCCTCATTCGCTTGTGATGGATCATATTAACATTTACCCAAAATAGGTTAAGCTTAGCACATCTCGTTATTTGTGATTCAAGACTTGGTCTTCATTATCTTTGTTAGTCTTAAACCCATCCTTGACCATTCATAGTATTCTCAAAGTATAACACTTAGTTTTATTAATATTAGAGTTTGAAATCCAAATGGTTTTGTAAGTATTACCTTCGGTTCATTGATATTAGCCTTTGTATGTTAAAGGTTTTTGAGTATTAAGTTGATTTAACAAACCCATTACACCACCTTTGTAGTATTTATTAGTTCCCATGAATCCATGCATGTTATGCAACAAAGTTGATACAAAGATATCATTCCCAAGCCTTGTAACCCATATACTCATCCCATGCGAATATGTACTAAAATCATGGCTGCCATCCATGTGAGTGGGGAACCGAATGAAGTTGAGTGGCCGAATGCATGAGATTGGCCGAATAGAGGACCCATACGGCTCAAGCCATGCTCACGAATGAGGTTTCGACCAAAAGAAGATGGCCAGTGAATGTGGAGTGTAAACCGAATGAAAGTCACGGTCGAAAGGATCCCTTCGGAGCTTGCTCACCCGGTCGTACCAAGCCTTCCCCGAATGAGTACCTTCGGCTATGATCACTCGGCCCTCCACCATTCGGCCGAATGGTAGCAGCCAACCCTTCATTCGTTCGTCCAGCTACCCAGTTAACATGATGATGATTTCAAGTGTTAATCGAGATAAATGCTGGCTTTTGATGATTAGGTATATGAGAAACAGTTTCAGAAGGTGTGATGTTGAAAAAGATAGGTTTGCACCCGACTAGATGATGAGTTCGAACAAGGGGTTACAAAACCCTAGTTTTCGTGACTTTGCAGCTCAAATACCCCGATTTTGGTTGGTTTTTGCTCCCGATCAGCTGTACTTTTGTGTAGAGGATGATGATAGCTTTGATTAGACACCAAGTTTGCAAGATTTCGTCAAGAATTGAAGGAGATCTAAGTGTTTGAACTTCGAAATTTTAGAGAGAGAGAGGGATCCGGGATTAGGGTTTTAGAGAGAGAGAAGATGAAATAAATGAGGTAGATGGCCTCATTTAGGCTTTATATACCCCGCGCGTGTTCGGGTTTGTTTCGTTTACTCGGTTTTCGATTTCGTTACGGTTCCGGCGCGTAACGCGCTTATTTTACGTATTTAAATAATGGGTTTTATTTTTATGTTTTTAATGTGGTTATTCCTGGTAAATCTTTTTAATTATTGTATTTTATTATTAATAGTTTGTTTTTTTCGTCAGATTGTTCCGCCATCGCGCGTATTTGTTCGAATCGGCACCCGAACGAATCCGACGGCGGTTTCACTTTCTGATTTTTGTTTTCTACTTTTCAGTTATCATTTCAGAACTTTAAACTCACAGATATGTTTGTGTGAATCGTCACCCACGCAAACACACTGTCAGTTTCTTATTCTGAAACGATACTGAACTTTTGTTTTGAATTGTTTTTCCTCACTGACGGACTCAACTAACTTGCCTATTTTCACATTGCTTACATTGAATTCACATTGTATTCTTATTGAGTTGTCGGCCATCTGATTCCTGTCATTTGTGGATATCAGATCACAACCGATGTGTTTTTGTCATTTGTTTGCACACTGATGTTTTTCATGAGTTGTTGTATATATTGTATTTAAGTTTTCACTTAAACACATACAACTGTTGTTTGTTTTCTAAGTCCTGTTGTCACACAACTGTTTACACATTGTATTTACACACAGTAAATATTGAAAGTACACGTACCGTACAGACTTTCCAGACGATCAGGTACTGGTTGTCACAGTCTCCCCTTGTTAAAGAAATTTCGTCCCAAAATTAAAGCATCATTATCGGGCACTACTTCTTCGGACAGGTGGGGATACTTTGTCTTCATGTGATCCTCACGCTCGCAGGTAAATTCGGGTCCGCGCTTGGAGTTCCAACGAACCTTCACGATAGGAATACGGCTTCGTTTCAGTCTCTTGACTTCACGATCCATAATCCCTACAGGTTCTTCAATGAAATGTAGTTGTTCATCCACTTGTATCTCTTCCAAAGGTATGACTAACGATTCATCAGCGAGACATCTCTTGAGATTTGATTCATGAAATACATCGTGTATCCCGCTGAGTTCATCAGGAAGTCTGAGTCGATATGCCACACGACCAATCCGTTGCGTTATCTCAAACAGTCCGACATACCTTGGTGCTAACTTGCCCTTAGCCCCAAAACGAACCACGCCTTTCCACGGGACACTTTCAACATGACTCGATCACCCACATGGAATTCCAAAGGCTTTCGCCTTTTGTCTGCGTAACTCTTTTGGCCGCTACGTGTTGCTTGTAATCTCTGTTGGATCTGGGCTATCTTATCAGTAGTTTCCCGAATAACTTCAGGCCCAGTGATTTTGTTATCTCCCACTTCGGTCCAACAAATCGGAGACCGAAATTTTCTACCATATAATGCTTCGAACGGAGCACATCCAATACTGCTATGGTAGCTGTTATTGTAGGAGAATTCGATGAGTGGTAAGTGTTTGTCCCAATTTCCGCCAAAGTCTAGGACGAATGTTCTCAACATATCCTCCAGGGTTTGGATTGTTCGCTCGATTTGACCGTCCGTTTATGGATGGTAAGCGGTGCTCAAATTGACACTTGTCCCTAAGGATTGTTGCAATGATTGCCAGAACCACGATGTAAATCGACTGTCCCGGTCAGAAATAATAGATAGTGGCACCCCGTGCCGTACTACTATTTCATTGACATAAAGTCTTGCTAGTTTCTCCATCTTGTAGTTTTCTCGAATTGGTAAGAAGTGAGCGGACTTGGTCAATCGATCAATGATGACCAATATGGAATCCTGTCCGCTGGAAGTACGAGGTAGCTTGGTAATAAAATCCATAGCTATTTGTTCCCACTTCCATTGTGGTATCTCTGGTTGTTCCAGAAAACCTGACGGCTTCTGGTGTTCAGCTTTGACCTTGGCACATGTTAGGTATTTGCCAACATAAATAGCCACATCCTTCTTCATACCCGACCACCAATAAAACGACCTAAGATCTTGGTACATCTTATCAGCACCAGGATGAACAGAATAACGTGTGTTGTGTGCCTCGTCAAGTATAAGTGTTCGAAGTTCATCTACAGCCGGGATCCATACACGATCCTGAAAATAGATAACTCGATCCTATTTTGTCTCAAAGTGTTTCTCGGCTCCACAATCGAGCTTGTTTCTCAAATTGTCTCTTGTCACGGCGTCTTGTTGTGATTATAGGATTTGATCTCTCAAACTTGTTTGCACAGTCATTCCCATTGCTCTGACGCGCAAGGGTTTGACTCTTTCCTTCCGGCTCAAAGTGTCTGCAACAACATTCGCTTTGCCCGGATAGTATTTGATCACATAATCGTAATCGTTCAGGAGCTCGACCCAACGTCTCTGTCGCATGTTAAGCTCCTTTTGATCAAATATGTGATGTAAACTCTTGTGATCTGTGAAGATAGTGCATTTGGTACCATACAGGTAATGTCTCCAAATCTTTAAAGCAAAGGCGACAGCTCCCAGTTCCAAGTCATGTGTTGTGTAGTTCTTCTTGTATCTTTAGCTGTCTTGATGCGTAGGCAATAAATTTGTCTATTTGCATTAAAACACAACCAAGTCCCTAATGGGAAGCATCACAATATACTACAAAGTCATCACTGCCCTTTGGGAGTGTTAAGATTGGAGCATTGCACATTCTTTGTTTCAATGTTTGGAACGCCTCTTCCTGTTTCTGTGCCACATGAATGGTTCACTCTTCTGTGTTAGTTTTGTGAGAGGCAAGGCTATCTTAGAGAAATTTGAAATGAATCTCCTGTAATAACCCGCCAATCCCAGGAATGATCTGATCTCTGTCGGTGTTGTGGGCACGTCCCAGTTCTTGATTGCTTCAATCTTGGCTGGATCCGCGTGAATACCATTACTGTTAATCACATGACCCAAGAACTAAACTTCTCTCAACCAGAATTCACACTTGGAGAATTTGGCATAGAGTTGTTCATTCTTCAGAAGTTCCAAGATTGTCTTGAGATCAATATATCATCAATAAAGACAATAACGAACTGATCTAGATACGGCTTGCACACCCGGTTCATTAGATCCATGAACATTGCCGGTGCATTCGTCAATCCGAAAGGCATCACCAAAAACTCATAGTGACCATATCAGGTACGAAATGTCGTCTTGGGTATGTCTTCCTCTTGAATTCGGAGCTGGTGATAACCTGAACGCAGGTCTATCTTCGAGAAGTACTGAGCTCCCTACAACTGATCAAACAAATCATCAATCCTCGGTAACGGGTACCGATTCTTGATTGTGAGTTTGTTAAGCTCTCTGTAGTCGATACACATTCTGAAGGATCCATCCTTTTTCTTGACAAACAGAACCGGAGCTCACCATGGTGAGAAACTCGGTCAAATGAATCCTTTGTCGAGTAGCTCTTGTAATTGATTGGACAGTTCCTGCATTTCTGATGGGGCGAGTCTATAAGGAGACTTAGCCACAGGAACTGCTCCAGGAATTAAGTCAATTCGAAACTGCACCGATCGCTCAGGTGGTAGTCCCGGTAGATCATCCGGAAACACGTCCGCGTAGTCTTTGACAACCGGTACATCTTGAATCTTGATTGATTTCTTGTCTTTCTCCACAATGTGAGCTAGGAATGCGATGCACTGTTTTCTTAGACACTTGCGTGCCTTCATGCACGATATTATCTTGACACTGCGATTTGCTTGATCTCCATGAATTTCCAAGATCTGATTGTTTTCCACTGGAATACGTAGTAGCTTTTCGGAACAGACGAATTCAACTCTGTTAAGAGATAACCAATCCATTAAGACGATGATATCGAAATGCCTAGGTCCATCGGTATCAAATCGATGGAAAATATGTGATCACCAAGTGTTAGTGAGCGGTTCCTAAGTACTGTGTCAACTGTTATCTGTTTGTCATTTGCTATCTCAACAGTGAAGGGGGTCCAAAAAGATTCCATAACATAATTAGATGGCATGCAAAGTCAGGTGAGATAAACTCTGATCCGCACCAGTGTCAAATAATATAGATGCATAAAATCATATAGGAGAAATGTACCCGTGACCACATTCGGGTCCTGTCGAGTAGCAGCAGCTCCAATCTGAAAGGCTCGCCTTCTAGCTACTTGAGCCCTTGGTTGGTTTCTCTTAGGACAATCCCGAGAGAAATGTCCAGGTTCGCACAATTATAGCAAGACATGTTGTTAGTATCAGCAGTAGTAACTGCATTTTTGTTCCTGTTCTGGGTCCCTGTGCTCTTCATTGCGGCCCAATGACAAAGCTTTGCACAGTTGTTGCATTGCCTGCACTGGGAACTTGATGGATGATGATACTGGCAGCTGTTGCACAATGGTACAGTGCCAGTATAAGGCCGCTTGATCTGTAGTGGTGGTGGCTGTTTAGTCATCGGTGTTATAGTGGTCGCAACAAAGTTCTTGACCACTTTCTGTTTCTAGCGGGCATTATCCGGGTTTCTTGAGTTTCCAACCCTTGCTGCTTCAGCTTCTTTCTTCAGTGCCCCAGAAGCAACCATCACATCTGTCAGTGTTGATGATAGAGTGAAAGCCATCTCCAGGGTAGTTGGGTGAGACAATCACGTGCCTTGAATACAAGCCGGTTAGTCCATCGACATATATACCGCTCGATGTGTTCTCCAGTGTTGGCAGTATGCCCGATGCAAGTGTAGCCAGTTCATGAAATCTGTGGTGTAGGCCAGATGCCCAGCACCAATCATAACAAGATTGAGTAGCTCAGTTTCAACCTTTTTCAGTTCATTCCTTGGCAAAAACTCTGCCCTCAGCATAGTCTTGAAGTCCTCCCAAGGCATAGACAATGCTCATCTCTTCCCTGACTTGTACTTGAGCGTTCCACCAAGTCAGTGCGTTTGATGAACGAGCCAGCAGCATACTTTACTTTATAATGATCAGGGCATCCACTGATATCGAGAGTTGTCTCCATCTTTTCAA